>NC_054765.1:1092641-1248372 GCF_003957565.2 Taeniopygia guttata
CACCTGTGTGTGTGTGTGTGTGTGTGTGTGTGTGTGTGTGTGTGTGTGTGTGCCCTGGCACACCTGTGTGTGTGTGTGTGTGTGTGTGTGTGTGCCCTGGCACACCTGTGTGTGTGTGTGTGTGTGTGTGTGTGTGTGTGTGTGTTGTGTGTGTGTGTGTGTGTGTGTGTGTGTGTGTGTGTGTGTGTGTGTGTGTGTGTGTGTGTGTGTGTGTGTGCCCTGGCACACCTGTGTGTGTGTGTGTGTGTGTGTGTGTGTGTGTGTGTGTGTGCCCTGGCACACCTGTGTGTGTGTGTGTGTGTGTGTGTGTGTGTGTGTGTGTGTGTGTGTGTGTGTGTGTGTGTGCCCTGGCACACCTGTGTGTGTGTGTGTGTGTGTGTGTGTGTGTGTGTGTGTGCCCTGGCACACCTGTGTGTGTGTGTGTGTGTGTGTGTGTGTGTGTGTGTGTGTGTGTGTGTGCCCTGGCACACCTGTGTGTGTGTGTGTGTGTGTGTGTGTGTGTGTGTGTGTGTGTGTGTGTGTGTGTGTGTGTGTGTGTGTGCCCTGGCACACCTGTGTGTGTGTGTGTGTGTGTGTGTGTGTGTGTGTGTGTGTGCCCTGGCACACCTGTGTGTGTGTGTGTGTGTGTGTGTGTGTGTGTGTGTGTGTGTGTGTGTGTGTGTGTGCCCTGGCACACCTGTGTGTGTGTGTGTGTGTGTGTGTGTGTGCCCTGGCACACCTGTGTGTGTGTGTGTGTGTGTGTGTGTGTGTGTGTGTGCCCTGGCACACCTGTGTGTGTGTGTGTGTGTGGTGTGTGTGTGTGTGTGTGCCCTGGCACACCTGTGTGTGTGTGTGTGTGTGTGTGTGTGTGTGTGTGTGCCCTGGCACACCTGTGTGTGTGTGTGTGTGTGTGTGTGTGTGTGTGTGTGTGTGTGTGTGTGTGCCCTGGCACACCTGTGTGTCTGTGTGTGTGTGTGTGTGTGTGTGTGTGTGTGTGTGTGTGTGTGTGTGTGTGTGTGCCCTGGCACACCTGTGTGTGTGTGTGTGTGTGTGTGTGTGTGTGTGTGTGTGTGTGTGTGCCCTGGCACACCTGTGTGTGTGTGTGTGTGTGTGTGTGTGTGTGTGTGTGTGTGTGTGTGTGTGTGTGTGTGTGTGTGTGTGTGTGTGTGTGCGCCCTGGCACACCTGTGTGTGTGTGTGTGTGTGTGTGTGTGTGTGTGTGTGTGTGTGTGCCCTGGCACACCTGTGTGTGTGTGTGTGTGTGTGTGTGTGTGTGTGTGTGTGTGTGTGTGTGTGTGTGTGTCTCTCTCAGGTGTGCGGGTGCAAAATTCCCCCAAAATTCATCCCAAACTTGCCCAATATTCACCCAAAACTCACCCAAAATTCACCTAAAATTCAACCAAAATTCACTCAAAATTCACCCAAAATTTCCTCAAATTGACCCAAAATTCCCCCAAAATTCACCCAAAATTCCGCCAAAATTCACCCAAAACTCATCCAAAATTCATCCAAAATTTTTCCAAAATTTTCCCAAAATTCCTCCAAAATTCCTCCAAACTTCACCCAAAATTCACCCAAAATTCCCCCAAAATTCCCCAAAATTTCACCCAAAATTCCCCCAAATTGACCCAAAATTCCTCCAAAATTCACCCAAAATTCACCCAAAATTCACCCAAAATTCCCTCAAATTGACCCAAAATTCCTCCAAAATTCCTCCAAAATTCACCCAAAATTCCCCCAAATTGACCCAAAATTCATCCAAAATTCACCCAAAATCTCCCAAAAATCACCCAAAATAGACCCAAACTTCAGCCAAATTTTAGCCAAAATGCCCCCAAATTCCGCCAAAATTCACCCAAAATTCACCCAAAAATCAACTAAAATTCACCGAAATCTCACCCAAAATTCACCCAAAATTCCCTGAAAATTCCCCCAAAATTCCCCCAAACTTCAGCCAAAATTCACCCAAAACTCATCAAAAATTCACTCAAAAATCCCCCAAAATTCACCCAAATTCACCCATAATTCACCCAAAAATCGCCCAAAATTCACTCAAAATTCTCTCAGGTGTGCGGGTGCCCAGGTGGGGCTGGACGGGCACACCTGTGCCCCGCCCTGGCACACCTGTGCCCCGCCCTGGCACACCTGTGTGTCTGTGCCCCGCCCTGGCACACCTGTGTGTGTGTGTCTCTCTCAGGTGTGCGGGTGCCCAGGTGGGGCTGGACGGGCACACCTGTGCCCTGCCCTGGCACACCTGTGTGTGTGTGTCTCTCTCAGGTGTGCGGGTGCCCAGGTGGGTGCTGTGTGGGCACACCTGTGCCCCGCCCTGGCACACCTGTGTGTCTGTGCCCCTCTCAGGTGCGCGGGTGCCCAGGTGGGTGCTGGACGGGCACACCTGTGCCCCGCCCTGGCACACCTGTGTCTCTGTGCCCCTCTCAGGTGTGCGGGTGCCCAGGTGGGTGCTGGACGGGCACACCTGTGCCCCGCCCTGGCACACCTGTGTGTGTGTGTCTCTCTCAGGTGTGCGGGTGCCCAGGTGGGGCTGGACGGGCACACCTGTGCCCCGCCCTGGCACACCTGTGTCTCTCTCAGGTGTGCGGGTGCCCAGGTGGGTGCTGGACGGGCACACCTGTGCCCCGCCCTGGCAGGTGGCGCTGTTCCGGGGTGGCAGGTTTGTCTGCGGGGGCACGCTGGTGGCGCCCAGGTGGGTCCTGACGGCGGCGCACTGCCACGCCCCCGGGTACGGACAGGTAACGGGCACCGGGGGCACCTGGGGGGGTACCTGGGGGTACCTGGGCACACCTGGGGATACCTGGGGACACCTGGGGCACCTGGGGGCATCTGGGGGCACCTGGGGATACCTGGGCATGGCTGGGGGGGCACCTGGGGATGGCTGGGATACACCTGGGTACACCTGGGCACGGCTGGCGGGCACCTGGGACATACCTGGGCACATCTGGGCATGGTTGGGCACACCTGGGTGGGCAGCTGGGCACAGCTGGGCACACCTTGGATATTCCTGGGCACACCTGGGGGCACCTGGGCATGGCTGGGGGCACCTGGGCACACCTGGGCTCACCTGGGCAGGGCTGGGCACAGATGGGGGCACCTTGGATATACCTGGGCATGGCTGGGTGGGCACCTGGGGGTACCTGGGCACACCTGGGCATGGCTGCGGGGTGCCTGCGGGCACCTGGGCACACCTGGGCATGGCTGGGGGCACCTGGGATATAACAGGGCACACCTGGGGATACCTGGGCACGGATGGGAGCACCTGGGATATACCTGGGTGCACCTGGGCACACCTGGGCACAGCTGGGAACACCTGAGGGCACCTGGGCATGGCTGGGCGGGCACCTGGGGGCACCTGGGGATAACTGGGCATTGCTGGGTGGGCACCTGGGCACACCTGGTGGCACCTGGGGGGATCTGGGATAAACCTGGGAGCACCTGGGCACAGGTGGGGCACACCTGGGCATAGCTGGGGGGGCACCTGGGGGCACCTGGGGGTACCTGGGCATGGCTGGGTGGGCACCTGGGGGTACCTGGGGCACCTGGGGGCACCTGGGGGCACTTGGGCACACCTGGGCATGGCTGGGTGGGCACCTGGGCATGGCTGGGGGTACCTGGGGGCACCTGGGGGTACCTGGGCATGGTCAGGCACACCTGGGTGGGCACCTGGGCATGGCTGGGATACACCTGGGCACACCTGGGCATGGCTGGGGGGTTACCTGGGGGCACCTAGGCACAGAGGGGGGCACCTGGGCACACCTGGGCACACCTGGGCACAGATGGGGGCACCTGGGCATGGGGTACTGGGCACACCTGGGCACACCTGGGCATGTCTGGGATATACCTGGGAGCGCCAGGGTGCACCTGGGGGCACCTGGGGATACCTGGGCACACCTGGGCACACATGGGGGCACCTGGGATATACCTGGGGGCACCTGGGCATGGCTGGGGGTACCTGGGGGCACCTGGGCATGGATGGGGGCACCTGGGCACACCTGGGGGGACACAACTGGGCATGGGGAACACACCTGGGCATGGATGGGGGCACCTGGGATATACCTGGGCACACCTGGGCCACCTGGGCACAGCTGGGATATACCTGGTGGCACCTGGGCACACCTAGGGATACCTGGGCAGGGCTGGGATACACCTGGGCATGGGTGGGGAACACCTGGGCACACCTGGGCATGGCTGGGGGCACCTGGGGGCACCTGGGCATGGCTGGGGACACCTTCGATATACCTGGGCACACCTGGGGGCACCTGGGGGCACTTGGGCACACCTGGGCATGGCTGGGCATGGCTGGGGAGTTACCTGGGATAAACCTGGGCGCACCTGGGCACACCTGGGCAGGCACCTGGGCGCACCTGGGGGCACCTGGGGGAACACAGCTGGTCATGGGGAATTCACCCAGGCACACCTGGGCACACCTGCGGGCACATGGGCACACCAGGAGGGACATATCTGGAGATGGGGAACTCACCTGGGCACACCTGGGCACACCTGGGCACACCTGGGCATGGCTGGGGGGTTACCTGGGCATGCTTGGGACACACCTGGGCACACCTGGGGGTTACCTGGGGGCACCTGGGCATGACTGGGTGGGCACCTGGGGGCACCTGGGCATGGATGGGGGCACCTGGGATATACCTGGGCACACCTGGGCAGACTTGGGCGGGCACCTGGGCACACCTGGGCATGGCTGGGGACACCTTCAATATACCTGGGCACACCTGGGGACACCTGGGGGCACTTGGGCACGGCTGGGCATGGCTGGGGAGTTACCTGGGATAAACCTGGGCGCACCTGGGGCACCTGGGCACACCTGGGCACACCTGGGGGCACCTGGGGGCACCTGGGCATGGCTGGGGGCACCTGGGCACACCTGGGGATACCTGGGCACACCTGGGCATGGCTGGGGGCACCTCGGATATACCTGGGCATGGCTGGGCGGGCACCTGGGGGCACCTGGGCACACCTGGGCATGGATGGGGGCACCTGGGCACACCTGGGGATACCTGGGCATGGCTGGGATACACCTGGGGGCACCTGGGTACACATGGAGTCATTTGGGATATACCTGGGGGAACCTGGGGATACCTGGGCACACCTGGGATACACCTGGGGATACCTGGGCATGGCTGGGCACACCTGGGCACACACCTGGGCACACCTGGGATACACCTGGGCACACCTGGGATACACCTGGGCACACCTGGGATACACCTGGGCACACCTGGGCGGGCACCTGGGGGCATCTGGGATATACCTGGGCATAACCTGGGATACCTGGGCACACCTGGGGATACCTGGGGGTACCTGGGCATGGCTGGGGGGGCACCTGGGCACACCTGGGCATGGCTGGGCATTGCTGGGGGTACCTGAGGGCACCTGGGCATGGCTGGGCAAGGCTGGGGGGTTACCTGGGCACACCTGGGCACACCTGGGGGACATATCTGGACATGGGGAACTCACCTGGGCACACCTGGGCACACCTGGGGACACCTGGGGATGGCTGGGCACACCTGGGCATGGCTGGGGCTCACCTGGGCACACCTGGGGGCACCTGGGCACACCTGGGGGCACCTGGGGATACCTGGGCATGGCTGGGATACACCTGGGGCACACCTGGGCACTGCTGGGCGCACCTGGGCATGGCTGGGGGCACCTGGAGGCACCTGGGCACACCTGGGGGGACACATCTGGACATGGGGAACTCACCTGGGCACACCTGGGCATGGCTAGTCAGGCACCTGGACACAGCTCAGATACACCTGGGCACACCTGGGCACATCTGGGCACAGCTGGGGGCACCTGGGAGCACCTGGGCACGGCAGGGGGCACCTGGGGATACCTGGGCACACCTGGGGCACCTGGGCATGGCCGGACATGGCTGGGCGGGCACCTGGGCACACCTGGGCACACCTGGGGGTACACATCTGGACATTGGGAACTCACCTGGGAACACCTGGGCACAGCTGGGGACACCTGGGGATGGCTGGGGCACACCTGGGCACACCTGGGACACACCTGGGCACACCTGGGCACACACCTGGGCACACACCTTGGCACACGTGGGCATGGCTGGGAGAAGCTGGGGGCACCTGTGCACAGATGGGAACACCTGGGCATGGCTGGGCACACCTGGGGGGACATATCTGGACATGGGGAACTCACCTGGGCACACCTGGGCATGGCTGGGGGTTACCTGGGCATGCTTGGCACACACCTGGGGATACCTGGGGCACACTTGGGCGGGCACCTGGAGGCACCTGGGCACGGATGGGGGCACCTGGGATATACCTGGGAACACCTGGGATATACCTGGGCATGGCTGGGCGGGCATCTGGGGGCACCCGGGAACACCTGGGCACACCTGGGGATACCTGGGCATGGCTGGGCATGGCTGGGGGGTTACCTGGGATACACCTGGGCACACCTGGGGATGGCTGGGCATGGATGGGGTCACCTGGGATATACCTGGGGCACACCTGGGGGCAGTTGGGGGATACCTGGGCACACCTGGGCACACCTGGGCACACTTGGGTGGGCACCTGGGTGGGCACCTGGGCATGGATGGGGCACCTGGGGATACCAGGGGGCACCTGGGAACACCTGGGCACACCTGGGCATGGGTACTGGACACACCTGGGCACACCTGGGGCCACCTGGGCACACCTGGGGGGTTACCTGGGCACACCTGGGGGCACCTGGGGGGACATATCTGGACATGGGGAACTCACCTGGGCACACCTGGGCATGGCTGGGGGCACCTGGGGCATGGCTGGGCACAACTGGGTGCACCTGGGCATGGGGTACCGGGCACACCTGGGGGTACCTTGGCATGGCTGGGTGGGCACCTGGGGGCACCTGGGCACGGATGGGGGCACCTGGGCATGGCTGGGGGGTTACCTGGGCATGCTTGGGACACACCTGGGGACACCTGGGGAGAGACAACTGGGCATGGGGAACTCACCTGGGCATGGCTGGGATACACCTGGGATATACCTGGGCACACCTGGGGGCACCTGGGCACACCTGGGGGGTTACCTGGGGGCTCCTGGGCACACCTGGGTATGGGGAGGGGTCACCTGGGCAGGGGGAGGGGCATACCTTGGGCTCACCTGTACCCATCCCTCACCTGTGCCCATCCCTCACCTGTGCCCATCCCTCACCTGGGCTCACCTGTTCCTTACCAGTCTCACCTCTCCTGTCCTTTACCTGCCTCACCTGTCCGATCTCACCTGTCCCACCTGTCCAGTCTGACCTGTCTCACCTGTCTGGTCTCACCTGTCTGACCTGTCCTTTACCTGTCTCACCTGTCTGACCTCACCTGTCCCACCTGTCCCACCTGTCCCTCACCAGTCTGATCTCACCTGTCTGATCTCACCTTTCCGATCTCACCTGTCCCACCTGTCTGACCTGTCCCTCACCTGTCCCACCTGTCTCACCTGTCCATGTCCCACCTGTCCCACCTGTCTCACCTGTCCAATATCACCTATCTCACCTGTCCAATCTCACCTGTCCCACCTGTCCGATCTCACCTGTCCCACCTGTCTCACCTGTCCCCACCTGTCCTTTACGTGTCCCACCTGTCCCAACTGTCCGATCTCACCTGTCTGATCTCACCTGTCCGATCTCACCTGTCTGATCTCACCTGTCTCACCTGTCCAATTTCACCTGTTTTTTACCTGTCCCACCTGTCCAGTCTCACCTGTCTCACCCGTTCCACCTGTCCTACCTGTCTTACCTATCTCACCTGTCCCACCTGTCTGATCTCACCTGTCTCACCTGTCCAATCCCACCTGTCCCACCTGTCTCACCTGTCCTGTCTCACCTGTCCAATCTCACCTGTTTCACCTGTCCTTTACCTGTCCCACCTGTCCCTCACCTGTCTCACCTGTCCCACCTGTCCAATCTCACCAGTCTCACCTGTCCAATCTCACCTGTCTCACCTGTCCCTCCCCCACAGCCCCCTGACCGTCAGCCTGGGCCGCCCCTCCCACCGCCAGGTGCGCCCAGGTGAGCCCCCAGGTGAGGGGGGCTCCTCCTCCTCCTCGGCCACGCCCCCGCCAGGTGAGGCCTCACCTGCGCCAGGTGAGCAGCGGCGGCAGGTGCGGCCCTTCCGCTTCCCGGGCTACAACGAGAGCTCCAAGGACGGGGACCTGATGCTGCTGCGGCTGCAGGTGCCGGCACACCTGAGCCGGCAGGTGAGGCCGCTGCCGCCCGCGCGCACCTGCGCCGCGCCCGGGACCACCTGCCAGATCTCGGGGTGGGGATCCACCACCAGCCCGCAAGGTGAGACACCTGGGACAGGTGAGACAGGTGAGACACACCTGGGACAGGTGAGCGCACCTGCGCCACGCCCGGGACCACCTGCCAGATCTCGGGGTGGGGATCCACCACCAGCCCGCAAGGTGAGACACCTGGGACAGGTAAATACACCTGGGACAGGTAAATACACCTGGCCAGGTGAGGGGAACACACCTGGGATAGGTAAATACACCTGGGACAGGTGAGCGCACCTGCGCCACGCCCGGGACCACCTGCCAGATCTCGGGGTGGGGCTCCACCACCAGCCCGCAAGGTGAGACGCACACCTGGGACAGGTAAATACACCTGGGACAGGTGAGATACACCTGGGACAGGTAAATACACCTGGGATGGGTGAGACACACCTGGGACAGGTAAATACACCGGGGCAGGTGAGGGGAACACACCTGGGCAGGTGAGACACACCTGGGATAGGTGAGACACACCTGGGATAGGTAAGACACACCTGGGCAGGTGAGACACACCTGGGACAGGTACAGACACACCTGGGACAGGTGAGACACACCTGGGATAGGTGAGGGGAACACACCTGGGATAGGTACAGACACACCTGGGCAGGTGAGACACACCTGCGCCACGCCCGGGACCACCTGCCAGATCTCAGGGTGGGGCTCCACCACCAGCCCGCAAGGTGAGACACCTGGGACAGGTGAGACACACCTGGGCAGGTAAATACACCTGGGCAGGTAAATACACCTGGGCAGGTAAATACACCTGGGACAGGTGAGACACACCTGGGACAGGTAAATACACCTGGGATAGGTGAGGGGAACACACCTGGGACAGGTGAGCGCACCTGCGCCACGCCCGGGACCACCTGCCAGATCTCGGGGTGGGGATCCACCACCAGCCCGCAAGGTGAGACACACCTGGGACAGGTAAATACACCTGGGACAGGTGAGATACACCTGGGATAGGTAAATACACCTGGGACAGGTAAATACACCTGGGACAGGTAAATACACCTGGGACAGGTACAGAGACACACCTGGGACAGGTGAGACACACCTGGGATGGGTGAGGGGAACACACCTGGGACAGGTGAGCGCACCTGGGCAGGTGAGACACACCTGGGATAGGTGAGGGGGAACACATGGGACAGGTGAGTTGGGATTTTGGGGTCACCTGTGGGGGTTTCCTGGGCACAGGTGAGAGATCAGGTGTTACCTGGCCAGGTGTGACCCCAGGTGACCCCAGGTGTGAGCTCAGGTGTGACCTCAGGTGTGACCCCAGACAGGTGGGGGGTTACCTGCCCAGGTGACCCCTGGATGTGACCCCAGGTGTGACCCCAGGTGTGACCCCGGGTGACCCCAGGTGACCCCAGGTGTGACCCCAGACAGGTGGGGGGTTACCTGCCCAGGTGACCCCAGGTGTGACCCCAGGTGACCCCAGGTGTGACCCCAGGTGTGACCCCAGGTGTGACCCCAGGTGACCCCAGGTGTGACCTCAGGTGTGACCCCAGGCAGGTGTGGGGGTTACCTGGCCAGGTGTGACCCCAGGTGTGACCCCAGGTGTGACCCCAGGTGTGACCCCAGGTGACCCCAGGTGACCCCAGGTGTGACCGCAGGTGTGACCCCAGGTGTGACCCCAGGTGTGACCCAGGTGTGACCCCAGGTGTGACCCCAGGTGTGACCCCAGCTGACCCCAGGTGTGACCCCAGGTGACCCCAGGTGTGGGCTCAGGTGTGACCCCAGGTGTGACCCCAGGTGTGACCTCAGGTGTGACCTCAGGTGTAACCCCAGGTGTGACCCCAGGTGACCCCAGGTGTGACCCCAGGTGACCCCAGGTGTGACCCCAGGTGTGACCCCAGCTGACCCCAGGTGTGACCCCAGGTGACCCCAGGTGTGACCCCAGGTGTGACCCCAGGTGTGACCCCAGGTGTCCCCAGGTGTGACCCCAGGTGTGACCCCAGGTGTGACCGCAGGTGTGACCCCAGGTGTCCCCAGGTGTGACCCCAGGTGTGACCCAGGCGACCCCAGGTGTGACCTCAGGTGTGACCTCAGGTGTGACCCCAGGTGACCCCAGGTGTGACCCCAGGTGTGACCCCAGGTGTGACCCCAGGTGACCCCAGGTGTGACCCCAGGTGACCCCAGGTGTGACCCCAGGTGTGACCCCAGGTGTGACCCCAGGTGACCCCAGGTGTGACCTCAGTTGTGACCCCAGGTGACCCCAGGTGTGACCCCAGGTGTGACCCCAGGTGTGACCCCAGGTGACCCCAGGTGTGACCCCAGGTGTGACCCAGGTGTGACCCCAGGTGTGACCCAGGTGTGACCCCAGGTGACCCCAGGTGTGACCCCAGGTGTGACCCCAGGTGTGACCCCAGGTGACCCCAGGTGTGACCCAGGTATGACCCCAGGTGACCCCAGGTGTGACCCCAGGTGTGACCCAGGTGTGACCCCAGGTGTGACCCAGGTGTGACCCCAGGTGACCCCAGGTGTGACCCCAGGTGTGACCCCAGGTGTGACCCCAGGTGGCCCCAGGTGTGACCCCAGTGACACAGGTGTGACCCCAGGTGTGACCCCAATGACACAGGTGTGACCCCAGGTGTGACCCCAGGTGTGACCCCAGGTGTGACCCCAGGTGTGACCCTCAGGTGACCCCAGGTGTGGGCTCAGGTGTGACCCCAGGTGACCCCAGGTGTGACCCCAGGTGACCCCAGGTGTGACCCCAGGTGTGACCCCAGGTGTGACCCCAGGTGACCCCAGGTGTGACCCCAGGTGTGACCCCAGGTGTGGCCCCAGGTGTGACCCCAGGTGACCCCAGGTGTGACCCCAGGTGACCCCAGGTGTGACCCCAGGAGTGACCCCAGGTGTGACCCCAGGTGACCCCAGGTGTGACCCCAGGTGTGACCCCAGGTGTGACCCCAGGTGTGACCCCAGGTGACCCCAGGTGTGACCCCAGACAGGTGTGGGGTTACCTGCCCAGGTGTGACCCCAGGTGTGACCCCAGGTGTGACCCCAGGTGGTCCCAGGTGTGACCCCAGGTGACCCCAGGTGACCCCAGGTGACCCCAGGAGTGATCCCAGGTGACCCCAGGTGTTACCCAGGTGTGACCCCAAGTGACCCCAGGTGTGACCCCAGGTGTGACCCCAGGTGTGACCTCAGGTGTGACCCCAGGTGTGACCTCAGGTGTGACCCCAGGTGTGCCCCAGGTGTGACCCCAGGTGACCCCAGGTGTGACCCCAGGTGACCCCAGGTGTGACCCCAGGTGACCCCAGATGTGACCCCAGGTGTGACGCCAGGTGTGACCCCAGGTGTGACCCCAGGTGTGACCCCAGGTGTGACCCCAGGTGTGACCCCAGGTGTGACCCCAGGTGACCCCAGGTGTGACCCCAGGTGTGACCCCAGGTGACCCCAGGTGTGACCTCAGGTGTGACCCCAGGTGACCCCAGGTGTGACCCCAGGTGTGACCCCAGGTGTGACCTCAGGTGTGACCCCAGGTGTGACCCCAGGTGTGACCCCAGGTGTGACCCCAGGTGTGACCCCAGGTGACCCCAGGTGTGACCCCAGGTGTGACCCCAGGTGACCCCAGGTGTGACCCCAGGTGACCCCAGGTGTGACCCCAGGTGTGACCCCAGGTGACCCCAGGTGTGACCCCAGGTGTGACCCCAGGTGTGACCCAGGTGACCCCAGGTGTGACCCCAGGTGTGACCTCAGGTGTGACCCCAGGTGACCCCAGACAGGTGTGGGGTCACCTGCCCAGGTGTGACCCAGGTGTGGGGTTACCTGTCGAGGATGGGGTTACCTGCCCAGGTGCGGTGTCACCTGCCCAGGTGTGGTGTCACCTGCCCAGGTGCGCTGTCACCTGCCCAGGTGTGCTGTCACCTGCCCAGGTGCGGTGTCACCTGCCCAGGTGTGGTGTCACCTGTCCAGGTGTGACCCCAGACAGGTGTGTTGTCACCTGCCCAGGTGCGGTGTCACCTGCCCAGGTGTGACCCCAGGCAGGTGTGGGTTACCTGTCCGGGGTCACCTGCCCAGGTGTGACCCCATACAGGTGTGGGGTTACCTGTCTGGGGTCACCTGGCCAGGTGTGGTGTCACCTGCCCAGGTGTGACCCCAGGCAGGTGTGTTGTCACCTGGCCAGGTGTGACCCCAGACAGGTGTGGGGTCACCTGTCTGGGGTCACCTGGCCAGGTGTGACCCCGCTGTCCCCGCAGTGACGTTCCCGCAGGAGCTGCGCTGCAGCCAGGTGCGCATCGTACCTGAGCTCACCTGCCGGCGCACCTACCCCGACTCCATCACCCCCAACATGGTCTGTGCCGGGGAGCCCCACAGCCGGGCGGATACCTGCCAGGTGAGATATGGACAGGTGAGACAGGTGAGATACAGGTGAGACATGGACAGGTGAGAGCCCCGGAGCCGGGCCGACACCTGCCAGGTGAGTCTGGGACAGGTGAGATACAGGTGTGGGACAGGTGAGGGGTCTGCGCCGGGGAGCCCCGGAGCCGGGCGGACACCTGCCAGGTGAGATACAGGTGTGACAGGTGAGACATGGACAGGTGAGACAGGTGAGATACAGGTGAGACACGGACAGGTGGGATACAGGTGAGAGCCCCGGAGCCGCGCCGACACCTGCCAGGTGAGACATGGACAGGTGAGACAGGTGAGACATGGACAGGTGTGGGACAGGTGGGACATGGACAGGTGGGACATGGACAGGTGAGACATGGACAGGTGAGATACAGGTGAGATACAGGTGTGGGACAGGTGAGACATGGACAGGTGAGAGCCCCACAGCCGGGCAGACACCTGCCAGGTGAGACACAGGTGTGAGACAGGTGAGATACAGGTGAGAGCCCCGGAGCCGGGCAGATACCTGCCAGGTGAGACATGGACAGGTGAGACACAGGTGAGATACAGGTGAGAGCCCCACAGCCGGGCGGACACCTGTCAGGTGAGACAGGTGTGGGACAGGTGAGACATGGACAGGTGAGAGCCCCGGAGCCGGGCGGATACCTGCCAGGTGAGTCCCACAGGTGAGACAGGTGAGATACAGGTGAGACATGGACAGGTGAGAGCCCCACAGCCGCGTGGACACCTGCCAGGTGAGTCCCACAGGTGAGACAGGTGAGATACAGGTGAGACATGGACAGGTGAGATACAGGTGAGAGCCCCACAGCCGGGCGGATACCTGTCAGGTGAGACATGGACAGGTGAGACAGGTGAGATATGGACAGGTGAGAGCCCCGGAGCCGGGCAGATACCTGCCAGGTGAGTGTGGGACAGGTGAGATACAGGTGAGATACAGGTGAGAGCCCCACAGCCGGGCCGACACCTGCCAGGTGAGATACAGGTGTGGGACAGGTGAGGGACAGGTGAGATACAGTTGAGATACAGGTGAGGGACAGGTGAGATACAGGTGTGGGACAGGTGAGAGACAGGTGAGATACAGGTGAGATACAGGTGAGAGCCCCGGAGCCGGGCCGACACCTGCCAGGTGAGTCCCACAGGTGAGACATGAACAGGTGAGACATGGACAGGTGAGACATGGACAGGTGAGACAGGTGAGATACAGGTGTGGGACAGGTGAGAGCCCCACAGCCGGGCGGACACCTGCCAGGTGAGATATGGACAGGTGAGAGACAGGTGTGGGACAGGTGGGACATGGACAGGTGGGACATGGACAGGTGGGACAGGTGGGACAGGTGGGACAGGTGTGGGACAGGTGTGAGGCCATTTTGTGACAATTTGGGGCCATTTTGGGACAATTTGGGGCAACTTTGGGGGCAAGTTGGGTCAATGCGAGGTGAATTTGGGGCAATTTGAGAACAATTTGGGACATTCCAGGGCAAATTTGGGGCAATTCTGGGTCATTTTGGGGTCATTTGGGTCAATTTGAAGCAAATGTGGGTCAGTCCAAGGTGAATTTGGGGCAATTTGGGGCAATCCCGGGCGTTTTGGGGTGATTTTGGGGCAATTTTGGGGCGATTTTGGGGCAATTTTGGGGCGATTTTGGGGTGGTTTTGGGGGGATTTTGGGGTGATTTTGGGTGGATTTTGGGGCAATTTCGGGCGGATTTCGGGGCTATTTTGGGGGCGATTTTGGGGGTGAATTGGGGGTGATTTTGGGGCGATTTTTGGGGTGATTTTGGGGCAATTTGGGGTGATTTTGGGGTGATTTTGAGGCAATTTTGGGGCGATTTTGGGGGTGATTTTGGGGCGACTTCGGGGCGATTTTGGGGCAATTTTGGGGGTGATTTTGGGGCAATTTTGGGGTGATTCTGGCGAAATTTTGGGACAAATTTGGGGCGGATTTTGGGGCGATTTTGGGGCAATATTTGGGGTGATTTTTGGGGCGATTTTTGGGGCGATTGTGGGGGTGATTTTGGGGTGATTTTGGGTGGATTTTGGGGGTCGATTTTGGGGGGATTTGGGGGTGATTTTGGGGTGATTTTGCGGCGATTTTGGGGCGATTTTGGGGGTGATTTTGGGGCGATTTTGGGGTGATTTTGGGGCAATTTTTGGTGGTGATTTTGGGGCTATTTCGGGTTGGTTTTGGGGCAATTTTGGGGCAATTTTTGGGGATGATTTTGGGGCGATTTTGGGGATGATTTTGGGGTGATTCTGGGGTGATTTTGGGGGGATTTTGGGGCCTTTTGGGGCAATTTTGGGGGTGATTTCGGGGTGATTTTTGGGGCAATTTTGGGGTGATTTAGGGGTGATTTAGGGAGGATTTTGGGAGGATTTTGGGGCGATTTTGGGGTGATTTTGGGCGGATTTTGGGGCAATTTTGGGACAATTTTGGGGCGATTTTGGGGCAATTTTGGGGTGAGTTTGGGACTGATTCTGGGGCGATTTTGGGGCAATTTAGGGGTGATTTTGGGGCAATTTGGGGCAGATTTCTCTCGATTCTCGCCGGATCTTCGCGGATTTCCTCCGGAATTTCGGGGTCCCGCCTTGACCCCCCGAATTTCCTTCCAGGGCGATTCCGGGGGGCCGCTGGTGTGCAACGGGCGCCTGCAGGGCATCACCTCCTGGGGGCCGGGGGTCTGCGGGGACCCCCGAAAGCCGGGGGTGTACGTCAACCTCTGCCGCTACGGCCGCTGGCTGCAGGACACCATGGCCCAGAACTGACCCAAATCGGCTGGATTCACCCCAAAATCGGCCGGGTTCAACTGAAATTGGCCGGATTGACCCCAAATCCACCGGGTTCACCCCAAATCCACCGGGTTCAACCGAAATCGGCCGGGTTCAACCGAAATCTGCCGGGTTCACCTCAAAATCAGCTGAATTCGACCCAAAATCCACCAGGTTCATCCCAAAATCCACCGGGTTCACTCCAAAATCGGCTGGATTCACCCCAAAATTGGCTGAATTTGACACAGAGTCGGCCAAGTTCGACCCAAAATTGGCCAGATTCACTCCAAAATCAGACGGGTTCAACCGAAATCAGCTGAATTCGACCCAAAATTGGCCGGGTTCATCCCAAATCCACCAGGTTCACCCCAAAATTGGCCAAATTCACCCCAAAATCAGCCAGATTCACCCCAAAATTGGCTGGATTGACCCCAAAATCAGCCGGGTTCACTCCAAAATTGTCCCAGCTCAACTGAAATCGGCTGAATTCAACACAGAATCGGACAAGTTCGACCCAAAATTGGCCGGATTCACCCCAAAATTGGCCAAGCTCACCCGAAATCGGCTGAATTTGACACAGAATCGGCCGAGTTCAACCCAAAATCGGCTGAATTCACCCCAGAAATGGCCACACTCAGCCCAGAAATGGCGGAATTTGACCCAAAATCAGCCAAGTTCGCCCAAAATCGGCCGAATTCAACCCAAAACCAGCCAAAATCACCCAAAATCAGCAAAGTTTGCCCCAAAATCGGCTGAATTCGACCCAAAATCGGCCAAGTTTAATGCAAAACAGCTGAGTTTGCCCAAAACCGGCTGAATTCGACCCAAAACCGGCTGAGTTCATCCCATAAATGGCCAAATTTACCCCAAAAACGGCCAAGTTCACCCAAAATTGGCTGAATTCAACACAAAAACGGCCGAGTCCAACCCAAAAATAGCAAATTTCAACCCAAATATTGATTAATTCAGCCCAAAACCGGCCAAATTCACCCCAAAACCAGCAAATCAACCCCAAAAATGGCTGAATTCACCCCAAAAATGGCCAAATTCACCCCAGAAATGGCCAAATTAATCCCAAAATCAGCCAAATTAATCCCAAAAATGGCCAAATTCACCCCAAAAATGGCCAAATTAATCCCAAAATCGGCCGAATTCACCCCAAAACCCTCCAGGGGCCCCGAGCCTGAAAATCCCCAAAATCTGAGTTCCAGCCTGGAAATTAAAAATGTTTTTCACCCCAAATCTGCTGTTCAGGGTGACAAAAAACTATAAAAAAAATCAACCCCAAAATCCCGAAATTTCACCCCAAAAATCCACTCCAAAAAGTCCCAAAAATCCACTCCAAAAAGTCCCAAAAATTCACTCCAAAAATCCCAAAAATCCAGCCCAAAACCCCCAAAATTCCACCCCAAAAATCCCCAAATTTCACCCCAAAAATCCCCAAAATTCCAGCCCAAAATCCCCAAAATTCCAGCCCAAAATCCCACCCCAAAAATCACCAAATTTCACCTCCAAAATCTCAGTCACGGCCCCAAAATTGGGGAAAATCCACCCAAAAAATGCCGGTGTCCAGAAAACCAAAAATAAAAAGAATTCACCCCAAAATCCCCGTGTCCAGGAGCTCAAAATTCCACCCCAAAATCCCAAAATTCCACCCCAAAATCCCAAAATTCCACCCCAAAAAAATCCACCCCCAAAATCCTGATGTCCAGAAGCTCAAAATTCCCAAAATCCCCCCCGAAATCTCCAAAATTCCACCCCAAAAATAAAAAAAATGACACAAAAAATTTCCCAAAGTTTCACCCCAAAAATCCCCAAAATTCCATTCCAAAAAAAAAAAAAAATTTTACCCCAAAATCCCCAAATTTCTTCCCCAAAATCTCCAAATTCCACCCCCAAATCCCCAAAATTCCACACCAAAAATAAAAAAAGACACAAAAAAGTCCCCCAAATTTCACCCCCAAAATCCCCAAAATTCCATTTCAAAAATAAAAAAATTGACACAAAAAATCCCCAAATTTCATGCCAAAAATCCCCAAAATTTCACCCAAAAAATCCCCAAATTTAACCCAAAAAATCCTCCAAATTCCATCCCAAAAATCTCCAAAATTCTACCTCGAAGTCCCCAAATTTCACCCCCAAAATCCCCAAATATCACCCCCAAAAATCCCCAAATTTCTCCCAGAAAATCCCCAAATTTCACCTCAAAAATCCCCAAATTTCACCCCCAAAATTCTATCCCAAAGTCCCCAAATTTCACCCCAAAATCCTCACATTTTACCCCAAAATCCTCATATTTTACCCCAAAAACCTCATATTTTACCCCAAAATCCCCAAATTTCACCCAAAAAATTCCCCAAATTCCACTCCAAAAATTAAAAAATCTACACAAAAAATCCCCAAATTTCACCCCCAAAAATAAAAAAAAAATTTACCTCAAAAATCCCAAAAATTCCACTCCAAAAAAAAAAAATTCTACACAAAAAAGTCCCCAAATTTCACTCCAAAAATCCCCAAATTTCACCCCAAAAATCCCCAAAATTTCACCCCAAAACCCGCAAATTTCACCCCAAAAATCTCCAAAATTCTACCCAGAAATCCCCAAATTTCACCCAAAATCCCAAAAATTCACCCCAAAAGTCCCCAAATTTCACCCAGAGGGGGGGTGGGGTCAGTGGATGACCTTTGACCCCTCCGTGCTGTGACCCCTTGACCTCCTGACCCCGGCTTGACCCCTGACCTTTAACCCTGTGGCCCCTTTGTGATGTTACCTCAGTGTGACCTTTGACCCCTCTGAGATGTCACCTCCTGACCCCCCCGGGGGTCACCTCAGGGTCACCTTGGGGTCACCTGTCCCACCACCCCAGGGTCACCTGAAGGTCACCTCGGGGTCACCTCGGGGTCACCGTTGTCACTACCCCGGGGTCACCTCGGGGTCACTTCAGGGTCATCTCAGGGTCACCTCGGGGTCACCCTCAGGGTCACTGGTGCCACCACCCCAGGGTCACCTCTGGAGTCACCTCAGGGTCACTCCTGGGGTTATTCTTGGGGTCACCTCGGGGTCACCACAGGGTCACCTCGGGGTCACCAGTGCCACCACCCCCAGTGCCACCTCAGTGTCACCCTCGGGGTCACTTCAGGGTCAACTCAGTGCCACCCCCAGGGTCACCTCCAGTGTCACCGGTGTCACCACCCCGGGGTCACCTCAAGGTCACCTCAGGGTCACCTCAATGTCACCCCCAGTGTCATCTCAGTGTCACCAGTGCCACCACCCCAGGGTCACCTCAGGGTCACCCCCGGTGCCACCCCAGGGTCACCGCCAGTGTCACCTGAGTGTCACCTCAGGGTCACCTCAGGGTCACCAGTGCCACCCCAGGGTCACCCCCAGGGTCACCTCAATGTCACCGGTGCCACCACCCCCAGTGTCACCCCAGGGTCACCTCAGTGTCACCCCTGGGGTTACCTGAGTGCCACCCCCAGTGTCACCCCCAGGGTCACCTTGGGGTCACCAGTGTCACCACCACCAGTGCCACCCCAGGGTCACCAATGTCACCATTGGGGTCACCTTGGGGTCACCCCAGTGTCACCCTCAGTGCCACCCCAGGGTCACCGGTGCCACCACCCCAGGGTCACCCCAGTGTCACCTCAGTGTCACCATCAGGGTCACCTCAGTGCCACCCCAGGGGTCACCTCAGGGTCACCAGTGCCACCACCCCCAGTGCCACCCCAGTGTCACCCTCAGGGTCACCTCAATGTCACTGGTGTCACCACCCCTGGTGTCACCTCAATGTCACCATCGGGGTCACCCCAGTGTCACCCCAGGGTCACCTCAGGGTCACCCCCAGGGTCACCTCAATGTCACTGGTGCCACCACCCCAGGGTCACCTCAGTGTCACCGATGTCACCGCCCCGGTGTCACCAATGTCCCCCGAGCCACCTCTGCCACCCCCCGGTGTCACCCCGAGGCCACCTGTGCAACCCCTCGGTGTCACCTGTGCCACCTGTGCTGCTCCCCAGTGTCCCCTGTGCCACCTCAGGTGTCACCTGTGTCACCTGAGCCACCCCCAGTGACACCTGTCCCACCTGTGCCACCCCCGGTGTCACCTGCAGTGTCAGCATGGGTGGCACAGGTGACACTGGGGGTGGCACAGGTGACACAGGTGACACACAGGTGACACCAGGGGTGGCTCTGGGGGTGGCACAGGTGACACCGGGGGTGGCACAGGTGACACAGGTGACACACAGGTGACACCGGCAGGACCGGTCAGGCGCCACCCCCGGGCGCTGTCACTGTCACCGGCGATGTCACCTGCCCGGGGTGTCCCTCAGTGTCCCTCAGGTGTCCCTCAAGACCCGGATCGGGATCAGGATCGGGATCGGTATCAAAACCCGGATTGGGATCAGGATCTGGATCGGGACTGGGATAAAAAGCGGAATTGGGATCGGGATCAAAACCCGGATCAGGATCGGGATCAAAACCCGGATCGGGATCAGGGATCGGGATTGGGATAAGGATCGGGATCAGGATCGGGATCAGGATTGGGATTGGGATCAGGATAAGGATCAGGATTGGGATTGGGATTGGGATCAGGGTTGGGATTGGGATCAGGATTGGGATCAAAACCCGGATTGGGATCGAGATCAGAATCAGGATCGGGATCGGGATCAGGATTGGGATCAGGATTGGGATCAAAACCCGGATTGGAATCAGGATCAAAACCCAGATCGGGATCAGGATCGGGATCAGGATCAGGATCGGGATCAAAACCCAGATCAGGATCGGGATCGGGATCAGGATCGGGATCATGATTGGGATCTGTATCAGGATCAGGGATTGGGATCAGGATTGGGATAAAAACCCGGATCAGGATCGGGATAAGGATCAGAATCAGGTTTGAGATCGGGACTGGGATAAAAACCCGGATCAGGATCAGGATCGGGATCAGGATCAAGATCGGGATAAGGATCGGGATCGGGATTGGGATCAGGATCAGGATCGGGATCGGGATTGGGATCGGAATTGGGATCAGGATCGGGATCAAAACCCGGATCGGGATCGGGATAAGGATCAGGTTCAGGATCAGGATCGGGATCGGGATCAGGATCAAAACCCGGATCGGGATCGGGATCGGGATCAGGATCAGGATCGGGATCGGGATCACGATTGGGATCAAGACCCGGATCGGGATCGGGATCAGGATCAGGATCAGGATCGGGATTGGGATTGGGATCAGGATCGGGACTGGATCAGGATCAGGATCAGGATCGGGATCAGGATCGGGATCAGGATCGGGATCGGGATTGGGATCAGGATTGGGATCAAAACCCGGATAGGAATCAGGATAAGGATCAGGTTCAGGATCAGGATTGGGATCGGGATCAGGATCAAAACCCGGATCGGGATCGGGATCGGGATCAGGATCAGGATCGGGATCGGGATCACGATTGGGATCAAGACCCGGATCGGGATCGGGATCAGGATCAGGACCGGGATCAGGATCAGGATCAGGATCGGGATCGGGATCAGGTTTGGGATCGGGATCAGGATCAGGATCAGGATCGGGATCAGGGATCAGGTTCGGGATCGGGATCGGGATCAGGATCAGGATCAGGATCAGGATTGGGATCAGGATTGGGATCAAAACCCAGATCAGGATCAGGATCAGGATCGGGATCAGGATTGGGATCAAAACCCAGATCAGGATCAGGATCAGGATCGGGATCAGGATTGGGATCAAAACCCAGATCAGGATCAGGATCGGGATCAGGATCGGGATCAGGATCGGGATCAGGATCGGGATCAGGATTGGGATCAAAACCCGGATCAGGATCGGGATCAGGATCGGGATCAAAACCCGGATCGGGATCAGGATCAGGATCAGGTTCAGGATTGGGATTGGGATCGGGATCAGGACCAGGATCGGCATCAAAACCCGGATCGGGATCAAAACCCAGATCAGGATCAGGATAAGGATCAGGGTCAGGATCAGGATCAGGACTGGAATCAGGATCGGGATCGGAATCAGGATCAAGATTAGTATCGGGATCAGGATCGGGATCGGGACTGGGATAAAAACCCGGATCAGGATCAGGATCGGGATCAGGATCGGGATCGGGATCGGGATCGGGATTGGGATCAGGATCGGGATCAGGATCAGGATCAGGATCAGGATCAGGATCAGCATCAAAACCCGGATCAGGATCGGGATCGGGATCAGGGATCGGGATCAGGGATCAGGATCAGGATTGGGATTGGGATCAGGGATCAGGGATCGGGATCAGGATCAGGATTGGGATTGGGATCAGGGATCAGGGATCGGGATCAGGATCAGGATTGGGATTGGGATCAGGGATCAGGGATCGGGATCAGGGATCGGGATCAAAACCCGGATCAGGATCAGGATCAGGATCAGGGTCAGAACTGGAATCAGGATCAGGATCGGGATCGGAATTGGGATCAGGATCGGGATCAAAACCCAGATCGGGATCAGGATAAGGATCAGGTTCAGGATTGGGATCAGGATCGGGATCAGGATCAGGATCAGGATCGGGATCAGGATTGGGATCAAAACCCAAATCAGGATCGGGATCGGGATCAGGATAAAAACCCGGATCAGGATCAGGATAAGGATCAGAATCAGGTTTGAGATCGGGACTGGGATAAAAACCCAGATCAGGATCAGGATCGGGATCGGGATCAGGATCGGGATCGGGATCAGGATCGGGATCAGGATAAGGATCAGAATCAGGTTTGAGATTGGGACTGGGATAAAAACCCAGATCAGGATCAGGATCAGGATCAGGATCAGGATCGGGATCGGGATCGGGATCAGGATCGGGATCAGGATCAGGATTGGGACTGGGATAAAAACCCGGGTCAGGATCGGGATCGGGATAAGAATCAGGATCAAAACCCAGATCAGGATCGGGATCGGGATCAGGACCAGGATCGGCATCAAAACCCGGATCGGGATCAAAACCCAGATCAGGATCAGGATAAGGATCAGGATCAGGATCAGGGTCAGGATCAGGATCGGGATCAGGATCGGGATCCGGACTGGGATCGGGATCAAAACCCGGATCGGGATCAAAACCCAGATCAGGATCAGGATCAGGATCAGGATCGGGATCCGGACTGGGATCGGGATCAGGATCAGGATCATGATCAGGATCGGGACTGGGATCAAAACCTGGATCAGGATCAGGATCGGGATCAGGATCAGGATTGGGATTTGTATCCGCATGGGGATCGGGATCGGGATTGGGATCAAAACCTGGATCAGGATCGGGATTGGGATCAGGATCAGGGTCAGGACTGGAATCAGGATCGGGATCAGGATAAAAACCCGGATCGGGATCGGGATCAGGATGGGGATTGGGATCAGGGATCGGGATCAGGATCAGTATCAGGATCGAGATTGGGATCGGGATTGAGATAAAAACCCGGATCGGGATCGGGATTGGGATCAAAACCTGGATCACGATCAGGATCGGGATCCGTATCAGGACCAGGACCAGGACCAGGACCAGGTTTAGGACCAAGACCGGACCAGGACAGGACCGGGATCAGGACCAGGATCAGGACCAGGATCAGGACCAGGACCGGACCGGGACAGGACCGGGATCAGGACCGGGATCAGGACCAGGACCAGGACCAGCTTTAGGCTCAGTTTTAGGACTGGGACCAGGACCTAGACCAGGACCAGGTTTAGGACCGGGACCAGGACCAGGACCAGGACCGGGACCAGGACCAGGTTTAGGCTCAGGTTTAGGACCGGGACCAGGACCGGGACCAGGACCGGGACCGGGACCAGCTTTAGGCTCAGTTTTAGGACCAGGACCAGGACCGGGACCGGACCAGGTTTAGGCTCAGTTTTAGGACCGGATCAGGACCGGGACCGGGTTTAGGCTCAGCTTTAGGACCGGAACCGGACCGGGACCAGTTTTAGGCTCAATTTTAGGACCGGTCGGAGCGGTGGGGGAGGGGCGGCGCGGGGGTTCCACCCGGGGGTTCCTCCCACGGCGCTGCTGCGTCACCGCCCCTCCCCCACCCACCCCCACCCACCCCTCCCCCACCCACCCCCCGCCCCTCCCCCACCCGCCCCTCCCCCCGCCCCCGTCCCTATAAGAATTCCCGGCCCGGCCCCTCCCGGCCCCGCCGTGCCCGACCCGACCCAGGTGAGCCCGAGACAGGTGAGCGCCCCTCCCCCCCCCCCCCCCCCCTCCCCCAGACAGGTGAGACCCCCCCGAGACAGGTGAGACCCCCCCGAGACAGGTGAGACCCCCCCGAGACAGGTGAGCCCGAGACAGGTGAGCGCCCCTCCCCCCCCCTTCCCCTCCCCCCCCCCGACAGGTGAGACCCCCCCGAGACAGGTGAGACCCCCCCAGACAGGTGAGACCCCCCGATCCAGGTGAGACCCACCCGAGACAGGTGAGCGCCCCTCCCCCTCCATCCAGGTGAGACCCCCCCAGACAGGTGAGACCCCCCCGAGACAGGTGAGACCCCCCTGAGACAGGTGAGACCCCCCCGGGACAGGTGAGCGCCCCTCCCTTCCCCCAGACAGGTGAGACCCCCCCCCGAGACAGGTGAGCGCCCCTCCCCCCTCCCCCCCCCTCCCCTCCCCTCCCCCAGACAGGTGAGACCCCCCAGACAGGTGAGACCCCCCCCGAGACAGGTGAGACCCCCCCGAGACAGGTGAGACCCCCTCCCCCCCATCCAGGTGAGACCCCCCCCCCAGACAGGTGAGACCCCCCCGAGACAGGTGAGACCCCCCCCAGACAGGTGACCCCCCCAGACAGGTGACCCCCCCCCAGACAGGTGAGCGCCCCTCCCCCCTCCTCCCCCCCAGCCAGGTGACCCCGAGACAGGTGAGACCCCCCCGAGACAGGTGAGCCCCCCTCCGCCCCCCCCGGATCCAGGTGAGACCCCCCCATCCAGGTGAGCCTGATCCAGGTGAGTCCCGACCTAGGTGAGCTCCACCCCAGCCAGGTGAACCCGAGACAGGTGAATCCTCCCAATCCAGGTGAGCCCCATACAGGTGAGTCTGAGCCAGGTGAGCCCCCCTAGATCCAGGTGGGCCCCCCCTGAGCCAGGTGAGCCCCACCCCAGCCAGGTAAGCTTGATCCAGGTGAGCCTGATCCAGGTGTGTCAGATCCAGGTGTGTCAGATCCAGGTGAACCTGATCCAGGTGAGTCCCGACCTAGGTGAGCTCCACCCGAGGCAGGTGAGCCCGAGACAGGTGAGTCCGAGCCAGGTGAGCCCAATCCAGGTGAGCCCCTCCTGATCCAGGTGTGTCAGATCCAGGTGAACCTGATCCAGGTGAGTCCCGACCTAGGTGAGCTCCACCCGAGCCAGGTGAGCCCCAATCCAGGTGAGCCCAAGACAGGTGAGCCCGAGACAGGTGAGCCCCCCTAGATCCAGGTGAGCCCCATCCAGGTGAGCCCGGGACAGGTGAATCCTCCTGATCCAGGTGAGCCCAATCCAGGTGAGCCCCATCCCAGCCAGGTGAGATTCCCCTTCCCCCGAGCCAGGTGAGCTCGATCCAGGTGAGCCCCATCCAGGTGAGCCTGAGACAGGTGAACCCGAGACAGGTGAATCCTCCTGAGCCAGGTGAGCTCCATCCAGGTGAGCCCGATCCAGGTGAGCCCCCCTAGATCCAGGTGAGCCCCACCCCAGCCAGGTAAGCTTGATCCAAGTGAGCCCCTCCCAGTCCAGGTGAGCCCCTCCTGAGCCAGGTGAGCCTGATCCAGGTGTGTCAGATCCAGGTGAACCTGATCCAGGTGAGTCCCGACCTAGGTGAGCTCCACCCGAGCCAGGTGAGCTGGATCCAGGTGAGCCCGAGACAGGTGAGCCCCATCCAGGTGAGCCCGGGACAGGTGAATCCTCCTGATCCAGGTGAGTCTGATCCAGGTGAGCCCGATCCAGGTGAGCCTGATCCAGTTGAGCCCCCCCAAGCCAGGTGAGCCCCATCCAGGTGAGCCCGGGACAGGTGAATCCTCCTGATCCAGGTGAGCCCGATCCAGGTGAGCCCCACCCCAGCCAGGTGAGATTTCCTCCCCCCCCAGCCAGGTGAGCTCGATCCAGGTGAGCCCGAGACAGGTGAGTCTCAGACAGGTGAATCCTCCTGATCCAGATGAGCCCCATCCAGGTGAGCCCAAATCCAGGTGAACCCGAGACAGGTGAGCCTGAGGCAGATGAATCCTCCTGAGCCAGGTGAGCCGGGTCCAGGTGAGACCCCTCCCCCCCGATCCAGGTGAGCCCCCTGAGCCAGGTGAGCCCCACCCCCGCCAGGTGAGCCCCACCCCCGCCAGGTGACCCCCTCCCAGTCCAGGTAAGCTGGGTCCAGGTGAGCCCCTCCCAGTCCAGGTGAGCCCCTCCTGATCCAGGTGAGTCCAGGCCAGGTGAGTCTGATCCAGGTGAATCCTCCCGAGCCAGGTGAGCCGGGTCCAGGTGAGCCCCACCCCAGGCAGGTGAGCCCGAGCCAGGTGAGCCTGATCCAGGTGTGTCAGGTCCAGGTGAGCCCCACCCCACCCAGGTGAGTGAACCCGACCCAGGTGAGCTCCCCTGACCTCGCCTGGATCCAAAACCCCCAAAAAATTCCCCAAAAATTCCCAAAAATTCCCCCCAAATCTCCCCTGGATCGTGGCCACGCCCCCTCACAGGTACCTGGAACTCACCTGGATCCAAAACCCAAAAATTCCCAAAAAATTCCCAAAAATTCCCCAAAAAATTCCCCAAAATTCCCCCAAATCTCACCTGGATCGTGGCCACGCCCCCTCAAAGCACCTGGATCTCACCTGGATCCAAAACCCAAAAATTTCCCCCCAAAATTACCCAAAATCCCAGAAATTCCTCCCAAAAATTCCCCCAAATCCCACCTGGATCTCGCCTTGATTCAATACCCCAAAAATTTCTCCCAAAATCCCCCCAAATTCCCCAAGATCCCAAAAATTCCCCCAAATCTCACCTGGATCGCGGCCACGCCCCCTCCCAGCACCTGGATCTCACCTGGATCCGAAACCCCCCAAAATTCCCAAAAAAAATTCCCCAAAATTCCCCCAAATCTCACCTGGATCGTGGCCACGCCCCCTCCCGGGTACCTGGAACTCACCTGGATCCGAAACCCCCAAAAATTCCCCCAAAAATTCCCCAAAATTCCCCAAAATTCCCTCAAATCTCACCTGGATCGTGGCCACGCCCCCTCCCAGCACCTGGATCTCACCTGGATCCAAAACCCCAAAATTTCCCCCAAAAATTATCCAAAATCCCAGAAATTCCTCTCAAAAAATTCCCCCAAATCTCACCTGGATCGTGGCCACGCCCCCTCACACCACCTGGCTCTCACCTGGATCCAAAACCCCCAAAAAATTCCCCAAAAAAATTCCCAAAAATTCCCCCAAATCTCACCTGGATCGTGGCCACGCCCCCTCCCAGTACCTGGATCTCACCTGGATCCAAAAATCCCCAAAAATTCCCCCAAAAAATCCCCAAAATTCCCCCAAATCTCACCTGGATTCAAAACCCAAAAAAATTCCCCAAAAAATTCCCAAAAATTCCCCAAAATCTCACCTGGATCGTGGCCACGCCCCCTCACAGGTACCTGGATCCGAAACCCCAAAATTTCCCAAAAAAATTCCCCAAAATTCCCCCAAATCTCACCTGGATCGCGGCCACGCCCCCTCACAGGTACCTGGAACTCACCTGGATCCGAAACCCCAAAAATTCCCCCAAAAATTCCCCAAAATTCCCCCAAATTCCCCAAAATTCCCCCAAATCTCACCTGGATCGTGGCCACGCCCCCTCCCAGCACCTGGATCTCACCTGGATCCAAAACCCCAAAAAATTCCCCAAAAATTCCCCAAAAATTCCCAAAAATTTCCCAAAATCTCACCTGGATCGTGGCCACGCCCCCTCACAGGTACCTGGATCTCACCTGGATTCAAAATCCCAAAAATTCCCCAAAAAATTCCCAAAAATTCCCCAAAATTCCCCAAAATTCCCCCAAATCTCACCTGGATTCAAAACCCAAAAAAATTCCCCCAAAATTACCCAAAATTCCCCCAAATCTCCCCTGGATCGCGGCCACGCCCCCTCACAGGTACCTGGATCTCACCTGGATCCGAAACCCCAAAAATTCCCCCAAAAATTCCCCAAAATTCCCCCAAATTCCCCAAAATTCCCCCAAATCTCACCTGGATCGTGGCCACGCCCCCTCCCAGGTACCTGGATCTGAAACCCCAAAAAATTCCCAAAAAAATTCCCTAAAATTCCCCAAAATTCCCCAAAATCTCACCTGGATCGTGGCCACGCCCCCTCCCAGCACCTGGATCTCACCTGGATCCGAAACCAAAAAAATTCCCCAAAAAATGCCCCAAAATTCCCCAAAATCTCACCTGGATCGTGGCCACGCCCACTCCCAGCACCTGGATCTCACCTGGATCCAAAATCCCAAAATTTCCCCCCAAATTACCCAAAATCCCAGAAATTCCTCCCAAAAATTCCCCCAAATCTCACCTGGATCTCACCTTGATTCAAGACCCCAAAAATTTCTCCCAAAATTCCCCAAAATTCCCAAAAATTCCCCCAAATCTCACCTGGATCGCGGCCACGCCCCCTCCCAGCACCTGGATCTCACCTGGATCCAAAAATCCCCAAAATCCTTCCCAAAATTCCCCCCAAACCCCCAAAATGGCCCAAAATCCAAAAAAATCCCCCAAAATCCTCCAAAATTTCCCCAAAATTCCCCCCAATTCCCCAAAATTCCCTCATATTTCCCCAAAATTTCCCCAAAATTTCCCCAAATTCCCCCAAAATTTCCCCAAATTTTCCCAAAAATTCCCCCCCCCAAAATTCCCAAATTTTCCCCAATATCCCCCAAATTTCCTCCAAATCCCCCCAAATTTTCCCAAAATCCCCACAAATTCCCCAAAATTTCCCCAAAATTTTCTAAAATTCCCCAAAAATTCCCCAAAATTCCTTAAATATTCCCCAAAACTTCCACCAAAATTCCCCCAAAATCCCCAAAATTTGCCTGATTTTCCCCCAAAAAATCCCCAAAAATTCCCTAAAATCCCCCCAAAATTCCCCAAATTTCCCTAAATTTTCCCCAAATTTTCTTCAAAATCCCCCAAAATTACCCCAAATTTCCCCCATTCTCCCAATTTTCCCCAAAATGCCCCAAATGTCCCGAATTTTCCCAAAATCCCGCGATTTTCCCCGAATTTTCCCAAAATCCCGGGATTTTGCCCCATTCCAGGAATGGCTCTCGGCGCCCTCGGCCGGCCCCGGCCCCGCCCCCTCCTGATGCTCCTCCCCCTGCTCGTGCTCGGCCCCGCCCCCCGCGCCCGGGCGGCCAATGGCGAGACAGCGCGTGAGACCCGGGAAAATGGCGCGGGAAAATTCCGGGGGAATGGCGGGAAAATTCCGGGGGAATGGCGGGAAATGCCGGGGGGGAAATTTGGGGGGAAAATTGGGAATTTTGGGGGAAATTTCGCAATTCTGGGGGGACTTCGGGGAAAATTTGGGAATTCAGGGAAAATTCGGGAATTCTGGGGGGAATTTGGGGAAATTTTGGAATTCTGCCGGGGAAATTCGGGAAAAAAATTGAGGAAAATTCGGGTAAAATGTGGGAATTCTGGGGGAAATTCGGGGAAAATTCCTGGAAAATTTGGGAAAATTCAGGAAGTCTGGGGAGAATTTGGGAAAATTGGGGAAAATTTGGGGAAAATTTGTTATTTCTGGGGGTAAATTCGAGAATTTTGGGTGACATTTGGGAAAATTCAGGAATTCTGGGGGGAATTCGGGGAAATTTGGGAATTCTGGAGGGAATTTGGGGAAAATTCGGGGAAAATTTGGGAAAATTTGGGAATTCTGGGGGGAATTCGAGAAAATATGGGGAAATCGGAGGAAATTTGGGAATTCTGGGGGGAATTTGGGAATTCTGGGGGGAATTAAGGGACAATTTGGGGAAAGTTTGGGAATTCTGGGGGGAAATCGGGAATTTTGAGGGAAATTTGGGAAAATTTGGGAAAATTTAGGAATTTCTGGGAAATGCAGGGGAAAATAATGGAAAAATTTGAGGAAATTTGGAGAAATTTGGGAATTTCTGGGGAAATGTGGGAAAAATTCAGGAGAAATTCGGGAATTCTGGGGGAAAATTCGGGGGAAATTTGGGGAAATTCGGGAAAATTTGGGAATTTCCAGGGAAATTTGGGAAAAATTCGGGAATTCTGGGAATTGTGGGGGAAATTTGGGGGAAAATTGGGGGAAATTTGGGGGAAATTTTGGAATTATGGGGAGAAATTCAGGGAAAATTCCGGAATTCTGGGGGAAATCTGGGGAAAATTTGGGATTTCTGGGGGGGATTTTGGAATTCTGGGAACTTTGGGAAGAATTCTGGGAAAATTCGGGAATTGTGGAGGAAATTCAGGAAATCTGGGGGGAATTTGGGAAAATTGGGGAATTCTGGGGGAATTCGGGAATTCTGGGGAAGTTTTTGGGGTTTGGGATTTGGGGTTTGGATTTTGGGGTTTGGGTTTGGGAATTTTTGTGGATTTGGAGGTTTGGGGTTTTTTGGGGTTTGGGGTTTTTTATGGATTCGGGATTTTGGGAGTTTTGTGGAATTTGGGATTTTGGGTTTGGGATTTTTGGGGATTTTTGTGGCTTTTTGTGATTTTTGGTTTGGAATTTGGGGGTTGGGATTTTTATGGATTTTTTGTGGATTTTTGTGGATTTTTGTGGATTTTTGTGGATTTTTGGGATTTTTACGGATTTTTTGGGAATTTCCTCCCGGGATTGCAGCTGAGCCGCCCCTGTGGGAATTCCCAGGTGGTCACTCAGGGTGGTCACTTTTTTTTCCATCTTTTTTCCCAAAATTCCCCAATTTTTCCCCATTTTTTGTCCATTCCTCATTTTCCCCATTTCTCCCCCCAATTTTCCTCCATTTTTCCCAAAATTCCCAAAAATTTCCCCATTTTTGGTTCATTCCTCCTTTCCCCCATCCCCCCACTGATTTTCCATCTTTTTTCCCCAAATTCCCCCAAATTTCCCCATTTTTTGGTCCATTTCTCATTTTCCCCATTTCCCCCCCAATTTTCCTCCATTTTTCCCAAAATTCCCCCAAAATTTCCCCATTTTTTGTCCATTCCTTATTTTCCCCATTTTCCCCCACCGATTTTCCTTATTTTTTCCCAAAATTCCCAAAAATTTCCCCATTTTTGGTCCATTCCTCATTTTCCCCATCCCCCCACCAATTTTCCATCTTTTTTCCCAAAATTCCCAAATTTTTCCCCATTTTCTGTCCATTCCTCTTTTCTCCCCATTTCTGCCCATTTTTTCCCAATTTTCCCTCCAATTTTACCCTTTTTCCCCATTTTTTGCCATTTCTTTCCTTTTTTTTACCTTTTTCCACAATTCTCCCCCTTTTTCTCCATTTTTTGGGGACAAAATTCCCGTTTTTCTAACGATTTTTCCTGGTTTTTTTCTCCCATTTTTTCCCAATTTCCCCCCAATTTTCTCCCATTTCCTCCCCATTTTCTCCCCATTTTTCCCATTTTCCCCCCATTTCTCCCCATTTTTTCCCCATTTTCCCATTTTTTCACTGTTTCTTCTCGTTTTTTCACCATTTTTTTCCCATTTTCCCCATTTTCCCCCATTTTTTCCCCATTTCCTCCCCATTTTTTCAGTTTGTTCCCCCATTTTTTCCTTGTTTGTTCCCCCATTTTTCCCGTTTTTTCTCATTTTCCCCGTTTTTTTCTCATTTTTTCACTGTTTTTTTCTCATTTTTCCACCATTTTCCCTATTTTTTCGCCGTTTTTTCCCATTTTTTTGCCATTTTTTTCTCATTTTTTGCCATACTTTTCCCCCAAGTTTTTTGCCCTTTTCCCCCCATTTCTACTCCATTTTTTCCCTCTTTTGTTGCCCTTTTCCCCCATTTTTTCACCGTTTTTTCCTATTTTTCCCCATTTTTCCCCCATTTCCAGTTCCCGAGGAGGACGAGTCGTGGATCTTCCCCCATTTTTTCCCCATTTCCCCCTCATTTTTTCTTATTTTTTCGCCCTTTTTTTTCCATTTCTTCGCCGTTTTTTCACCATTTTTTATCATTTTTTCACCATTTTTTCACCGTTTTTTCACCGTTTTTTCACCGTTTCTCCCCATTTCGCAGTTCCCGAGGAGGACAAGTCACGGATCTTCCCCCAATTTTTTTCCCCATTTTCCCCCCGTTTTTCCCCGCTTTTTCACCGGTTTTTATCATTTTTTTCGCCGTTTTTTCCCATTTTTTTATCATTTTTTCACCATTTTTTCACAGTTTTTTCTCATTTTTTCACCGTTTTTTCCCGTTTTTCCCCCATTTTTCGCAGTTCCCGAGGAGGACGAGTCGCGGATCATCGGGGGCCAGCCCTGCTCGGTGGCCCAGCGCCCGTTCCAGGTGGCGCTGACCCGGCGGGGGCAGATCCTGTGCGGGGGCAGCCTCGTGGGGGCGCGGTGGGTCCTGACGGCCGCGCACTGCCGGCAGCCAGCCAGGTGAGCACACCTGGGCACACCTGGGCACACCTGGGCACACCTGGGCACACCTGGGGTACCTGGGCACACCTGGGCACACCTGGGCACCTGGGATACACCTGGGCACACCTGGGGGCACCTGGGGGCACCTGGGATACACCTGGGATACACCTGGGCACACCTGGGCACACCTGAGATACACCTGCGCACTGCCGCCAGCCCCCCAGGTGAGCACACCTGGGCACACCTGGGCACACCTGGGCATGGCTGGGGGCACATGGGCACACCTGGGGATACCTGGGCACACCTGGGCACACCTGGACACAGCTGAGGGGGATACAAACACACCTGGGCACTCCTGGGATACACCTGGGGGCAGCTGTGATACACCTACACACACCTGGGCACACCTGGGGTACAGCTGGGCACAGCTGGGATACACCTGGGCACACCTGGGCACGGCTGGGGCACCTGGTGGCACCTGGGACAGGCACAGACACACCTGGGCACACCTGGGCACACCTGGGGGCACATGGGCGCACCTGGGCACACCTGGCTGGGTGACACCCGTCCCACCTGTGCCACTGTGCTGGAGCCAGATCACCTGTCCTGTGTCACCTGTCCCACCTCACCTGTCCCACCTCACCTGTGTCACCTCACCTGTCCCATCTCACCTGTCCCACCTGTCTCACCCTCACAGGGACCTGCAGGTTCTGATCGGCACCACGTCCCTACGTGCAGGTACCGGCCAGGTGCCATATCACCTGTCCCACCTGTCTCACCTGTCTCACCTTCACAGGGACCTGCAGGTGTTGATCGGCACCACGTCGCTGCGCGCAGGTACGGGACAGGTGCGCGGGGTCCAGGGGCTGCAGGTGCACCCCAGGTACGACCCGCGGCGCAACGACAACGACTTCATGCTGCTGCACCTGGACGCACCTGTGCAATTCGGGCCGCGCGTCAAGAGGATCCGCCTGGCGGCCAGGTGTCCTCGGGCCGGCCAGAACTGCAGCGTCAGCGGCTGGGGCACCACCAAGTCACCTGGAGGTACCTGGGCACAGGTGGGAGGGTGGGAAAGGTCTCAGGTGTGTCACAGGTGAGGTTTCTGGAGCTCTTTATGGAGGCCAGGTGAGATCTCAGGTGGATCTCAGGTGGGTTCCTAAAGGGGGTCCCAGGTGGGATCTCAGGTGGGTTCCTCAATGGGGTCTAAGGTGTGATCTCAGGTGGGTTCCCAGGTGTGTCTCAGGTGAGCCCCAGGTGAGGTTTCTGGAGCTCTTTATGGATCTCAGGTGGGATCTCAGGTGGGTGCCCAGGTGTGCCCCAGGTGTGCCCCAGGTGTGCCCAGGTGTGTCACAGGTGTGTCACAGGTGTGTCACAGGTGAGCCCAGGTGAGGTTTGTGGAGCTCTTTATGGAGGCCAGGTGGGATCTCAGGTGGGATCTCAGGTGGGATCTCAGGTGGGATCCTAAATGGGGTCTCAGGTGGGTTCCCAGGTGTGTCCCAGGTGTGCCCAGGTGTGCCCCAGGTGTCCCCGGGCCGGCCAGAACTGCAGCGTCAGCGGCTGGGGCACCACCAAGTCACCTGGAGGTACCTGGGCACAGGTGGGAGGGTCTCAGGTGTGTCACAGGTGTGCCCAGGTGAGGTTTCTGGAGCTCTTTATGGAGCCCAGGTGAGATCTCAGGTGGGTTCCTAAATGGAGTCTCAGGTGGGATCTCAGGTGGGATCTCAGGTGGGTTCCCAGGTGGATCTCAGGTGGGTTCCTAAATGGGGTCTCAGGTGAGCCCAGGTGAGGTCTCAGGTGGGATCTCAGGTGGGTTCCTAAATGGGGTCTCAGGTGAGCCCAGGTGAGATCTCAGGTGGATCTCAGGTGGGTTCCTAAACGGGGTCTCAGGTGTGTCACAGGTGTGTCACAGGTGAGCCTCAGGTGTGCTCCAGGTGAGCCCAGGTGAGGTTTCTGGAGCTCTTTATGGAGGCCAGGTGAGGTCTCAGGTGGGTTCCTAAATGGGTTCTCAGGTGGGATCTCAGGTGTGCCCCAGGTGTGCCCCAGGTGTGCCCCAGGTGTGCCCCAGGTGTGCCCCAGGTGTCCTCGGGCCGGCCAGAACTGCAGCGTCAGCGGCTGGGGCACCACCAAGTCACCTGGAGGTACCTGGGCACAGGTGGGAGGGTCTCAGGTGTGTCACAGGTGTGTCACAGGTGAGCTCCAGGTGAGGTTTCTGGAGCTCTTTGTGGGATCTCAGGTGGGTTCCCAGGTGGGATCTCAGGTGGTTCCTAAATGGGATCTCAGGTGTGTCACAGGTGGGTCTCAGGTGTGTCACAGGTGAGCCCAGGTGAGGTTTCTGGAGCTCTTTATGGAGCCCAGGTGGGATCTCAGGTGGGATCTCAGGTGGGTTCCCAGGTGAAGTCTCAGGTGGGTCCCAGGTGTGCTCCAGGTGAGGTTTCAGGTGGGATCTCAGGTGGATCTCAGGTGGGTTCCTAAATGGGGTCTCAGGTGAGCCCCAGGTGTGCCCAGGTGTGTCACAGGTGTGCCCAGGTGTCCCCGGGCCGGCCAGAACTGCAGCGTCAGCGGCTGGGGCACCACCAAGTCACCTGGAGGTACCTGGGCACAGGTGGGGAGGGTGGGGAGGGTCTCAGGTGTGTCTCAGGTGTGTCACAGGTGAGCTCCAGGTGAGGTTTGTGGAGCTCTTTATGGAGGCCAGGTGAGGTCTCAGGTGGGTTCCTAAATGAGATCTCAGGTGAGATCTCAGGTGGGTCTCAGGTGGGATCTCAGGTGGGTTCCTAAATGGGGTCTCAGGTGTGTCACAGGTGAGGTCTCAGGTGGGATCTCAGGTGGGTTCCTAAATGCGGTCTCAGGTGTGTCACAGGTGAGCCCCAGGTGAGGTTTGTGGAGCCCATTATGGAGGCCAGGTGGGATCTCAGGCGGGTCTCAGGTGGGTTCCCAGGTGGATCTCAGGTGGGATCTCAGGTGGGTTCCTAAATGGGGTCTCAGGTGTGTCACAGGTGAGCTCCAGGTGAGGTTTCTGGAGCTCTTTATGGAGCCCAGGTGAGGTCTCAGGTGGGTTCCCAGGTGGGTCTCAGGTGGGTTCCTAAGTGGGATCTCAGGAGGGTTCCCAGATGAGCCTCAGGTGTGTCTCAGGTGTGTCACAGGTGAGCCCCAGGTGAGGTTTCTGGAGCTCTTTATGGAGACCAGGTGAGATCTCAGGTGGGTCTCAGGTGGGTCTCAGGTGGGATCTCAGGTGGGTTCCTAAATGGGGTCTCAGGTGTGTCACAGGTGTGCCCCAGGTGAGGTTTGTGGAGCTCTTTATGGAGCCCAGGTGGGGTCTCAGGTGGGATCTCAGGTGGGTTCCTAAATGGAGTCCCAGGTGTGCCCAGGTGTGCCCCAGGTGTGCCCCAGGTGTGCCCCAGGTGTCCCCGGGCCGGCCAGAACTGCAGCGTCAGCGGCTGGGGCACCACCAAGTCACCTGGAGGTACCTGGGCACAGGTGGGAGGGTCTCAGGGGGGTGGGACAGGTCTCAGGTGAGCCCCAGGTGAGGTTTGTGGAGCTCTTTATGGAGGCCAGGTGAGGTCTCAGGTGGGTTCCTAAATGGGATCTCACGTGGGATCTCAGGTGGGTTCCCAGGTGAGCCCCAGGTGAGGTTTCTGGAGCTCTTTATGGTGGCCAGGTGAGATCTGAGGTGGGTTCCTAAGTGGGATCTCAGGTGGGTCTCAGGAGGGATCTCAGGTGGGTTCCTACCTGTGCCCCAGGTGAGCCCAGGTGAGGTTTCTGGAGCTCTTTATGGATCTCAGGTGAGGTCTCAGGTGGGATCTCAGGTGGGATCTCAGGTGTGCCCAGGTGAGCCCCAGGTGAGGTCTCAGGTGGGTTCCTAAATGGGGTCTGAGGTGAGCCCCAGGTGTGTCACAGGTGAGCTCCAGGTGAGGTTTGTGGAGCTCTTTATGGAGGACAGGTGAGGTCTCAGGTGGGTCTCAGGTGGGATCTCAGGTGGGTTCCTAAGTGAGGTCTCAGGTGTGTCTCAGGTGTGTCACAGGTGAGCCCCAGGTGAGGTCTCTGGAGCTCTTTATGGAGACCAGGTGAGGTCTCAGGTGGGTTCCCAGGTGGATCTCAGGTGGGATCTCAGGTGGGTTCCTAAGTGGGCTCTCAGGTGGGTCTCAGGTGTGTCACAGGTGTGTCACAGGTGAGCCCAGGTGAGGTTTCTAGAGCTCTTTATGGAGACCAGGTGAGGTCTCAGGTGGGATCTCAGGTGGGTTCCTAAATGAGATCTCAGGTGAGCCCAGGTGGGTCTCAGTTGAGATCTCAGGTGGGTTCCTAAAGGGGGTATCAGGTGTGCCCAGGTGAGCCCCAGGTGGGTCTCAGGTGGGATCTCAGGTGGGTTCCTAAGTGGGATCTCAGGTGGATCTCAGGTGGGTTCCCAGGTGGATCTCAGGTGTGTCCCAGGTGAGGTTTGTGGAGCTCTTTATGGAGACCAGGTGGGATCTCAGGTGGGATCTCAGGTGGGTTCCTAAGTAGGATCTCAGGAGGGTTCCCAGGTGAGCCTCAGGTGTGTCACAGGTGAGCCCCAGGTGAGCTCCAGGTGAGGTTTCTGGAGCTCTTTATGGAGGCCAGGTGAGGTCTCAGGTGGGATCTCAGGTGGGTTCCTGCTGGGTCACAGGTGAGCCCCAGGTGAGCCCCAGGTGGGATCTCAGGTGGGATCTCAGGTGGGATCTCAGGTGGGTTCCTAAATGGGGTCTCAGGTGTGTCACAGGTGAGCCCCAGATGAGGTTTCTGGAGCTCTTTATGGAGACCAGGTGGGATCTCAGGTGGGTTCCTAAGTGGGATCTCAGGTGGGTTCCTAAATGGGGTCTCAGGTGTGCCCAGGTGTGCCCAGGTGTGCCCCAGGTGTGCCCCAGGTGTGTCCCAGGTGAGGTCTCAGGTGGGATCTCAGGTGGGTTCCTAAGTGGGATCTCAGGTGGGTTCCTAAATGGGGTCTCAGGTGTGCCCCAGGTGTGCCCCAGGTGTGTCCCAGGTGTGCCCAGGTGTCCTCGGGCCGGCCAGAACTGCAGCGTCAGCGGCTGGGGCACCACCAAGTCACCTGGAGGTACCTGGGGAGGCTGGGAGGGTCTCAGGTGTGCCCCAGGTGTGTCACAGGTGAGCTCCAGGTGAGGTTTCTGGAGCTCTTTATGGAGGCCAGGTGAGATCTCAGGTGGGATCTTAGGTGGGTTCCCAGGTGGATCTCAGGTGGGTTCCCAGGTGGGTCTCAGGTGGGATCTCAGGTGGGTTCTCAGGTGGGTTCCTATGTGTGCCCCAGGTGAGCCCAGGTGAGGTTTGTGGAGCTCTTTATGGAGGCCAGGTGAGGTCTCAGGTGGGTTCCCAGGTGAGCCCCAGGTGGGATCTCAGGTGGGATCTCAGGTGGGTTCCTAAATGGGGTCTCAGGTGTGTCTCAGGTGAGCCCCAGGTGAGGTTTCTGGAGCTCTTTATGGAGGCCAGGTGAGCCTCAGGTGGGATCTCAGGTGGGTTCCCAGGTGGGATCTCAGGTGGGTTCCTAAATGGGGTCTCAGGTGTGCCCCAGGTGGGTCTCAGGTGAGCCCCAGGTGAGGTTTCTGGAGCCCTTTATGGAGGCCAGGTGAGGTCTCAGGTGGGTTCCCAGGTTGATCTCAGGTGAGGTCTCAGGTGGGATCTCAGGTGGGATCTCAGGTGTGCCCCAGGTGGGATCTCAGGTGGGTTCCCAGATGTGCCCAGGTGAGCCCCAGGTGGGTCTCAGGTGGGATCTCAGGTGGGTTCCTAAATAGGCTCTCAGGTGTGTCACAGGTGTGCCCAGGTGTGCCCAGGTGAGCTCCAGGTGAGGTTTCTGGAGCTCATTATGGAGGCCAGGTGGGTCTCAGGTGGGATCTCAGGTGGGTCTCAGGTGGGTTCCTAAATGAGGTCTCAGGTGTGTCACAGGTGAGCCCCAGGTGAGCCCAGGTGAGGTTTGTGGAGCTCTTTATGGAGCCCAGGTGAGATCTCAGGTGGGTCTCAGGTGGGTCTCAGGTGGGTTCCTAAATGAGGTCTCAGGTGTGTCACAGGTGAGCCCCAGGTGAGCCCAGGTGAGGTTTGTGGAGCTCTTTATGGAGCCCAGGTGAGATCTCAGGTGGGTTCCTAAATAGGGTCTCAGGTGTGTCCCAGGTGAGCTCCAGGTGAGGTTTGTGGAGCTCTTTATGGAGGCCAGGTGAGCCCCAGGTGAGGTCTCAGGTGGGATCTCAGGTGGGATCTCAGGTGGGATCTCAGGTGGGATCTCAGGTGGGTTCCTAAATGGGATCTCAGGTGGGATCTCAGGTGTGTCCCAGGTGTGTCACAGGTATGCCCAGGTGAGCCCCAGGTGAGTCTCAAGTGGGATCTCAGGTGGGATCTCAGGTGGGTTCCTAAATGGGATCTCAGGTGGATCTCAGGTGTGCCCCAGGTGTGTCACAGGTGAGCCCCAGGTGAGGTTTCTGGAGCTCTTTATGGAGGCCAGGTGGGGTCTCAGGTGGGTTCCCAGGTGGATCTCAGGTGGATTCCTAAGTGGGATCTCAGGAGGGTTCCCAGGTGAGCCTCAGGTGTGTCACAGGTGAGGTCTCAGGTGGGTCTCAGGTGTGCCCCAGGTGTGCCCCAGGTGTGCCCCAGGTGTCCCCGGGCCGGCCAGAACTGCAGCGTCAGCGGCTGGGGCACCACCAAGTCACCTGGAGGTACCTGGGGGGGCTGGGAGGGTCTCAGGTGTGTCACAGGTGTGTCACAGGTGAGCTCCAGGTGAGGTTTCTGGAGCTCTTTATGGAGCCCAGGTGAGGTCTCAGGTGAGATCTCAGGTGGGTTCCCAGGTGGGATCTCAGGTGGGTTCCCAGGTGGATCTCAGGTGGGTTCCCAGGTGTGCTCCAGGTGAGGTCTCAGGTGGGATCTCAGGTGGGATCTCAGGTGGGTTCCTAAATGGGGTCTCAGGTGTGTCTCAGGTGAGCCCAGGTGTGTCACAGGTGAGCCCCAGGTGAGGTTTCTGGAGCTCTTTATGGAGGTCAGGTGAGATCTCAGGTGGGATCTCAGGTGTGTCTCAGGTGGGATCTCAGGTGGGTTCCCAGGTGGGATCTCAGGTGGAATCTCAGACAGGATCTCAGGTGGGTCTCAGGTGGGTTCCTAAATGGGGTCTCAGGTGTGCCCAGGTGTGCCCCAGGTGTGCCCAGGTGTCCCCGGGCTGGCCAGAACTGCAGCGTCAGCGGCTGGGGCACCACCAAGTCACCTGGAGGTACCTGGGCACAGGTGGGAGGGGTGGGACGGGTCTCAGGTGTGTCACAGGTGTGTCACAGGTGTGTCACAGGTGTGCCCAGGTGTGCCCCAGGTGAGCCCAGGTGAGGTTTCTGGAGCTCTTTATGGAGCCCAGGTGGGATCTCAGGTGGGATCTCAGGTGGGTCTCAGGTGGGTTCCTAAATGGGGTCTCAGGTGTGTCTCAGGTGTGACACAGGTGTGCTCCAGGTGAGGTCTCAGGTGGGTTCCTAAATAGGGTCTCAGGTGTGTCCCAGGTGAGCCTCAGGTGAGGTTTCTGGAGCTCTTTATGGAGACCAGGTGAGGTCTCAGGTGGGATCTCAGGTGGATCTCAGTTGGGTTCCTAAGTGGGATCTCAGGTGGGTTCCCAGGTGAGCCCCAGGTGTGCCCCAGGTGTGCCCCAGGTGTGCCCCAGGTGTGCCCCAGGTGTCCTCGGGCCGGCCAGAACTGCAGCGTCAGCGGCTGGGGCACCACCAAGTCACCTGGAGGTACCTGGGCACACCTGGGGGGGGGTGGGAGGGGTCACAGGTGTGCCCAGGTGAGGTTTGTGGAGCCCTTTATGGAGGCCAGGTGGGATCTCAGGTGGGATCTCAGGTGGGTTCCTAAATGGGATCTCAGGTGGGTCTCAGGTGGGTTCCTAAATGGGGTCTCAGGTGTGTCCCAGGTGAGACCCAGGTGAGGTTTGTGGAGATCTTTATGGAGCCCAGGTGGGATCTCAGGTGGGTTCCTAAATGGGGTCTCAGGTGTGCCCCAGGTGAGCCCCAGGTGAGCCCCAGGTGAGGTTTCTGGAGTTTCTGGAGCTCTTTATGGAGACCAGGTGAGGTGTCAGGTGGGTTCCTAAATGAGATCTCAGGTGAGACCAGGTGAGGTCTCAGGTGGGATCTCAGGTGGGTTCCTAAATGGGGTCTCAGGTGTGTCACAGGTGAGCCCCAGGTGAGGTCTCTGGAGCTCTTTATGGAGGCCAGGTGAGGTCCCAGGTGGGTCTCAGGTGTGCCCCAGGTGTGCCCAGGTGTGCCCCAGGTGTCCTCGGGCCGGCCAGAACTGCAGCGTCAGCGGCTGGGGCACCACCAAGTCACCTGGAGGTACCTGCGCGCAGGTGGGAGGGTCTCAGGTGTGTCACAGGTGAGCCCCAGGTGAGGTTTGTGGAGCTCTTTATGGAGCCCAGGTGAGATCTCAGGTGAGGTCTCATTGAGATCTCAGGTGGGTTCCTAAAGGGGGCCTCAGGTGAGCCCCAGGTGGGATCTCAGGTGGGTTCCTAAATGGGGTCTCAGGTGAGCCCCAGGTGAGCCCCAGGTGAGGTCTCAGGTGGATCTCAGGTGGGATCTCAGGTGGGATCTCAGGTGGGTTCCCAGGTGTGCCCCAGATGTGTCTCAGGTGTGTCACAGGTGAGCTCCAGGTGAGGTTTCTGGAGCTCTTTATGGAGCCCAGGTGAGATCTCAGGTGGATCTCAGGTGTGCCCCAGGTGAGGTCTCAGGTGGGTTCCCAGGTGTGCTCCACGTCATCCCCAGGTGGGATCTCAGGTGGGTTCCCAGGTGAGGTCTCAGGTGGGATCTCAGGTGGGATCTCAGGTGGGTTCCCAGGTGGGTCTCAGGTGAGGTCTCAGGTGGGATTTTTTGGAGCTTTTTGAGATTTTTTGGGATTTTTTGGGAGTTTTTTTGATTTTTTTGGGATTTTTCTCTCTCACCTGGGGAACACCTGGGCACACCTGGGCAGGTCCAAGAAGGTTTTGGGTTCCACCAAGGCTGGGAACGGTCCCAAAATGGGGCAAATCTGGGGGATTTTGGGTTCCATGTTACCAAAAATGGAGATTTTGGGATTTTTTGGGGCTTTTGGGATTTTTTGGGTTTTTGGGGGATTTGGGTTTTTCTCTCTCACCTGTCTCACCTGTGCTCACCTGTGCAGCTGTTTTGGGGTCCCACCATCACCTTTGGTGCTGGGAACGGTCCCAAAATGGGGCAAATCTGGGGGATTTTGGGTCCCATGTTACCAAAAATGGCGATTTTGGGGATTTTTTGGGGCTTTTGGGGGCTTTTTTTGGGATTTTGGGGATTTTGAGAGATTTTTGGGAATTTTTGGGTTTTTTTCTCTCACCTGTCTCACCTGTGCTCACCTGGATGGGTCCAGGAAGGTTCAGAATGGCCCCAAAATGGGGCAAATTCGGGGGATTTTGGGTCCCATGTTACCAAAAATGGCGATTTTTGGGGATTTTTTTGGATTTTTTCCATTTTTCCCTAATTTTTGCTATTTTTTCTCTCACCTGTCCCACCTGTGCTCACCTGTGCAGGTGTTCATCACCTTTGGGGCTGGGAACGGTCCCAAAATGGGGCAAATCCAGGGGATTTTGGGTCCCATGTTACCAAAAATGGAGATTTTGGGGATTTTTTGGAGCTTTTTGGGATTTTTGGAGATTTTCTGTTTTGGGGGGATTTTTTTTTGATTTTTGGGTTTTTTCGCTCTCACCTGTGCTCACCTGGATGGGTCCAGGAAGGTTCAGAATGGCCCCAAAATGGGGCAAATCCGGGGGATTTTGGGCTCCATGTTACCAAAAATTGACATTTTGGGATTTTTGGGGGATTTTTGGAATTTTTGGTATTTCAGATTTTTTTTCTCTCACCTGTGCTCACCTGTGCAGGTGTTTTGGGGTCCCACCATCACCTTTGGGGCTGGCAACGGCCCCAAAATGGGGCAAATCCGGTGGATTTTGGGTTCCATGTTACCAAAAATGGCGATTTTGGGGGACTTTTTTTGGATTTTTGCGATTTTTTTGGGCCTTTTTTGGCATTTTTTCGGGATTTTTTGGGATTTTTTGGATTTTTTGGGGGATTTGGGTTTTTTCTCTCACCTGTGCTCACCTGTGCAGGTGTTCATCACCTTTGGGGCTGGAAACGGCCCCAAAATGGGGCAAATCCGGGGGATTTTGGGTCCCATGTTACCGAAAATGGTGATTTTTGGAATTTTTTGGGGCTTTTTGGGATTTTTTGGGATTTGGGTTTTTTTAATCTCTCACCTGTGCTCACCTGGGCAGGTCCAGGAAGGTTTTGGGTTCCACCAAGGCTGAGAACGGTCCCAAAATGGGGCAAATCCGGGGGATTTTGGGTCCCATGTTACCAAAAATGGCGATTTTGGGGAATTTTTGGGGCTTTTTGGGATTTTTTGGGGCTTTTTTTGGGATTTTGGGGGATTTTGAGAGATTTTTGGGATTTTGGGGATTTGGGTTTTTTTCTCTCTCACCTGTCTCACCTGTGCTCACCTGGATGGGTCCAGGAAGGTTCAGAATGGCCCCAAAATGGGGCAAATCCGGGAGATTTTGGGTCCCATGTTACCAAAAATTGTGATTTTTGGGAATTTTAGGGGCTTTTTTTGGATTTTTTGGGGTTTTTTTTGATTTTTGGGGATTTTTGAGTTTTTTTCTCACCTGTCTCACCTGTGCTCACCTGTGCAGGTGTTCATCACCTTTGGGGCTGGGAACGGTCCTGGAATGGGGCAAATCCGGGGGATTTTGGGTCCCATGTTACCAAAAATTGACATTTTGGGGCTTTTTTTTGAATTTTTTCACTTTTTTCCTAATTTTTGCTATTTTTTCTCCCTCACCTGTCTCACCTGTGCAGCGCGGCTGCCGCGGGACCTGCAGTGCGCGCAGGTGCAGACCTTCGGGCCCCGGCAGTGCGCCCGCGCCTACGGCAACGCCGTCACGCCCAACATGTTCTGCGCAGGTGTGCCCCAGGGCGGCGTCGACTCCTGCCAGGTGAGTCCAGGTGTGCCCAGGTGTGCCCAGGTGTGTGTCAGGTGTGTGTCAGGTGTGTGTCAGGTGTGCCCAGGTGTGCCCAGGTGTGTGTCAGGTGTGCCCCAGGTGTGCCCAGGTGTGCCCCAGGGGGGCGTCGACTCCTGCCAGGTGAGTCCAGGTGTGCCCCAGGTGTGCCCAGGTGTGCCCCAGGTGTGTGTCAGGTGTGCCCAGGTGTGCCCCAGGGCGGCGTCGACTCCTGCCAGGTGAGTCCAGGTGTGACCAGGTATGCCCAGGTGTGCCCAGGTGTGCCCCAGGTGTGCCCAGGTGTGCCCAGGTGTGTGTCAGGTGTGCCACCAGGTGTGCCCAGGTGTGTGTCAGGTGTGCCCCAGGTGTGCCCCAGGTGTGCCCCAGGTGTGCCCAGGTGTGTGTCAGGTGTGCCCAGGTGAGTGCCAGGTGTGCCCAGGTGTGCCCAGGTGTGCCCCAGGGCGGCATCGACTCCTGCCAGGTGAGTGCCAAGTGTGCCCAGGTGTGCCCCAGGTGTGTGTCAGGTATGACAGGTGTGCCCAGGTGTGCCCCAGGTGTGCCCCAGGGTGGCGTCAACTCCTGCCAGGTGAGTCCAGGTGTGCCCAGGTGAGTCCAGGTGTGCCCAGGTGTGCCCAGGTCTATCCCAGGTGTGCCCCAGGGCAGCGTCGACTCCTGCCAAGTGAGTCCAGGTGTGACAGGTGTGCCCCAGGTGTACCCAGGTGTGCCCAGGTGTGCCCAGGTGTGCCCCATGTGTGCCCCAGGGGGGCATCGACTCCTGCCAGGTGAGTGACAAGTGTGTGCCCAGGTGTGCCCAGGTGTGTGTCAGGTATGACAGGTGTGCCCAGGTGTGCCCCAGGGGGGCATCGACTCCTGCCAGGTGAGTCCAGGTGCGACAGGTGTGCCCAGGTGTGCCCCAGGTGTGCCCCAGGTGTGTGCCAGGTATGACAGGTGTGCCCAGGTGTGTATCAGCTGTGCCCAGGTGTGCCCAGGTGTGCCCAGGTGTGCCCAGGTGTGCCCAGGTGTGCCCCAGGTGTGCCCCAGGTGTGTGTCAGGTATGACAGATGTGCCCCAGGTGTGCCCAGGTGTGCCCAGGTGTGCCCAGGTGCGCCCCCAGGTGTGCCCAGGTGTGTGTCAGGTGTGCCCCAGGGCGGCGTCGACTCCTGCCAGGTGAGTCCAGGTGTGCCCAGGTGTGCCCCAGGTGTGCCCAGGTGTGTGTCAGGTGTGCCCAGGTGTGCCCAGGTGTGCCCAGGTGTGCCCCAGGTGTGCCCAGGTGTGCCCAGGTGTGCCCCAGGGGGGCATCGACTCCTGCCAGGTGAGTCCAGGTGTGCCCAGGTGTGTGCCCAGGTGTGTGCCCAGGTGTGCCCCAGGGCGGCGTCGACTCCTGCCAGGTGAGTCCAGGTGTGACAGGTGTGCCCAGGTGTGCCCAGGTGTGCCCAGGTGTGCCCAGGTGTGTGACAGGTGTGCCCAGGTGTGCCCAGGTGTGCCCCAGGTGTGTCCCAGGTGTGTTTACCTGTCCCAGGTGTATCTCAGGTGTATCTCAGGTGTATCTCAGGTGTATCTCAGGTGTATTTACCTGACCCAGGTGTATCTCAGGTGTATTTACCTGACCCAGGTGTATCTCAGGTGTATCTCAGGTGTATCTCAGGTGTATTTACCTGTCCCAGGTGTATTTACCTGTCTCACCTGTCTCACCTGTGCAGGGTGACTCCGGGGGCCCACTGGTGTGCGGGGGGTACCTGCAGGGCGTGGTCTGTGCCAGGTGTGACTCAGGTGTATCTCAGGTGTGTTTACCTGTCTCAGGTGTATCTCAGGTGTATTTACCTGTCTCACCTGTCCCAGGGTGACTCCGGGGGCCCGCTGGTGTGCGGGGGGTACCTGCAGGGTGTGGTCTGTGCCAGGTGTATCTCAGGTGTATCTCAGGTGTATCTCAGGTGTATTTACCTGTCCCAGGTGTATCTCAGGTGTATTTACCTGTCTCACCTGCACAGGGTGACTCCGGGGGCCCGCTGGTGTGCGGGGGGTACCTGCAGGGCGTGGTCTGTGCCAGGTGTATCTCAGGTGTATCTCAGGTGTATCTCAGGTGTATTTACCTGTCTCAGGTGTGTCTCACCTGTCCGTTACCTGTCTCACCTGCACAGGGTGACTCCGGGGGCCCGCTGGTGTGCGGGGGGTACCTGCAGGGCGTGGTCTGTGCCAGGTGTATCTCAGGTGTATCTCAGGTGTATCTCAGGTGTATCTCAGGTGTGTTTACCTGTCTCAGGTGTGTCTCACCTGTCTCACCTGCGCAGGGTGACTCCGGGGGCCCGCTGGTGTGCGGGGGGTACCTGCAGGGCGTGGTCTGTGCCAGGTGTATCTCAGGTGTATCTCAGGTGTATTTACCTGTCCCAGGTGTATTTACCTGTCTCAGGTGTATTTACCTGTCCGTTACCTGTCCCAGGGTGACTCCGGGGGCCCGCTGGTGTGCGGGGGGTACCTGCAGGGCGTGGTCTGTGCCAGGTGTATCTCAGGTGTATCTCAGGTGTATTTACCTGTCTCAGGTGTATCTCAGGTGTATCTCAGGTGTATCTCAGGTGTATCTCAGGTGTATTTACCTGTCTCAGGTGTGTCTCACCTGTCTCACCTGTGCAGGGTGACTCCGGGGGCCCGCTGGTGTGCGGGGGGTACCTGCAGGGCGTGGTCTGTGCCAGGTGTATCTCAGGTGTATTTACCTGTCCCAGGTGTATCTCAGGTGTATCTCAGGTGTGTTTACCTGACTCAGGTGTGTTTACCTGCACAGGGTGACTCCAGGGGCCCGCTGGTGTGCGGGGGGTACCTGCAGGGCGTGGTCTGTGCCAGGTGTATCTCAGGTGTATCTCAGGTGTATCTCAGGTGTATCTCAGGTGTATTTACCTGTCTCAGGTGTATCTCAGGTGTATCTCAGGTGTATTTACCTGTCCCAGGTGTATCTCAGGTGTATCTCAGGTGTGACTCAGGTGTGTTTACCTGTCCCAGGGTGACTCCGGGGGCCCGCTGGTGTGCGGGGGGTACCTGCAGGGCGTGGTCTCCTGGGGCATGGCCGTGTGTGGTCAGCGGGGTCAGCCCGGCGTGTACAGCAACGTCTGCCGCGCCCGCGCCTGGATCCAGCGCGTCATCCGGCAGTGACCGCCAGGGACCGGGAGTGACCAACAGTGACCGGGAGTGACCAGGAGTGACCAGGAGTGACCAGCAGTGACCAGGAGTGACCACGAGGGACCAGGAGTGACCAGGAGTGACCAACAGTGACCACGAGAGACCGGGAGTGACCAGCAGTGACCAGCAACCAGGATTGACCAACAACCCATGACCAACAGTGACCAGGAGTGACCAGGAGTGACTGGGAGTGACCAAAAGTGACCAGCAACCAGGATTGACCAACAGCCCATGACCAACAGTGACTAACAGTGACCACAAGTGACCAACAACTCATGACCAGTGACCACGAGTGACCAGCAGTGACCAGGAGTGATCAACAGTGACCACGAGTGACCGGGAGTGACCAGGAGGGACCAGGAGTGACCACGAGTGACCAGCAACCAACAATGACCAGGAGTGATCAACAGTGACCACGAGTGACCAACAACCAACAGTGACCAGTGACCAGCAACCCATGACCAACAGTGACCATGAGGGACCAGGAGTGACCACGAGTGACCAGCAACCACGATTGACCAACAGCAACCAGGATTGACCAGGAGTGACCAACAATGACCACGAGTGACCAACAGTGACCAACAGCGACTGGGAGTGACCAGCAGCCCATGACCAACAGTGACCACGAGTGACCACGAGTGACCACGAGGGACCAGGAGTGACCACTGACTGCTGCCAAGTGACCAGGAGTGACTAACAGTGACCAGCAGTGACCAGCAGTGACCAGGAGTCACCAGTGACCAGTGACCACCAGTGACCAGTGACCATGAGTGACCAGTGACCATGAGTGACCATGAGTGACCATGAGTGACCAGTGACCAGCAGTGACCAGTGACCAATGACCAGTGGCCAGCGGTGACCAGTGACCACCAGTGACCACCAGTGACCACCAGTGACCAGGAGTGACCAGAAGTGACCATGAGTGACCACGAGTGACCAGCAGTGACCACCAGTGACCACTGGCCAGGAGTGACCAGTGACCACTGACCATGAGTGACCATGAGTGACCACGAGTGACCAGGAGTGACCAGGAGTGACCAGCAGTGACGGGGATTTGGGGGGAAAATAAAGAAAAATGGAAAAACCTGCGAGGTGTGGAGTGACTGGGAGGGACTGGGATGAACTGGGATGGACTGGGAGGGAACTGGGATGGACTGGGATGGACTGGGATGGACTGGGAGGGAACTGGGAGGGACTGGGAGGGACTGGGATGGACTGGGAGGGACTGGGAGGGAACTGGGAGGGACTGGGAGGGACTGGGAGGGACTGGGATGGACTGGGAGGGACTGGGAGGGAACTGGGAGGGACTGGGAGGGACTGGGAGGGAACTGGTTTGGACTGGTTTGGACTGGTTTGGACTGGGATGAACTGGGATGTGACATTTGGGGGGTCCCAAATAACCCAAAGGGATCATAAATGTCCCCAAAATGGCCCCAAAAGTCCTCAAAGATCCCCAAATGTCCCCAAAATGTACCTAAAATCCCCAATTGTCCCCAAAATGTCCCTAAAATCCCCAAATGTCCCCAAACCTCCCCAAATGATCCCAAAATGTCCCCAAATGTCCCTAAAATGTCTTCAAATGTCCCCAAATGCCCCTAAAATGTCCCCAAATCCCCCCAAATGTCCCCAAAATGTCCCAAAATGCCCTTAAAATGTCCCCAAATGTCCCTAAAATCCCCAAATCCCTCCAAATGATCCCAATTGTCCCCAAAATGTCCCCAAATGCCCCTAAAATGTCTCCAAACCGCCCCAAAATGTCCCCAAATCCCCCAATGTCCCTAAAATCCACAAATGTCCCCAAATGTCCCCGAATGTCCCTAAAATCCCCAAATGCCCCCTAAAATGTCCCCAAATTCCCCCAAATGATCCCAAATGCCCCTAAAATGTCCCCAAATGTCCCTAAAATCCCCAAATGTCCCCAAATGCCCCTAAAATGCCCCAAATGTCCCCAAATCCCCCCTTAAATGTCCCCAAATGTCCCCAAATCCCCCCAAATCCCCCCAAATGTCCCCAGATGTCCCCAAATACCCCCAAATGATCCCAAATCCCCCCAAATGATCCCCAAATGTCCCCAAACCTCCCCAAATCCCCCCAAAATGTCCCCAAATGTCCCCAAACCTCCCCAAATGTCCCCAAACCTCCCCAAATGTCCCCAAATGTCCCCAAAATGTCCCCAAACCTCCCCAAAACGTCCCCAAAATGTCCCCAAATGTCCCCAAATGTCCCCAAAATGTCCCCAAACCGCCCGGAATTGTCCCCAAAAGACGTCCGAGCTCCAGGCCCAGTTTTTAACCCTTTATTGGCGGTGCCACCGCTCCGTGTCCCCTCCCCGCCCCCATCGGTGTCACTGATGTCACCTCCCGGTGCCACCTCCCCTCGGTGTCACCGGTGCCACCACCGGCTCAGATCTTGCCGGGGAAGGTCCCCTCCTCACGGGCCTCGTCCCACGCGGTCACCTGGGACACAGGGGACATTTGGGGACATTTGGGGACATTTGGGGACATTTTGGGGACATTGGGGACATTGGGGACATTGGGGACATTGGGGACATTGGGGCATTGGGGACATTTGGGGGGACATTGAGGACATTGGGGACATTGGGGGGATTTGGGGATTGGGGACATTGGGGACATTGGGGACATTTGGGGGCATTGGGGACATTGGGGGGATTGGGGGGATTGGGGACATTGGGGACATTGGGGACATTGGGGACATTTGGGGGATTGGAGACATTGGGGACATTGGGGACATCTGGGGACATTTGGGGACATTGGGGGGATTGGGGGGATTGGGGACATTGAGGGGATTTGGGACATTGGGGACATTTGGGGACATTTGGGGACATTGGGGACATTTGGGGGGATTTGGGGACATTGGGGACATTTGGGGACATTCGGGGACATTTTAGGGACATTTGGGGATTTTAGGGACATTTGGGGTCATTGGGGGGATTTGGGGACATTTTGGGGACATTTGGGGGGGTTTGGGGACATTGGGAGGATTGGGGACATTTGGGGATATTTGATGACATTTCAGGGGCATTTGGGGACATTTGGGGATTGGGGAGATTCGGGGGATTTGGGGGGATTCTGGGGACATTTGGGGACATTGGAGGGATTTGGGGACATTTGGGGACATTGGGGGATTTGGGGACATTTGGGGACATTTGTGGATTTTAGGGACATGGGGGGATTTGGGGACATTTTGGGGCATTTGGGAAAATTGGGGACATTTGGGGGGATTTGGGGACATTTTGGGGACATTTGGGGACATTTTAGTGACATTCGGGGATTTTAGGGACATTCGGGGACATTTGGGGACATTTGGGAAAATTGGGGACATTTGGGGGGATTTGGGGACATTTTAGGGGGCATTTGGGGTCATTTGGGGGGGATTTGGGGAGATTTGGGAACATTTGGGGACATTTGGGGACATTTTGGGGACATTTGGGGACATTGGGCGATTTGATGCCATTGGCGCCATTTGATGACCCTTGATGACCTTTTCTGACCCCTGCTGACCCCTGGTGACCCCTTGGTGACATTTGGTGACCCTTGTGGCCATCACTCACCCAGGAGGTGTGGCACCTTGGTGACATTTTGGGGACATTTGGGGACATTGGGCGATTTGATGCCATTGCTGCCATTTAATGACCTTTGCTGACCTTTGGGTGACCCCTGGTGACATTTGGTGACATTTGGTGACACTTGGTGACCCTTGGTGACACTTGGGGACACACTCACCCATGAGGTGGGGCACAGGGACTTGTAGACGCGGAAGTACCACTGGCACGGGGTGACATCGGCGCCGCGGGCGGCCATGGCGCGCTGGCAGCGCTGGAAATCTGGGGACATTTGGGGACATTTGGGGACATTTTGGGGGATTTGGGGACATTTGGGGACATTGAGCAAAAATGGGGAAAAATTGGGAAAAATTGGGAAAAAGTTGGGAAAAATGGGATTGGGGATATTTGGGACATTGGGAAAAAATGGGAGAAAAATGGGAAAAATGGGATTTGGGACATTGGGGACATTTGGGGATTTGGGACATTTGGGGACATTTGGGGACATTGGGGACATTGAGCAAAAATGGGGAAAAATTGGGAAAAATTGGGGAAAAATGGGATTGGGGACATTGGGGGACATTGGGGACATTGGGGACATTGGGGACATTGGGGACATTTGGGGACATTTTTGGGGGATTTGGGGACATTTGGGGACATTGAGCAAAAATGGGGAACAATTGGGAAAAATTGGGGAAAAATTGGGAAAAATGGGATTTGGGACATTGGGGACATTGGGGACATTTGGGGGAATTTGGAGACATTCAATAAAATTTGGGGGATTTGGGGACATTGGGGACAGCGGGGACATTTTCGGGGATTTGGGGACATTTGGGGACATTGAGCAAAAATGGGGAAAAATGGGGAAAAATTGGGGAAAAATTGGGAAAAATGGGATTGGGGACATTGGGGACATTGGGGACATTGGGGACATTGGGGACATTGGGGACATTGGGGACATTGGGGACGTTGGGAAAAAACGGGAGAAAAATGGGAAAAATGGGATTTGGGACATTGGGGACATTTTGGGGACATTGGGAAAAATTGGGAAAAAATGGGGAAAAATTGGGGAAAAATTGGGAAAAATGGGATTGGGGACATTGGGGACATTTTGGGGACATTTTTGGGGGATTTGGGGACATTGGGGACATTTGGGGACATTTGGGGACATTGGGAAAAATTGGGAGAAAAATGGGATTGGGGACATTGGGGACATTTGGGGACATTTGGGGGATTTGGGGGACATTTGGGTGGATTTGGAGACATTCGATAAAATTTGGGAGATTTTGGGACATTGGGGACATTGGGGACATTGGGGAAATTTCGGTGGATTTGGAGACATTCAATAAAATTTGGGGGATTTGGGGACATTTTGGGGACATTGGGGACATTGGGGACATTGAGCAAAAATATGGAACAATGGGAAAAATTGGGGAAAAATTGGGAAAAATGGGATTGGGGACATTGGGAAAAAATGGGAGAAAAATGGGAAAAATGGGATTTGGGGACATTGGGGACATTTGGGGACATTGGGGACATTTGGGGACATTTGGGGACATTGGGGACATTGGGGACATTTGGGGGGATTTGGGGACATTCGATAAAATTTGGGGGATTTGGGGACATTGGGGACATTGAGCAAAAATGGGGAAAAATTGGGAAAAATGGGATTTGGGACATTGGGGACATTGGGGACATTTTCGGGGATTTGGGGACATTGGGGACATTGAGCAAAAATGGGGAAAAATTGGGAAAAATTGGGGAAAAGTTGGGAAAAATGGGATTGGGGACATTGGGGACATTGGGGAAAAATTGGGGGAAATTTGGGAAAAATGGGATTCGGGACATTGGGGACATTTGGGGACATTGGGGACATTTGGGGACATTGAGCAAAAATGGGGAAAAATTGAGAAAAATGGGGGAAAATTGGGAAAAATGGGATTGGGGACATTGGGAAAAAATGGGAGAAAAATGGGAAAAATGGGATTTGGGACATTGGGGACATTTGGGGACATTTTTGGGGGATTTGGGACATTGGGGACATTGGGGACATTTGGGGACATTGGGGACATTGGGAAAAAATGGGGAAAAATTGGGGAAAATTTGGGAAAAATGGGATTGGGGACATTGGGGACATTTTGGGGACATTGGGAAAAATTGGGAAAAAATGGGGAACAATAGGAAAAAATTGGGAAAAATGGGATTGGGGACATTGGGGACATTGGGGACATTTTTGGGGGATTTGGGGACATTTGGGGACATTTTGGGGACATTTGGGGACATTTTGGGGACATTTGGGGACATTTTGGGACACCAGCCCCGCTCAGCCGTGGGCAGAGACAAAAAAAAAAAAAAAAACAACCAAATTTGGGGATTTTGGGGCATTTTTGTGGAATTTTTTTTTTTTGATTTTGGGGTTTTTTGGGTGGAATTTGGGGGATTTTAAGGAAGATTTTGGGGATAAAAAAACCCCCAAATTTGGGGATTTTGGGATTATTTTGGGATTTTTTTTGGGTCCTCCAGGTGGATTTTGGAGAGTTGGGGATAAAAACCCACAAATTTGGGGCATTTTGGGTTTTTTTTTTTTTTTTGGATTTTGGGGTTTTTTGGGTGGAATTTGGGGGATTTTAAGGAAGATTTTGGGGAAAAAAAACCCCACAAATTTGGGGATTTTGGGGCATTTTGGGGATTTTTTGGGGTCCTCCAGGTGGATTTTGGAGAGTTGGGGATAAAAACCCCCAAATTTGGGGCATTTTGGGTTTTCTTTTTGGATTTTGGGGTTTTTTGGGTGGAATTTGGGGGATTTTAAGGAAGATTCTGGGGATAAAAAAACCCCAAATTTGGGGATTTTGGGGCATTTTGGGGATTTTTTGGGGTCCCCAGGTGGATTTTTGGAGATTTGAGGGGAAATTTTGGGAATTAAAAACCCCAAATTTGGGGATTTTGGGGCATTTTTGGGATTTTTTTTTTGGATTTTGGGATTTTTGGGATTTTTTTTTTGGATTTTGGGATATTTTGGGGTCCCCCTGGTGGAATTTGGAGGATTTTAAGGAAGATCTTGGGAATAAAAAAAGCCAAATTTGGGGATTTTGGGAGATTTTTGTGGGGTTTTTTGGGGTGAATTTTGGGGATTTTGGGTTTTTTGGGGTGCCCAATCAGATTTTGGGGTGAATTTGGGAATTTTGGGGTAAATTTCGGTGATTTTGGTCCCTTCCAGGCACATTTAGGAGACTCTTAAAGCGGATTTTGGGGCTAAAAACCCCAAATTGGGATATTTTGGAGAATTTTTGTGGGTTTTTTTGGGGTGAATTTCGGGGATTTTGGGTTTTTTGGGGCGCCCAGATGGATTTTGGGGTGAATTTGGGGATTTTGGGGTGAATTTGGGTCTTTTTTGGCTCTTTCCAGGCACATTTAAGAGACTCTTCGGGCGGATTTTGAGGCTAAAAACCCCCAAATTTCGGCATTTTGGGCGATTTCCGCGGGGTTTTTTGGGGTGAATTTTGGGGATTTTGGGTTTTTTGGGGCGCCCAGCCAGATTTTGCGGTGAATTTGGGAATTTTGGGGTGAATATGGGGATTTTGGGGTGAATTTGGGTGATTTTTCTCCTTTCCAGTTGCATTTAAGAGACTCTCATTAAGGATTTTGGGGATAAAAAACCCCAAATTTCGGAATTTTGGTAGATTTTTGTGGGGTTTTTTGGGGTGAATTTCGGGGATTTTGGGTTTTTTGGGCTGCTCAGCTGGATTTTGGGGCTCCCCAGGTGGATTTTGGGGTGAATTTGGGTTTTTTTGTTCCTTTCCAGGCGCATTTAAGAGACTCTTAAAGCGGATTTTGGGGCTAAAACCCCCAAATTGGGATATTTTGGAGGATTTTCATGGGTTTTTTTGGGGTGAATTTCGGGGATTTTGGGTTTTTTGGGGTGCTCAGGTGGATTTTGGGGTGAATTTGGGAATTTTGGGGTAAATTTGGGTTTTTTTGGCTTTTTCCAGGCACATTTAAGAGACTCTTAGTGCGGATTTTGAGGCTAAAAACCCCCAAATTTCGGCATTTTGGGCGATTTTCGCGGGGTTTTTTGGGGTGAATTTCGGTGAGTTTGGGTTTTTTGGGGTTCCCATGTGGATTTTGGGGTGAATTTGGGAATTTTGGGGTAAATTTGGGTTTTTTTGGTCCCTTCCATGTGACTTTAAGATACACTTAGGGAGGATTTCGGGGCTAAAAACCCCCAAATTTGGGGATTTTGGGCGATTTTCGCGGGGTTTTTTGGGGTGAATTTCGGGGATTTTGGGTTTTTTGGGGCGCCCAATCAGATTTTGGGGTGAATTTGGGAATTTTGGGGTAAATTTGGGTTTTTTTGGTCCCTTCCATGTGACTTTAAGATACACTTAGGGAGGATTTTGAGGCTAAAAACCCCCAAATTTCGGCATTTTTGGCGATTTTCGCGGGGTTTTTTGGGGTGAATTTCGGGGATTTTGGGTTTTTTGGGTTGCCCAATCAGATTTTGGGGTGAATTTGGGGATTTTGGGGTTCCCCAGGTGGATTTTGGGGTGAATTTGGGTGATTTTGGTCCCTTCCAGTTGACTTTAAGAGACTCTTAGGGCGGATTTTGGGGCTAAAAAAATGCAAAATTTGGGGATTTTGAGCGATTTTGGCGGGTTTTTTTGGGGTGAATTTGGGGGATTTTGGGTTTTTTGGGGTGCCCAGGTGGATTTTTGGGGTGAATTTGGGAATTTTGCGGTGAATTTGGGGATTTTGGGGTGAATTTGGGGTTTTTTTGGTCCCTTCCAGGCGCATTCAAGAGACTCTTAAAGCGGATTTTGGGGCTAAAAACCCAAAATTGGGATATTTTGGAGGATTTTCATGGGTTTTTTGGGGTGAATTTCAGGGATTTTGGGTTTTTTGGGGTGCCCAGGTGGATTTTGGGGTGAATTTGGGTCTTTTTTGGCTCTTTCCAGGTGCATTTAGGAGACTCTCAGTGAGGATTTTGGGGATAAAAAACCCCAAATTTCGGAATTTTGGTAGATTTTTGTGGGTTTTTTTGGGGTGAATTTCGGGGATTTTGGGTTTTTTGGGGTGCCCAGGTGGATTTTTGGGGTGAATTTGGGAATTTTGGGGTGAATTTGGGTTTTTTTGGGGTGAATTTGGGTTTTTTGGTCCCTTCCAGGCGCATTTAAGAGACTCTTAGTGCGGATTTAGGGGCTAAAACCCCCAAATTGGGATATTTTGGAGGATTTTCATGGTTTTTTTTGGGGTGAATTTCGGGGATTTTGGGGTTTTTGGGGTGCTCAGGTGGATTTTGGGGTGAATTTGGGGAATTTTGGGGTGAATTTGGGTCTTTTTTGGCTCTTTCCAGGCACATTTAAGAGACTCTTAGGGCGGATTTTGGGAATAACAAACCCCAAATTTGAGGATTTTGGGCGATTTTCGCGGGGTTTTTTGGGGTGAATTTCGGGGATTTTGGTTTTTTTTGGGGCGCCCAGGTGGAATTTGGGGTGAATTTGGGTTTTTTTTGGGGTGAATTTGGGTTATTTTGGTCCCTTCCAGGTGCATTTAGGAGACTCTTCGGGCGGGTTTTGGGGCTAAAAAACCCCAAATTTGAGGATTTTGGTGGATTTTCGTGGGGTTTTTTGGGGTGAATTTTGGGGATTTTGGGTTTTTTGGGGTGCCCAATCAGATTTTGGGGTGAATTTGGGAATTTTGGGGTGAATTTGGGTTTTTTTGGTCCATTCCAGGTGACTTTAGGAGACTCTTCGGGCGGGTTTTGGGGCTAAAAACCCCCAAATTTCGGCATTTTGGGCGATTTTCGCGGGGTTTTTTGGGGCGAAATTCGGGGATTTTGGGTTTTTTGGGGCGCCCAACCAGATTTTGGGGTGAATTTGGGGATTTTGGGGTTCCCCAGGTGGATTTTGGGGTGAATTTGGGTGATTTTGGTCCCTTCCAGTTGACTTTAAGAGACTCTTAGTGCGGATTTTGGGGCTAAAAACCCCCAAATTTCGGCATTTTGGTAGATTTTTGCGGGGTTTTTTGGGGTGAATTTCGGGGATTTTGGTTTTTTTTGGGGCGCCCATGTGGAATTTGGGGTGAATTTGGGTTTTTTTTGGGGTGAATTTGGGTTATTTTGGTCCCTTCCAGGCGCATTTAAGAGACTCTTCGGGCGGATTTTGGGGCTAAAAACCCCCAAATTTGGGGATTTTGGGCGATTTTCATGGGGTTTTTTGGGGTGAATTTCGGGGATTTTGGGTTTTTTGGGGCGCTCAGGTGGATTTTGGGGTGAATTTGGGGAATTTTGGGGTAAATTTCGGTGATTTTGGTCCTTTCCATGTGCATTTAGGAGACTATTTGGGTGGATTTTGGGGATAAAAAACCCCAAATTTCGGCATTTTGGTAGATTTTTGTGGGGTTTTTTGGGGTGAATTCTGGGGATTTTGGGTTTTTTAGGATGCCCATGTGGAATTTGGGGTGAATTTGGGTTTTTTTGGGGTGAATTTCGGTGATTTTGGTCCCTTCCAGTTGCATTTAAGAGACTCTTAGGGAGAATTTTGAGGCTAAAAACCCCCAAATTTCGGCATTTTGGGAGATTTTCGCGGGGTTTTTTGGGGTGAATTTCGGGGATTTTGGGTTTTTTGGGGCGCCCAGGTGGATTTTGGGGTGAATTTGGGAATTTTGGGGTAAATTTGGGTTTTTTTGGTCCCTTCCATGTGACTTTAAGATACACTTAGGGCGGATTTTGGGGCTAAAAACCCCCAAATTTCGGCATTTTGGTCGATTTTCGCGGGGTTTTTTGGGGTGAATTTCGGGGATTTTGGGTTTTTTGGGTTGCCCATGTGGAATTTGGGGTGAATTTGGCAATTTTGGGGTGAATTTGGGGATTTTGGGGTAAATTTCGGTGATTTTGGTCCCTTCCATGTACATTTAAGAGACTCTTACTGCAGATTTTGGGGCTAAAAACCCCCAAATTTTGGCATTTTGGATGATTTTCATGGGGTTTTTTGGGGTGAATTTCCGGGATTTTGGGTTTTTTGGGGCGCCCAGATGGATTTTGGGGTGAATTTGGGAATTTTGGGGTTCCCCAGGTGGATTTTGGGGTGAATTTGGGGTTTTTTGGCTCTTTCCATGTGTATTTAAGAGTCTCTTTGGGCGGATTTTGAGTCTAAAAACCCCAAATTTCGGCATTTTGGGCGATTTTGGTGGGGTTTTTTGGGGTGAATTTGGGGGATTTTGGGTTTTTTGGGTCGCCCAATCAGATTTTGGGGTGAATTTGGGGATTTTTGGGGTTTTTTGGCCTCACCCAGGTAGTTCTGCCAGCAGTTGCGGGTCTGGTTCTGGTTGGGGAAGCGGCTGTCGAACGGCGCCGTCTTGTACCGGCCCAGCTTGGCCCTGATGTCCTCTGCCATGCCTAATTTGCATAATTAACACCTTAATTAGCGCCCCCACACACCCATCACCCCCCGGGCGGCGTTAATTAGCGGCCTGAGGGCGTTAATTTGGGTTAATTACTGCGGGAATGGTGAATTTTTGGGGTCTTGTACCGGCCCAGCTTGGCCCTGATGTCCTCTGCCATGCCTAATTTGCATAATTAACACCTTAATTAGCACCCCCACACATCCATCACCCCCCGGGCGGCGTTAATTAGCGGCCTGAGGGGGTTAATTGGGGTTAATTGCTGCGGGAATGGTGAATTTTTTGGGGTTTTGGGTCGGCTGAGGTCGTTAATTAGGATAATGAGCTGCTGGGTAATTAATTAAGCAGTTGGTTAGCGCGTAGTGGGTTAATTAGCACTCCAGGCTGCCAATTAACCCGTTAATTAGCACTCCAGGCTGCCAATTAACCCGTTAATTATGAATCTATCACGCCCTCAATAATAAATAAGAATATAAAAAGCATCGAATATTAAAAACTCATTAACAATACCAATTAACAGCTGAATAATTATCTAGCCAACTCATTAAGAATTGGTAAGTTAATTACCAGTCTATTAGTTCACTATTAATTATCAGTAATTAGTTCCCCAACTGTTAATTAATCTCATCAAAGCAAAAATAGCAAAAGATAAAATTAAAAACGGAAATTAATTTGCACTAATTATGCAAACGAGCAGCTAATTAATCACCTAATTAACAGCTTTGCAGCTAGTTAATGAACTATCCATCTGACCTATTAATTAGCTGATTAATCATTAATTAATTCCAACATTCAACAATAAATAAGAGACCAAATCAAAAGCACAAACAACACATTGGCAGCTCATTAATTATGCAAATAATAAGCTAATTAATTAGTTATCAAGCTGCTTACCACCTGCTTAGTTAATCACCAGCACGGGCTGTTAATTAGTTAATTAATTACTAATTAATCTCAACAGGCAGTAACAAATAAAAAGAACAAATCACCGAATAACAAAGATTGGAAACTCATTAGTTATGCAAATTAGCTGCTGGGTAATTAGTGCACAAACTAATTAACACCTGGTTTGTCACTTATCATTCCAGCTTGCTAATTAGATCATTAATTACTAATTAACCCCGCCCAACAACAACAAATAAAAGACTAAAACAAGACTGCGAACATCGAAGGCTCATTAATTATGCAAATGAGCAGCTAATTAATTAGCTACCAGGCTGATCGGTATTTAATTAGTTAATTAGCAGCCCAGCCAATTAACCAGGTCATTAACTACTAATTAATCTCCCCCACCAATGAGAAATGGAACAAAAGAGACAACAGAAAAAACTATGATGTCATTAATTATGCAAATGAGCAGCTAATTAGCTAGCTACCCCATTGGTCAGTGTTTAATTAGTTAATTAGCAGCCCAGCCAATTAACCAGCGGGTTAATTACCAATTAACCCCCCAGCAGCCACAGCAGAACCGAACACAGAGGGGCAGTGGGGGCGGGGCTCATTGACTATGCAAATGAGCGGCGGGTCATTTGCATAATTTATTCATGGCCTCCCAGTTCATTCCCAGTAACCCCAAATCCCCTCCCAGTACAAACCAGTAACCCCCAAACCCTCTCCCAGTACAAACCAGTATAAACCAGTAACCCACAAACCCCTCCCAGTTCATCCCAGTACAAACCAGTACAAACCAGTAACCCCCAGAGCCCTCCCAGTATAAACCAGTAACGCTAAACCCCCTCCCAGTATAAACCAGTAACCTCCCCAGTGCTCCCAGTTCAAACCAGTAACCCCCAAACCCCCTCCCAGTCCGTCCCAGTCCCTCCCAGTTCATTCCCAGTACAAACCAGTAACCCCCAGACCCCTCCCAGTCCCTCCCAGTCCTTCCCAGTACAAACCAGTAACGCCCCCCAGTGCTCCCAGTTCATCCCAGTAACCCCCAAACCCCCTCCCAGTTCAAACCAGTCCCTCCCAGTCCCTCCCAGTACAAACCAGTAACCCCCAGTCCCCTCCCAGTTCAAACCAGTAACCCCAAACCCCTCCCAGTTCAAACCAGTAACCCCCAAACCCCCTCCCAGTCCATCCCAGTCCCTCCCAGTACAAACCAGTAACCCCCAGAGCCCTCCCAGTCCATCCCAGTCCTTCCCAGTACAAACCAGTAACCCCCCCTGTGCTCCCAGTTCAAACCAGTAACCCCAAATCCCCTCCCAGTTCAAACCAGTTCATTCCCAGTACAAACCAGTAACGCCCAGACCCCTCCCAGTTCATCCCAGTAACCCCCCCCAGTGCTCCCAGTTCAAACCAGTTCATTCCCAGTACAAACCAGTAACCCCCAAACCCCTCCCAGTCCCTCCCAGTACAAACGAGTAACGCCCCCCAGTGCTCCCAGTTCAAACCAGTAACCCTCAGACCCCTCCCAGTTCATTCCCAGTTCAAACCAGTTCATCCCAGTAACCCCCAGACGCCTCCCAGTTCAAACCAGTAACCCCCAAACCCCTCCCAGTACAAACCAGTAACCCCCAGACCCCTCCCAGTTCATCCCAGTAACCCCCCCCAGTGCTCCCAGTTCATCCCAGTAACCCCAAATCCTCTCCCAGTAACTCCCAGTACAAACCAGTAACCCCAAATCTCCTCCCAGTACAAACCAGTTCATTCCCAGTTCAAACCAGTAACCCCCAAACCCCTCCCAGTACAAACCAGTAACCCCAAATCCCCTCCCAGTCCATCCCAGTACAAACCAGTAACCCCCAGACCCCCTCCCAGTCCGTCCCAGTCCGTCCCAGTACAAACCAGTTCCCTCTCAAAGTCACCCCCGCGCGCCGCTCGCCGGAACCAACGAGTCACGCCGGAAGCTGCAGAGCGCCGGAAGTGACGTCACCGAACCAACACCGAGCGCCGCCCGCGGGCCAGAGCGGCTCCTCTGGAGGAATCATGGCGGCGGCGCGCCCGCCGGAAGTGACGTCACAGAGAACAAATTTCCCTTTTTTTTACCCCAAAATCCGCGTTTTTTTACTCAAAATCAAAGTTTTTTGCCCCAAATTCCCCATCTTTCCCCAAAATCCCGGGATTTTACCCCAAAATCCCCGGTTATACCCTAAATCCCGTTTTAATCCCAAAATACGCATTTTTTAGCCCAAAATCCCCATTTTTTACCCCCAAATCCCCATTTTTTCCCAAAAATCCCGAATTTTTTTCCAAATCCCCGATTTTACCCTAAATCCCCATTTTTTACCCAAAATTCCCATTTTTTTACCCCCAAATCCCCATTTTTTAACCAAAATCTTCATTTTTACTCCCAAATCGCCGATTTTACCCCAAAATCCCCAATTTTTACCCCAAACCCTCAGGTTTTACCTCAGAATCCCCTTTTTGTACCCCAAAATCCCCTTTTTGTACCCCAAAATCCTAATTTTGACCCTAAATCTCAATTTTTACCCCAAAATCCTCATTTTTTAACCCAAAAATGCCATTTTTTTACCCAAATCCCCGGGTTTTACCCAAAATTCCCATTTTTTAACCCCAAATCCCTGAATTGAAACAAAAAATCCCCAATTTTTACCCCAATGTCCCCAGTTTTACCCAAAATTCCCATTTTTTTGCCCAAAAATCCCAAATTTTTTACCCCCAAAATCCCATGTTTTACCCCAAAATTCCCATATTTTTACCCAAAATCCCCATTTTTAAACTCAAAAATCTTCATTTTTACCACAAAATCCCCGATTTTACCCCAAAATCCTCATTTTTAACCCCCAAATTCCCGGTTTTACCCCCAAATTTGCTGATTTTACCCCAAAATCTCCATTTTTAAACCAAAATCCCCATTTTTAAACCAAAATCCCCATTTTTACCCCCAAATCCGCCTTTTTTCCCAAAATACCCATTTTTCCCCCAAAATTCCCAGGAAATTGGGGTAAAAATTCTGTGATTTTTATCCCAAAATCCCCATTTTTGTCACGAAATCCCAATTTTTTCACCCCAAAATCCCCATTTTTTGTCCAAATATCCCAATTTTTACACAAAATCCCAATTTTTTACCCAAAATCTCCAATTTTTACCCCTAAATCCGCATTTTCCCCCCAAATCCTCGGATTTTACCCTAAAATCCCCATTTTTACCCCAAAATCTCCATTTTTTAACACCAAAATCCCCATTTTTACCCCCAAATCCCCATTTTTGACTCAAAAATCTCGATTTTTACATAAAAATCCCATTTTTAAACCAAAATCCCCATTTTTACCCCAAAATCTCCATTTTTACCCCAAAATCCCCATTTTTACCGCAAAATCTCCATTTTTAACCAAAATCCCCATTTTTACCCCCTAAAATCTCCAATTTTTAACACCAAAATCTCCATTTTTTACCCCAAAATCTCCCCGGGGCGCTCTGAGGGCACTTCCGCCCAAATGTGGGCGTGGCCTGAGCGTCAGTCACAGTCTGCGCATGCGCGAAGGGAACGGTGAGTTCCCGTTATTTGTGACGTCACTTCCAGTTCCGGCAGAAGCGCGCGGGGCCCGCGTGGAAAAAGCGGCGATGAGGCCCGGTGGGAACTGGGATGGACTGGGGGGGACTGGGATGGACTGGGAAGGAACTGGGAGGGACTGGGATGGACTGGGAGGGACTGGGAGGGGACTGGGACAGACTGGGATGGACTGGGATGGACTGGGAGGGTCTGGGATGGACTGGGGGGAACTGGGATGAACTGGGAGGGACTGTGATGGAACTGGGATGGACTGGGAGGGACTGGGAGGAAACTGGGATGGAACTGGGATGAACTGGGAGGGACTGGGGGGAACTGGGACAAACTGGGAGGGACTGGGAGTGACTGGGGGGGAACTGGGACAAACTGGGAGGGACTGGGATGGAACTGGGAGCAACTGGAATGAAACTGGGAGGGACTGGGATGGAACTGGGGGGGAGTGGGACAAACTGGGGGGGACTGGGGGGGAACTGGGACAAACTGGGATGGACTGGGAGTGACTGGGGGGTGCTGGGAAAGGATTGGGGTTGACTGGGATGAAACTGGGAGGGACTGGGATGGAACTGGGATGAACTGGGAGAGACTGGGAGGAAACTGGGATGGAACTGGGATGAACTGGGAGGGACTGGGGGGAACTGGGACAAACTGGGAGGGACTGGGAGTGACTGGGGGGGAACTGGGACAAACTGGGAGGGACTGGGATGGAACTGGGAGCAACTGGAATGAAACTGGGAGGGACTGGGATGGAACTGGGGGGGAGTGGGACAAACTGGGGGGGACTGGGGGGGAACTGGGACAAACTGGGATGGACTGGGAGTGACTGGGGGGTGCTGGGAAAGGATTGGGGTTGACTGGGATGAAACTGGGAGGGACTGGGATGGAACTGGTCTATACTGGGACAGACTGGGACATACTGGGATGAAACTGGGACAGACTGGGGGGGACTGGGACAGACTGGGAGAGACTGGGGGGGAACTGGGATGGAACTGGGACAAACTGGGAGGGACTGGGAGTGACTGGGGGGGAACTGGGATGGACTGGGAGGGAACTGGGACAAACTGGGAGGGACTGGGAGGGAACTGGGATGGAACTGGTTTATACTGGGAGGGACTGGGGGGGACTGGGACAAACTGGGAGGGACTGGGATGAACTGGGAGGGAACTGGGATGAACTGGGAGGGAACTGGGATGGAACTGGGAGGGACTGGGAGGGACTGGGGGGGAACTGGGATGGAACTGGTTTATACTGGGAGGGACTGGGGGGTACTGGGACAAACTGGGACAAACTGGGAGTTACTGGGAGGGCACTGGGCCATACTGGGATGGAGCCAGGGGTGAACTGGGAGCACTGGGGTGAACTGGGAGGGGATTGGGGGTAACTGGGATAAACTGGGATGGACTGGGAGAGAACTGGGAGGGCGCTGGGGGTAACTGGGATGGACTGGGATGGACTGGGAGAGAACTGGGAGGGCACTGGGGGTAACTGGGATGTACTGGGTTATACTGGGAGGGACTGGGAGAGGCACTGGAGCCAAACTGGGAGCACTGGGAGCCTCCAGGGCCCCTCCCAGTATATCCCAGTATATCCCAGTACGGCCCAGTCTGACCAGTTCCCCGCAGGTTTCAGCCCCCGGGGGGGACGCGGCGGCTTCCGAGGCAGAGGTGAGTCCCAGTATAAACCAGTATAAACCAGTATGAACCAGTATGGCCCGGGGCTGCCCCTACTGGGAGCCCCAGTCCCTCCCAGTATGTCCCAGTATGTCCCAGTATGTCCCAGTATATCCCAGTATATCCCAGTATGTCCCATTTCCCTCCCAGTCCCTCCCAGTCCCCTCCCAGTATAACCCAGTATAACCCAATCCCCTCCCAGTCCATCCCAGTATAACCCAGTTCACTCCCACCCCCTTCCAGTTCCCTCCCAGTCCCTCCCAGTATATCCCAGTTCCCTCCCAGTCCCTCCCAGTATAACCCAATCCCCTCCCAGTCCATCCCAGTATATCCCAGTATAACCCAGTTCCCCTCCCAGTCCCTCCCAGTCCCTCCCAGTCCATCCCAGTATAACCCTGTCCATCCCAGTTCCCTCCCAGTCCCTCCCAGTATCCCCAGTTCCCTCCCAGTCCCCCCCAGTCCATCCCAGTACATCCCAGTATAACCCAGTTCACTCCCACTGCCTCCCAGTATAACCCAGTATAAACCAGTTCCCTCCCAGTCCCTCCCAGTATAACCCAGTATAACCCAGTTCCCTCCCAGTATAACCCAATCCCCTCCCAGTCCATCCCAGTCCCCTCCCAGTATAACCCAGTACACCCCAATCCCCTCCCAGTCCCTCCCAGTATATCCCAGTTCCCTCCCAGTCCCTCCCAGTCCCTCCCAGTCCCTCCCAGTATAAAACAGTCCCTCCCAGTCCCCCTCCCAGTATAAACCAGTATAACCCAGTATAACCCAGTATCCCCAGTTCCCCTCCCACTCCCTCCCAGTCCGTCCCAGTATCCCCAGTCCCCTCCCAGTACATCCCAGTACATCCCAGTATAACCCAGTTCACTCCCACTGCCTCCCAGTATAACCCAGTATAACCCAGTCCCCCTCCCAGTCCCTCCCAGTATAACCCAGTATAACAGAGTCCCCTCCCAGTATAACCCAATCCCCTCCCAGTATAACCCAGTATAACCCAGTCCATCCCAGTATAACCCCGTATAACCCAATCCCCTCCCAGTCCATCCCAGTCCCTCCCAGTCCCTCCCAGTCCCTCCTAATCCCCTCCCAGTCCCTCCCAGTATAACCCAGTTCCCTCCCAGTCCCTCCCAGTCCCTCCCAGTCCCTCCTAATCCCCTCCCAGTCCCTCCCAGTTCACTCCCAGTCCCTCCCAGTCCCCTCCCAGTCCCCTCCCAGTCCCCTCCCAGTCCCTCCCAGTATAACCCAGTTCCCTCCCAGTCCCTCCCAGTATAACCCAGTTCCCTCCCAGTCCCTCCCAGTATAACCCAGTCCCTCCCAGTCCCCTCCCAGTCCCTCCCAGTCCCTCCCAGTATAACCCAGTCCCTCCCAGTCCCTCCCAGTGCCCTCCCAGTCCCTCCCAGTATAACCCAGTCCCTCCCAGTCCCCTCCCAGTCCCTCCCAGTCCCTCCCAGTATAACCCAGTCCCTCCCAGTCCCTCCCAGTGCCCTCCCAGTCCCTCCCAGTATAACCCAGTCCCTCCCAGTCCCTCCCAGTGCCCTCCCAGTCCCTCCCAGTATAACCCAGTCCCTCCCAGTCCCCTCCCAGTCCCTCCCAGTCCCTCCCAGTCCCTCCCAGTCCCCTCCCAGTATAACCCAGTATATCCCAGTCCCTCCCAGTACATCCCAGTTCCCTCCCAGTCCCTCCCAGTATAACCCAGTTCCCTCCCAGTTCCCTCCCAGTCCCTCCCAGTCCCTCCCAGTCCGTCCCAGTCCATCCCAGTCACTCCCAGTATAACCCAATTGCCTCCCAGTCCATCCCAGTCCCCTCCCAGTATAACCCACTATAACCCAGTATAACCCAGTTCCCTCCCAGTATAACCCAGTATAACAAGTCCCCTCCCAGTATAACCCAGTCCCTCCCAGTATAACCCAGTCCCTCCCAGTATAACCCAGTCCCCTCCCAGTCCCTCCCAGTCCCTCCCAGTCCCTCCCAGTATAACCCAGTTCCCCTCCCAGTCCCTCCCAGTCCATCCCAGTCCCTCCCAGTATCCCCAGTTCCCCTCCCACTTCCCTCCCAGTATAACCCAATCCCCTCCCAGTCCATCCCAGTATAACCCAGTCCATCCCAGTCCATCTCAGTCCATCCCAGTCCCTCCCAGTATAACCCAGTCCCCTCTGAGTCCATCCCAGTATATCCCAGTATAACCCAGTTCCCCTCCCAGTCCCTCCCAGTCCCTCCCAGTATATCCCAGTATAACCCAGTCCCTCCCAGTACACCCCAGTCCCCTCCCAGTCCCCTCCCAGTTCCCTCCCAGTCCCTCCCAGTATCCCCAGTTCCCTCCCAGTCCCCCCCAGTCCCTCCCAGTCCCTCCCAATCCCCTCCCAGTCCCTCCCAGTATAACCCAGTCCATCCCAGTACATCCCAGTTTCTCCCCGCAGGTTCCGGTTTCCCGCCCCGCGGAGGGGGCGTGGCCCGCGGAGGGGGCGTGGCCCGCGGAGGGGGCGTGGCCCGCGGAGGGGGCGTGGCCCGCGGAGGGGGCGTGGCCCGCGGAGGGGGCGTGGCCCGCGGGGCGCCGAGGGGGCGTGGCCGAGGCCGAGGGGGCGGGGCCAGGGGCGGGGCCCGCGGCGGCTTCAAAGGCGGGAAAAAAGTGACGGTGGAGCCGCACCGGCACGAAGGTAACTGGTTATACTGGTTTGGACTGGGAGGGACTGGGAGGGACTGGTTATACTGGTTATACTGGTTTATACTGGGAGGGAACTGGTTATACTGGTTATACTGGGGAAAAGTGACGGTGGAGCCGCACCGGCACGAAGGTAACTGGTTATACTGGTTTGGACTGGTTTATACTGGGAGGGACTGGTTTGGACTGGGAGGGACTGGTTATACTGGTTTGGACTGGGAGGGACTGGTTTGTACTGGTTATACTGGTTATACTGGGGAAAAGTGACGGTGGAGCCGCACCGGCACGAAGGTAACTGGTTATACTGGTTTGGACTGGGAGGGACTGGTTTATACTGGTTTGTACTGGGAGGGGCTGGGAGGGACTGGTTATACTGGTTATACTGGGAGGGAACTGGTTATACTGGTTATACTGGGGAAAAGTGACGGTGGAGCCGCACCGGCACGAAGGTAACTGGTTATACTGGTTTGGACTGGGAGGGACTGGTTTATACTGGTTTGTACTGGGAGGGGCTGGGAGGGACTGGTTATACTGGTTATACTGGGAGGGAACTGGTTATACTGGTTATACTGGGGAAAAGTGATGGTGGAGCCGCACCGGCACGAAGGTAACTGGTTATACTGGTTTGTACTGGTTTGGACTGGGAGGGACTGGGAGGGAACTGGTTATACTGGTTATAGTGGGAGGGAACTGGTTATACTGGGGAAAAGTGACGGTGGAGCCGCACCGGCACGAAGGTAACTGGTTTGTACTGGTTTATACTGGTTTATACTGGTTTGTACTGGGAGGGAACTGGGAGGTGTATCCCAGGTGTGTTTACCTGTCCAGGTATGTTTATTATTTACCTGCCCAGGTGTGTTTATGTTTATTATTTACCTGCCCAGGTGTGTTTATTTACCTGTTTGTTTATTATTTACCTGCCCAGGTGTGTTTATTATTTACCTGTCCAGGTGTGTTTATTTACCTGTTTATTGTTTATTTACCTGCCCAGGTGTGTTTATGTTTATTATTTACCTGCCCAGGTGTGTTTATTTACCTGTTTATTGTTTATTTACCTGCCCAGGTGTGTTTATTTACCTGTTTATTATTTATTTGCCTGCCCAGGTGTGTTTATGTTTATTGTTTACCTGTCCCAGGTGTGTTTATTTACCTGTCCCAGGTGTGTTTATTTACCTGTTTATTGTTTATTTACCTGCCCAGGTGTGTTTATGTTCATTATTTACCTGTTTGTTTATTATTTACCTGCCCAGGTGTGTTTACCTTTCTCAGGTGTGTTTATTATTTACCTGTTTATTTACTATTTACCTGTCCCAGGTGTGTTTATGTTCATTATTTACCTGTCCCAGGTGTGTTTATTATTTACGTGTCCCAGGTGTGTTTATGTTTATTATTTACCTGCCCAGGTGTGTTTATTATTTACCTGCCCAGGTGTGTTTATTATTTACCTGCCCAGGTGTGTTTATTATTTACCTGTTTATTGTTTATTTACCTGCCCAGGTGTGTTTATTATTTACCTGTTTATTGTTTATTTACCTGTCCAGGTGTGTTTATTATTTACCTGTTTATTGTTTATTTACCTGCCCAGGTGTGTTTATTATTTACCTGTTTATTGTTTATTTACCTGCCCAGGTGTGTTTATTTACCTGTTTATTTACTATTTACCTGCCCAGGTGTGTTTATTGTTTATTTACCTGCCCAGGTGTGTTTATTGTTTATTTATCTGCCCAGGTGTGTTTATTTACCTGCCCAGGTGTGTTTATTGTTTATTTACCTGCCCAGGTGTGTTTATGTTTATTATTTACCTGTCTCAGGTGTGTTTATGTTTATTATTTACCTGCCCAGGTGTGTTTATTTACCTGTCTCAGGTGTGTTTATTTACCTGTTTATTTATTATTTACCTGCCCAGGTGTGTTTATTTACCTGTTTGTTTATTATTTACCTGTCCCAGGTGTGTTTAGTTATTATTTACCTGCCCAGGTGTGTTTATATTTATTATTTACCTGCCCAGGTGTGTTTATTTACCTGTTTCAGGTGTGTTTACCTGTCTCAGGTGTGTTTATTTACCTGTACCAGGTATGTTTATTTACCTGTTTATTTATTATTTACCTGTCCCAGGTGTGTTTATGTTTATTATTTACCTGTCCCAGGTGTGTTTACCTGTCTCAGGTGTTTATTTACCTGCCCAGGTGTGTTTATTGTTTATTTACCTGCCCAGGTGTTTATTTACCTGCCCAGGTGTTTATTTACCTATTTATTGTTTATTTACCTGCCCAGGTGTGTTTATTTACCTGCCCAGGTGTGTTTATTGTTTATTTACCTGCCCAGGTGTGTTTATCTGCCGGGGCCGGGAGGACGCGTTGGTCACGCGCAATTTGGTTCCGGGGGAGTCGGTGTACGGAGAGAAACGGATCAGCGTGGGGGTGAGCACTGGGGATACTGGGTATACTGGTTATACTGGGTTATACTGGGTTATACTGGTTTGGACTGGGAGGGACTGGGTTATACTGGTTATACTGGGTTATACTGGCAGGGACTGGGTTATACTGGGAGGGACTGGGAGGGACTGGGGATACTGGTTTATACTGGTTAGGACTGGGTTATACTGGTCTGTACTGGGAGGGACTGGTTTATACTGGTTTATACTGGGAGGGACTGGTTTATACTGGTTTATACTGGGAGGGACTGGGTTATACTGGTTTGGACTGGGAGGGACTGGGTTATACTGGTTTGGACTGGTAAGAAACGGATCAGCGTGGGGGTGTGCCACTGGTTTATACTGGTTTGTACTGGGAGGGACTGGTTTGGACCGGTTTTATTAGTTTGGACTGGGTTATACTGGTTTGTACTGGGAGGGACTGGGTTATACTGGTTATACTGGTTTGGACTGGGTTATACTGGTTTGGACTGGGAGGGACTGGTTTGGATTGGTTTGGACTGGTTTATACTGGTTTGGACTGGTTTGGACTGGGAGGGACTGGTTTATACTGGTTTATACTGGGAGGGACTGGTTTATACTGGTTTGGACTGGGAGGGACTGGTTTGGACTGGGTTATACTGGTTTGTAGTGGTTTGGACTGGGAGGGACTGGGTTATACTGGTTATACTGGTTTGAACTGGGTTATACTGGTTTGTACTGGGAGGGACTGGGTTATACTGGTTATACTGGTTTGAACTGGGTTATACTGGTTTGTACTGGGAGGGACTGGGTTATACTGGTTTGTACTGGGAGGGACTGGTTTATACTGGTTTATACTGGGAGGGACTGGTTTGGACTGGGTTATACTGGTTTGGACTGGGAGGGACTGGGGATACTGGTTATACTGGTTTGGAGTGGTGAGAAACGGATCAGCGTGGGGGTGAGGCACTGGTTTATACTGGTTAGGACTGGGTTATACTGGTTTGTACTGGGAGGGACTGGGTTATACTGGTTATACTGGTTTGGACTGGGTTATACTGGTTTGTACTGGGAGGGACTGGGTTATACTGGTTTGTACTGGGAGGGACTGGGTTATACTGGTTTGGAGTGGTTTGGACTGGGGATACTGGTTTATACTGGTTTGGACTGGGGATACTGGTTTATACTTGTTTGGACTGGTCTGTACTGGTTTTTACTGGTCTGTAGGTGTCTGTAGGGGTTTGTATCAGTCCGTACTGGTTTATACTGGTTCATACTGGTTTATACTGGTTTATACTGGTTCATACTGGTTTATACTGGTTTATACTGGTTCAGGAGGGTACCGAAGCGGTGGAATATCGGGCCTGGAACCCGTTCCGCTCCAAGCTGGGCTGGGACTGGTTCATACTGGTTATACTGGTCCATACTGGTCTGTAACTGGTTTATACTGGTTATACTGGTCTATACTGGTCTATACTGGTTCTAACTGGTCTATACTGGTCTATACTGGTTTAGGAGGGCACGGAAGCGGTGGAGTACCGGGCCTGGAACCCGTTCCGCTCCAAGCTGGGCTGGGACTGGTTCATACTGGTTCATACTGGTTCATACTGGTTTATACTGGTCTATACTGGTTCTAACTGGTTTATACTGGTTTATACTGGTTTATACTGGTTCATACTGGTTCTAACTGGTTTATACTGGTTTATACTGGTTTAGGAGGGCACAGACTCCGTGGAATACCGTGCGTGGAACCCGTTCTGCTCCAAGCTGGGCTGGGACTGGTTCATACTGGTTTATACTGGTTTATACTGGTCTATACTGGTCCATACTGGTCTGTAACTGGTTTTTACTGGATCTAACTGGTCCATACTGGTCTATACTGGTCCAGGAGGGTACGGAAGCGGTGGAATACCGAGCCTGGAACCCGTTCCGCTCCAAGCTGGGCTGGGACTGGTTCATACTGGTCCATACTGGTTTATACTGGTCTGTAACTGGTCTATACTGGTTTATACTGGTCTATACTGGTTCTAACTGGTCCATACTGGTTTATACTGGTTTAGGAGGGCACGGAAGCGGTGGAGTACCGGGCCTGGAACCCGTTCCGCTCCAAGCTGGGCTGGGACTGGTTCATACTGGTTATACTGGTTTATACTGGTTATACTGGATTATACTGGTTCATACTGGTTTGTACTGGTTTATACTGGTCCATACTGGTTCTAACTGGTTTATACTGGTTTATACTGGTCCAGGAGGGCACGGAATCCGTGGAGTACCGAGCCTGGAACCCGTTCCGCTCCAAGCTGGGCTGGGACTGGTTCATACTGGTCTATACTGGTCTATACTGGTTTATACTGGTTTATACTGGTTTATACTGGTCTATACTGGTTTATACTGGTTTATACTGGTCTATACTGGTTTATACTGGTTTATACTGGTTTATACTGGTTTATACTGGTTCATACTGGTCCATACTGGTCTATACTGGTTTATACTGGTTCATACTGGTTTATACTGGTCCATACTGGTTTATCCTGGTTCTAACTGGTCTATACTGGTCTATACTGGTCCAGGAGGGCACGGAATCCGTGGAATACCGGGCCTGGAACCCGTTCCGCTCCAAGCTGGGCTGGGACTGGTTCATACTGGTCTATACTGGTTCATACTGGTTCATACTGGTCTGTAGGGGTTTCTATCAGTCCATAGTGGTCTATACTGGTCCATACTGGTTCTAACTGGTCTATACTGGTCTATACTGGTCCAGGAGGGCACGGAATCCGTGGAATACCGGGCCTGGAACCCGTTCCGCTCCAAGCTGGGCTGGGACTGGTTCATACTGGTTATACTGGTTTATACTGGTCTCTAACTGGTCTATACTGGTTCTAACTGGTTTATACTGGTTTAGGAGGGAGCAGACTCAGTGGAGTACCGGGCCTGGAACCCGTTCCGCTCCAAGCTGGGCTGGGACTGGTTCATACTGGTTCATACTGGTTTATACTGGTCTGTGGGGGTCTATAGGGGTTTCTATCAGTCCATACTGGTCTATACTGGTCTATACTGGTTCTAACTGGTTGTAACCGGTCAGCAGTGGCTGTGGGGGCACTTTGGGGGTACTGGGAGTGCACCAGTCCAAACTGGTTTATACTGGTGTATACTGGTTTAGGAGGGCACGGAAGCGGTGGAGTACCGGGCCTGGAACCCGTTCCGCTCCAAGCTGGGCTGGGACTGGTTCATACTGGTTCATACTGGTCTATACTGGTTTATACTGGTTTATACTGGTCTATACTGGTTATACCGGTCTATACTGGTCTGTAACTGGTTTATACTGGTCTATACTGGTGCAAGACGGCACAGAAGCGGTGGAGTACCGGGCCTGGAACCCGTTCCGCTCCAAGCTGGGCTGGGACTGGTTCATACTGGTTCATACTGGTTATACTGGTTATACTGGTCTGTAACTGGTCTATACTGGTTATACTGGTCCATACTGGTTCTAACTGGTCCATACTGGTTTATACTGGTCCAGGAGGGCGCAGACTCCGTGGAGTACCGGGCCTGGAACCCGTTCCGCTCCAAGCTGGGCTGGCACTGGTTCATACTGGTTTATACTGGTCCATACTGGTCCATACTGGTCTATACTGGTCTGTAACTGGTCCATACTGGTCCATACTGGTTTAGGAGGGCACAGAAGCGGTGGAATACCGAGCCTGGAACCCGTTCCGCTCCAAGCTGGGCTGGGACTGGTTCATACTGGTTCATACTGGTCCATACTGGTCCATACTGGTTCTAACTGGTTTATACTGGTCTATACTGGTTCAGGAGGGCACAGACTCAGTGGAGTACCGAGCCTGGAACCCGTTCCGCTCCAAGCTGGGCTGGGACTGGTTCATACTGGTTCATACCGGTTCATACTGGTTTATACTGGTCTGTACTGGTTTGTACTGGTCCATACTGGTTCTAACTGGTTTATACTGGTCTATACTGGTCCAGGAGGGCACAGACTCCGTGGAGTACCGAGCCTGGAACCCGTTCCGCTCCAAGCTGGGCTGGGACTGGTTCATACTGGTTCATACCGGTTCATACTGGTTTATACTGGTCTGTACTGGTTTATACTGGTTTATACTGGTCTCTAACTGGTCCATACTGGTTTATACTGGTTTAGGAGGGTACCGAAGTGGTGGAATACCGGGCCTGGAACCCGTTCCGCTCCAAGCTGGCCGCCGCCATCCTGGGGGGCATCGATCGCATCCACATCGCGCCCGGCGCCCGCGTGCTGTACCTGGGCGCGGCCTCGGGCACCACCGTCAGCCACGTGTCTGATATCGTGGGGCAGGTACGGGCACACCTGGGGCACCTGGGCACACCTGGGGGTACCTGGGCGCCGCCTCGGGCACCACCGTCAGCCACGTCTCCGACATCGTGGGGCAGGTGAGGGGCACCTGGGGCACCTGGGCATGGGTAACTCACCTGGGCACTCACCTGGGCACCGCCTCGGACACCACCGTCAGCCACGTCTCTGATATCGTGGGGCAGGTGAGGGGCACCTGTGGCACCTGGGCACACCTGGGCACACCTGGGCACACCTGGGCACACCTGGGCACACCTGGGCACACCTGGGCACACCTGGGGGGCATAGAAACACACCTGGGCACACCTGGGGGCACCTGGGGCACCTGGGCACACCTGGGCACTCACCTGGGGACACCTGGGTACAGCTGGGTACACCTGGGGGTACCTGGGCGCCGCCTCGGGCACCACCGTCAGCCACGTCTCCGACATCGTGGGGCAGGTGAGACACACCTGGGGCACCTGGGCATGGGTAACTCACCTGGGCACACCTGGGCACACCTGGGCACTCACCTGGGCATGGGTAACACACCTGGGCACACCTGGGGGCACCTGGGCACACCTGGGCACACCTGGGGGCACCTGGGCACTCACCTGGGCACACCTGGGCACAGCTGGGCACTCACCTGGGCACTCACCTGGGCACTCACCTGGGCACACCTGGGCACACCTGGGCACACCTGGGGCACCTGGGCACACCTGGGCACACCTGGGCACACCTGGGCACACCTGGGGGGGATACAGACACACCTGGGCACACCTGGGGCACCTGGACACAGCTGGGCACACCTGGGGGTACCTGGGTGACCTTTGGTGACCTTTGCTGACCTTTACTGATATTTGCTGACCTTTGGTGGACATTGTTGACCCTTGTGTGGACATGGGTGACCTCAGGTGACCTGTGCTGACCTTTGGTGAGCTTTGGTGGACATTGGTGACCTTTGCTGACCTCGGGTGGATATTGATAACCTCGGGTGGACATTGCTGACCTTTGGTGACCTCGAGTGGATTTTGCTGACCTCAGGTGGACATTGCAGACCTTTGGTGGACATTGGTGACCCTTGGTGGGCATTGGTGACCTTTGGTGACCTTGGGAGGACATTGGTGACCTTTGCTGACCTCGGGTGGATATTGATGACCTTTGCTGACCTTTGCTGATATTTGCTGACCTCGGATGGACATTGGTGACCTCTGGTGGACGTTGTTGACCTTTGTTGACCTCGAGTGGACTTTGCTGACCTCTGGTGGACATTGGTGACCTGAGGTGGACATTGGTGACCTTTGCTGACCTCGAGTGGACTTTGATGACCCTTGGTGACCTTTGCTGACCTTGGGTGGACATTGGTGACCTTTGGTGACTTTGGGTGACCTCGGGTGGACATTGGTGACCTTTGCTGACCTTTGCTGACCTCGGGTGGACATTGGTGACCTCTGCTGACCTTTGCTGACCTCGGGTGGACATTGCTGATCTCGGGTGGACTTTGCTGACCTCGGGTGGACATTGGTGACCTCGGGTGGACATTGGTGACCTTTGCTGACCTTTGCTGACCTCAGGTGGACATTGGTGACCTTTGCTGACCTCGGGTGGATACTGATGACCTTTGGTGACCTTTACTGATATTGGGTGACCTTGGGTGGACATTGGTGACCTTTGCTGATATTTGCTGACCTTTGCTGACCTCGGGTGGACTTTGCTGACCTCTGGTGGACATTGGTGACCCTTGGTGACCTTGGGTGACCTTGGGTGGACTTTGCTGACCTCGGGTGGACATTGGTGACCTTTGGTGACCTCGAGTGGACATTGGTGACCTTTGGTGGACATTGGTGACCCTTGCTGACCTCGAGTGGACTTTGATGACCTTTGCTGACCTTTGTTGACCTCTGGTGGACATTGCTGACCTTTGCTGACCTCGAGTGGACTTTGATGACCCTTGGTGACCTTTGCTGACCTTGGGTGGACATTTTTGACCTCGGGTGGACATTGCTGACCTTTGATGGACATTGGTGACCTCAGGTGGACTTTGCTGACCTCAGGTGGACATTGTTGACCTTTGCTGACCTCGGGTGGACATTGATGACCTTTGGTGACCTTTGCTGATATTTGGTGATCTCGGATGGACATTGCTGACCTCGGGTGGACATTGTTGACCTTTGGTGGGCATTGGTGACCTTTGCTGACCTTTGGTGGACATTGGTGACCCTTGGGTGGACATGGGTGACCTTTGGTGACCTCGGGTGGACATTGGTGACCTTTGCTGACCTCTGGTGGACATTGGTGACGTTTGGTGACCTCGGGTGGACATTGGTGACCTTTGGTGACCTTTGCTGATATTTGGTGACCTCGGATGGACATTGGTGACCTTTGGTGGGCATTGGTGACCTTTGGTGACCTCGGGTGGACTTTGATGACCTTTGGTGACCTCTGCTGACCTTTGCTGACCTTTGCTGACCTCGGATGGACATTGATGACCTTTGGTGACCTTTGCTGATATTTGGTGACCTCGGGTGGACATTGCTGACCTCAGGTGGACATTGTTGACCTTTGATGACCTCGGGTGGACATTGTTGACCTTTGGTGACCTCGAGTGGACATTGCTGATCTCAGGTGGACATTGTTGACCTTTGGTGGGCATTGGTGACCTTTGCTGACCTCGGGTGGACATTGGTGACCTTGGGTGACCTTGGGTGGACTTTGCTGACCTTTGGTGACCTTTGGTGGACATTGATGACCTTTGCTGACCTCGGGTGACCTCTGCTGACCTTTGGTGGACATTGTTGACCTCGGGTGGACATTGCTGACCTTTGCTGACCTTTGCTGACCTTGGATGGACTTTGGTGACCTTTGGTGGACATTGGTGACCTTGGGTGACCTTGGGTGGACTTTGATGACCCTTGCTGACCTCGGGTGGACATTGGTGACCTTTGGTGGACATTGTTGACCTTGGGTGGACATTGGTGACCTCGGGTGGACATTGATGACCTTTGCTGACCTCGGGTGGACATTGGTGACCTTTGGTGACCTCGGGTGGACATTGGTGACCTTGGATGGACATTGGTGACCTTTGCTGACCTCGAGTGGACTTTGATGACTCTTGGTGACCTTTGCTGACCTTGGGTGGACATTGGTGACCTTTGGTGACCTCGGGTGGACATTGGTGACCTTTGGTGGACACTGTTGACCTTTGGTGGACATTGGTGACCTTTGCTGACCTTTGCTGACCTTGGTGGACATTGGTGACCTTTATGACCTCGGGTGGACATTGCTGACCTCTGCTGACCTTTGGTGACCTTTGGTGACCTTTGGTGACCTCTCTGTCCAGGAGGGCGTGGTGTACGCGGTGGAGTTCTCGCAGCGCTCGGGCCGGGACCTGCTGGGGGTGGCCAAGAGAAGAACCAACGTGGTGCCGGTGATCGAGGACGCGCGGCACCCCCACAAGTACCGCATGCTGGTCGGTCAGTGCCACCACCCTGGGGACATGGGGACATGGGGACACCTGGGGACACCTGGGGACATCATGGGGACATGGGGATGTGGAGACACCTTGGGAACTTCATGTGGACATGGGGACACATCCAGGAACATCATGGAGACACCATGGGGACATCATGGAGACACCACAGGGACATCATGAGGACATGGGGACACCTTGGGGACATGGGGACAGCACCAGGAACATCATGGGGACACCTCAGGGACATGGGGACACCATGAAAACACCTTGGGGACACCTGGGGACACCTTGGGGACACCTGGGGACATCTCGGGGTCATGGGGACACCATGGAGACATCATGGAGACATCATGGGGACATCATGTGGACATGGGGACACATCCAGGAACATCATGGGGACACCACAGGGACATGGGGACACCATGGGGACACCATGGAGACATCATGGGGACATCATGGGGACATGGGGACATATCCAGGAACATCTTGGAGATGTCATGGAGACATGGGGACACCTTGGGGATACCATGGAGACACCACAGGGACATCGTGGGGACATCATGGGGACACCTCGGGGACACCTCAGGGACATGGGGACACCATGGAGACATCATGGGGACATCACGGGGACACCTTGGGGACATGGGGACACCTGGAGGTCATGGGGACACCATGGAGACACCATGGGGATGTGGGGACACCTTGGGGACATCATGTGGACATGGGGACACATCCAGGAACATCATGGAGACATCATGGGAACACCTTGGGGACACCATGAAGACACCTTGGGGACATGGGGAAACCGTGGAGACATCATGGGGACACCTTGGGGACATCATGGGGTCATGGAGACATCATGGAGACATCATGGAGACATCACAAGGACATCATGGAGACACCTTGGGGACATCATGGGGACATGGGGACATCAGGGGGACATGGGGACAGCACCAGGAACATCTTGGGGACACCTCAGGGACATGGGGACACCACAGGGACATCATGGGGACATCATGGGGACATCACGGGGACACCTTGGGGACATGGGGACATCACGGGGACATCATGGAGACATCGTGGGGACACCATGGGGACATCATGGAGACACCACAGGGACACCTTGGGGACATGGGGACACCAACGTGGTGCCGGTGATCGAGGACGCGCGGCACCCCCACAAGTACCGCATGCTGGTCGGTCAGTGACACCACCTGGGGACACCTGGGGGTCATGGGGGAGGTGTGGAGAACATTCTGGAGAAAGTTCTGGAGAAGGTTCTAAAGGCCTGGAGAACCTCCTGGAGAAGGTATGGGAAAAGTTCTGGAGAAGGTTCTGGAAAAACTTCTGAGGAACCTTCTGGGGAACCTCCTGGAGAAGGTTTGGGAAAGGTTCTGGAGAAGGTTTTGGGGAACCTTCTGGAGAAACTTCTCCAGGACCTTCTGGGGAACCTCCTGGAGAAGGTTCTGGAGAAGGTTCTGGGGAACCTTCTGGAGAAACTTCTGAGGAACCTCCTGGGGAACCTGTGAGGAACCTTCTAGAAAAGGTTCTGGAGAACCTTATGGAGAAAATTCTGGAGAAACTTCTGGGGAAAGTTCTGGAGAACTTTCTGGAAAATGTCTGAGGAACCTTCTTGACAAGGTTCTGGAGAACTTTCTGGAGAAGGTTCTTGAGAAGGTTCTAAAGGCCTGGAGAACCTCCTGGAGAAGGTTTGGGAAAGGTTCTGGAGAAGGTTCTGAGGAACCTTCTGGAGGAACTTCTGGAGAAGGTTCTGGAGAAAGTTCTGAGGAACCTTCTGGAGGAACTTCTGGGGAACCTTCTGGAGAAGGTTTGGGAAAGGTTCTGGAGAACTTTCCGGAGAAGGTTCTTGAGAAGGTTCTAAAGACCTGAAGAATCTTCCGGGGAACCTGTGAAGAACCTTCTGGGAAAGGTTCTGGGGAACCTTCTGGAGAAGGTTCTGGAGAACTTTCTGGAGAAGGTTCTTTAGATGGTTCTGAAGGCCTGGAGAAGGTTTGGGAAAGGTTCTGGAGAAGGTTCTGGAGAACCTCCTGGAGAAGGTTCTGGAGAAACTTCTGAGAAACCTTCTGGGGAACCTCCTGGAGAAGGTTTGGGAAAGGTTCTGGAGAAGGTTTTGGGGAACCTTCTGGAGAAATTTCTCCAGAACATTCTGGGGAACCTCCTGGAGAACCTGTCAGGAACCTTCTGGAGAAGGTTCTGGAGAACTGTCTGGAGAAGGTTCTTGAGAAGGTTCTAAAGGTCTGGGGAACCTTCTGAGGAACCTTCTGGAAAAGGTCTGGAGAACCTTTGGGAACGGTTCTGGAGAAGGTTCTGGAGAAACTTCTGAGGAACCTTCTGGAAAACGTCTGAGGAACCTCCTGGAGGAACTTCTGGGGAAACTTATTCCAGGAAAATTCGGGATAATTTGGGATAATCCCATTTTTTTTCCCCCTTTTCCAGCCATGGTGGACGTGTCCTTCATGATTTTGGAATTTTGTGGGAATTTCACGTTTCTGGCTGGAATTTTTTGGGAATTTTGGGTTCCTGGCTGGAATTTTGTGGGATTTTTTTTGGGAATTTTGGGTTTTTCCCTCAGAATTCCCGGAAAATTTGGGATAATTTGGGATAATCCCATTTTTTTCCGCCTTTTCCAGCCATGGTGGACGTGACCTTCACGATTTTGGAATTTTGTGGGAATTTCACGTTCCTGGCTGGAATTTTGTGGGAATTTTGGGTTCCTGGCTGGAATTTTTTTGGAATTTTGCGGGTTTTTGGCTGAAATTTTGGGTTTTTTATCCAGAATTCCAGGAAAATTTGGGATAATCCAGAAGAATTTGGGATAATCCCATTTTTTCCAGTCATGGTGGACGTGATCTTCGCGGTTGTGGAATTTTATGGGAATTTTGGGTTCCTGGCTGGAATTTTGTGGGAATTTTGGGTTTTTTCCCCAGAATTCCAGGAAAATTCGGGATAATTTGGGAAAATTTGGGATAATTTGGGATAATCCCATTTTTTCCGCCTTTTCCAGCCATGGTGGACGTGACCTTCATGATTTTGGAATTTTATGGGAATTTCATGTTCCTTGCTGGAATTTTGTGGGAATTTTTTTGGAATTTTGGGTTTTTTCCCTCAGAATTCCCGGAAAATTTGGGATAATTCCAGGAAAATTCTGGATAATCCCATTTTTTTCCCCCTTTTTCAGCCATGGTGGACGTGATCTTCGTGGTTGTGGAATTTTATGGGAATTTTGGGTTCCTGGCTGGAATTTTGGGGGAATTTTTTGGAAATTTGGGGTTTTTCCCCAGAATTCCAGGAAAATTTGGGATAATTTGGGAAAATTTGGGATAATTCCAGGAAAATTTGGGATAATCCCGTTTTTCCCCCTTCTCCAGTCATGGTGGACGTGTGCCTCATGATTTTGGAATTTTTTGGGAATTTTGGGTTCCTGGCTGGAATTTTGGGGGAATTTTGGGTTCCTGGCTGGAATTTTGTGGGAATTTTTTGGGAATTTTGGGTTTTTTCCCTCAGAATTCCCAGAAAATTTGGGATAGTTTGGGATAATCCCATTTTTCCGCCTTTTCCAGCCATGGTGGACGTGTCCTTCACGATTTTGGAATTTTATGGGAATTTTGGGTTCCTGGCTGGAATTTTTTGGGAATTTTTGGGGAATTTTGGGTTTTTTCCCCCAGAATTCCAGGAAAATTCGGGATAATTTGGGATAATCCCGTTTTTCCGTCTTTTCCAGCCATGGTGGACATGACCCTCACGATTTTGGAATTTTATGGGAATTTCACGTTCCTGGCTGGAATTTTGTGGGAATTTTGGGTTCCTGGCTGGAATTTTGGGGGAATTTTTTGGAAATTTTGGGTTTTTTCCCCAGAATTCCAGGAAAATTTGGGAAAATTTGGGATAATTCGGGATAATCCCATTTTTTCCCCCTTTTCCAGGCATGGTGAACGTGTGCCTCATGATTTTGGAATTTTGTGGGAATTTTGGGTTCCTGGCTGGAATTTTGTGGGAATTTCACGTTTCTGGCTGGAATTTTTTTTAAATTTTGGGGTTTTTCCCTCAGAATTCCAGGAAAATTTGGAATAATTTGGGATAATTCCGGAATAATTTGGGATAATCCCGTTTTTCCCCCTTTTCCAGCCATGGTGGACGTGATCTTCACGGTTGTGGAATTTTATGGGAATTTTGGGTTCCTGGCTGGAATTTTGTGGGATTTTTTTGGGAATTTTGGGTTTTTTCCCCCAGAATTCCAGGAAAATTCGGGATAATTCCAGGAAAATTTGGGATAATTTGGGATAATTTGGGATAATCCCGTTTTTCCCCCTTTTCCAGCAATGGTGGACGTGATCTTCATGATTTTGGAATTTTGTGGAAATTTCACGTTCCTGGATGGAATTTTGAGGGAATTTCGGGTTCCTGGCTGGAATTTTGTGGGAATTTTTTGGGAATTTTGGGTTTTTTCCTCAGAATTCCAGGAAAATTTGGGAAAATTTGGGAAAATTCGGGATAATTTGGGATAATCCCATTTTTTCCCACTTTTCCAGCCATGGTGGACGTGTCCTTCACGATTTTGGAATTTTATGGGAATTTCACGTTCCTGGATGGAATTTTGGGTTCCTGGGTGGAATTTTGCGGGAATTTTTGGGGAATTTTGGGTTTTTTCTCCAGAATTCCAGGAAAATTCGGGATAATTCCAGGAAAATTTGGGATAATCCCATTTTTTCCAGTCATGGTGGACGTGATCTTCGTGGTTGTGGAATTTTATGGGAATTTTGTGGGAATTTCACGTTTCTGGCTGGAATTTTTTGGGAATTTTGGGTTTTTTCCCCAGAATTCCAGGAAAATTCGGGATAATTTGGGATAATCCCATTTTTTCCCACTTTTCCAGCCATGGTGGATGTGACCTTCACGATTTTGGAATTTTATGGGAATTTTGGGTTTCTGAGTGGAATTTTGTGGGAATTTTTTTGGAATTTTGGGTTTTTCCCTCAGAATTCCAGGAAAATTTGGAATAATTTGGGATAATTCCGGAATAATTTGGGATAATCCCATTTTTTCCCACTTTTCCTGTCGTGGTGGACGTGATCTTCACGATTTTGGAATTTTTTGGGAATTTTGGGTTCCTGGCTGGAATTTTGTGGGAATTTTTTGGGAATTTTGGGTTTTTTCCCTCAGAATTCCAGGAAAATTTGGGAAAATTTGGGATAATTCGGGATAATTTGGGATAATCCCATTTTTTCCCACTTTTCCAGCCATGGTGGACGTGTCCTTCACAATTTTGGAATTTTATGGGAATTTCACGTTCCTGGATGGAATTTTGGGTTCCTGGGTGGAATTTTGCGGGAATTTTTTGGGAATTTTGGGTTTTTCCTTTAGAATTCCCGGAAAATTTGGGATAATTCCAGGAAAATTTGGGATAATCCCATTTTTCCCCCTTTTCCAGGCATGGTGGACATCACCTTCACGGTTGTGGAATTTCATGGGAATTTCATGTTCCTGGATGGAATTTTGGGTTCCTGGGTGGAATTTTGCGGGAATTTTTTGGGAATTTTGGGTTTTTTCCCCAGAATTCCAGGAAAATTCGGGATAATTCCAGGAAAATTCGGGATAATCCCGTTTTCCCCCTTCTCCAGGCATGGTGGACGTGATCTTCGCGGACGTGGCGCAGCCGGACCAGACGCGCATCGTGGCGCTGAACGCGCATCACTTCCTGCGCTGCGGCGGCCACTTCCTCATCTCCATCAAGGTGCAAACCAGTTCAAACCAGTTCAGACCAGTACAGACCAGTACAGACCAGTTCGGACCAGTATAAACCAGTACAAACCAGTTCAGACCAGTTTGGGCCACTGGGAATGGGAATTGGGGAGTTCAAACCAGTAACAGGGCACTAAAACCAGTTAAAACCAGTTAGAACCAGTTAGAACCAGTTAGAACCAGTTAAAGGAAGGGATTAAGGGCGGATTAGAAACCAGTATGGACCAGTATAAACCAGTTCGGACCAGTATAAACCAGTATAGACCAGTTTGGGGCACTGGGAGTGGGAATTGGGGAGTTAAAACCAGTGACAGGGCACTAAAAACCAGTTAGAACCAGTTAGAACCAGTTCAGGGTGTTGGGAAGGGGGTTTGGGGGAATTAAAAACCAGTACAAACCAGTTCAGACCAGTATAAACCAGTATGGGGCATAAAAACCAGTATGGAACTGGGAATTGGGGGTTAGAACCAGTGACAGGGCACTAAAACCAGTTAGAACCAGTTAGAACCAGTTAGAACCAGTTAAAGGAAGGGATTAAGGGCGGGTTAGAAACCAGTATGGACCAGTACTGACCAGTTCAGACCAGTTCAGACCAGTATAAACCAGTTTGGGGCACTGGGAGTGGGAATTGGGGTGTTCAAACCAGTGACAGGGCACTAAAAACCAGTTAGAACCAGTTAAAACCAGTTAGAACCAGTTAGAACCAGTTAAAGGAAGGGATTAAGGAGGGGTTAGAAACCAGTATGGACCAGTATAAACCAGTACAGACCAGTATAAACCAGTACAGACCAGTATGGGGCACTGGGAGTGGGAATTGGGGTGTTAAAACCAGTAACAGGGCACTAAAAACCAGTTAGAACCAGTTAGAACCAGTTAGAACCAGTTCAGGGGTGTTGGGAAGGGGATTTGGGGGAATTAAAAACCAGTATAGACCAGTATAAACCAGTATAAACCAGTATAAACCAGTTTGGGGCACTGGGAATGGGAATTGGGGAGTTAAAACCAGTAAGGGGGCAGTAAAAACCAGTTAGAACCAGTTAGAACCAGTTAGAACCAGTTAGAACCAGTTCAGGGCTGTTGGGAAGGGGGTTTGGGAGAATTAAAAACCAGTACAAACCAGTATAAACCAGTTTGGACCAGTTTGGGCCACTGGGAATGGGAATTGGGGAGTTCGAACCAGTGACAGGGCACTAAAAACCAGTTAGAACCAGTTAGAACCGGTTAGAACCAGTTAAAGGAAGGGATTAAGGGCAGGTTAGAAACCAGTACAGACCAGTATAAACCAGTACAGACCAGTTTGGGGCACTGGGAATGGGAATTGGGGTGTTCAAACCAGTAACAGGGCAGTAAAAACCAGTTAGAACCAGTTAAAACCAGTTAGAACCAGTTAGAACCAGTTAGAACCAGTTAGAACCAGTTCAGGGGTGCTGGGAAGAGATTAAGGGGGGGTTAGAAACCAGTATGGACCAGTATAAACCAGTTCAGACCAGTATAAACCAGTCTGGGCCACTGGGAGTGGGAATTGGGGAGTTCAAACCAGTAACAGGGCAGTAAAAACCAGTTAAAACCAGTTAGAACCGGTTAGAACCAGTTCAGGGGTGCTGAGAAGGGATTAAGGGGGGGGTTAGAAACCAGTATAGACCAGTATAAACCAGTTCAGACCAGTATAAACCAGTTTGGGGCACTGGGAATGGGAATTGGGGAGTTAAAACCAGTGATGGGGCACTAAAAACCAGTTAGAACCAGTTAGAACCAGTTAGAACCAGTTCAGGGGTGTTGGGAAGGGGGTTTGGGGGAATTAAAAACCAGTTCAGACCAGTATAAACCAGTTCAGACCAGTTTGGGGCACTGGGAGTGGGAATTGGGGAGTTCAAACCAGTAACAGGGCACTAAAAACCAGTTAGAACCGGTTAGAACCAGTTAGAACCGGTTAGAACCAGTTAAAGGAAGGGATTAAGGGGGGGTTAGAAACCAGTATGGACCAGTATAAACCAGTACAAACCAGTTCGGACCAGTTCGGACCAGTTTAGGGCACTGGGAGTGGGAATTGGGGACTTCAAACCAGTAAGAGGGCAGTAAAATCCAGTTAGAACCAGTTAGAACCAGTTCAGGGGTGCTGAGAAGGGATTAAGGAGGGGTTAGAAACCAGTTCAGACCAGTATAGACCAGTATAAACCAGTTCAGACCAGTATGGGGCATAAAAACCAGTATGGAACTGGGAATTGGGGGTTAGAACCAGTGACAGGGCACTAAAACCAGTTAGAACCAGTTAGAACCAGTTAGAACCAGTTAAAGGAAGGAATTAAGGGCGGGTTAGAAACTAGTACAGACCAGTATAAACCAGTATAAACCAGTACAGACCAGTTTGGGGCACTGGGAATGGGAATTGGGGAGTTCAAACCAGTAACAGGGCACTAAAAACCAGTTAGAACCAGTTAGAACCAGTTAGAACCAGTTCAGGGTGTTGGGAAGGGGGTTTGGGGGAATTAAAAACCAGTATAAACCAGTATAAACCAGTACAGACCAGTATAGACCAGTATAAACCAGTATAGACCAGTATAAACCAGTTTGGACCAGTTCAGACCAGTATAAACCAGTTTGGGGCACTGGGAATGGGAATTGGGAGATCAAACCGGTTCTAACTGGTTCTGATCGATGTAGAACTGACTCAAACCGGTTCTGACTGGTCTGTAACCGGTTCTAACTGGTTCTAACTGGGATCTGACCAGTTCCAGCTGGGATCTGACTGGTTCGGACTGGATTGAACCGGTTCTAACTTGTTCTGGTTCTGACTGGTTCTGACTGGTTCTGGCTGCTTCAAACCGGTTCTAACTGGTCCTGATTGGTTCTGACTGGGATTTAACCGGTTCTAAGTGGCTCAGACTGGTTCTAACTGGTTCTGACTGGTTGTGATTGATGTAGAACCGGTTCTAACTGGTCTGTAACTGGTTCTAACTGGTCCTAATTGGTTCGGACTGGGATCTAACTGGTTCTAAGTGACTCAAACTGGTTCTAATTGGTTCTAACCAGTTCTAGCCGGTTCTAACCAGTTCTGACTGCCGTAAAACTGGTTCTAACCGGTTCTGATCGCTGTAAAACCAATTATAACCTGTTCTAACCAGTTCTAACCGTGGTAAAACCAGTTCTAACCGGTTCTAACTGGTTATGATCACTGTAAAACCAATTCTAACTGGTTCTAACCGGTTCTGATCACAGTAAAACCAGTTCTAACCAGTTCTGATTGCTGTAAAACCAGTTCTAACCGGTTTTGACCGCAGTAAAACCGTTTTTAACCGGTTCTAACTGGTTCTGACCGCTGTAAAAGCGGTTCTAACCAGTTCTGACCGCTGTAAAACCAGTTCTAAATGGTTCTAACCAGTTCTGATCACTGTAAAACCAGTTCTAACTGGTTCTGACTGCTGTAAAACCGGTTCTAACCGGTTCTAACTGGTTATGATCCCTGTAAAATCGGCTCTAACCGGTTCTAACCGGTTCTGATTGCTGTAAAACCAGTTCTAACCGGTTCTAACCAGTTCTGATCACTGTAAAACCGGCTCTAACCGGTTGTAACCGGTTCTGATTGCTGTAAAACCAGTTCTAACCAGTTCTAACCAGTTCTGATCACTCTAAAATTGGTTCTAACCGCTGTAAAGCCGGCTCTAACCGGTTCTAACTGGTTGTAACCGGTTCTGACCGCTGTAAAACCGGTTCTAACCGGCTCTAACCGCTCTAAAACCGGTTCTAAGTGGCTCTAACCGGTTCTGACGGCTGTAAAGTCGGTTCTAACTGTTTCTGACCGCTCTAAAACCGGTTCTAACCAGTTCTAACCGGTTCTGACTGCTGTAAAACCGGTTCTAACCGGCTCTAACCGGCCTAAAACCGGTTCTAACCGGCTCTTAACTGGTTCTAACCGGCTCTAACCGCTCTAAAACCGGCTCTAACCGGCTCTAACCGGCTCTGACTGCTCTAAAACCGGTTCTAACCGTCTCTAACCGCTCTAAAACCGGTTCTAACCGGCTCTGACCACTCTAAAACCAGTTCTAACCAGTTCTGACCGCTGTAAAATCGGCTCTAACTGGTTCTCACTGCTGTAAAACCGGTTCTAAGCACTTCTAACTGGTTCTGACCTCTATAAAACCGGTTCTAACTGGTTCTGAGCACTCTGAAACTGGTTCTAACCAGTTCTGATCGCTCTAAAATTGGTTCTAACCAGTTCGAACTGGTTCTAACTGGTTCTGACTGCTCTAAAACCAGATCTAACCAGTTCTAACTGGTTCTGATCACTGTAAAATCTGTTCTAACCGGTTCTTACTGGTTCTGACTGCTCTAAAACCGGTTCTAACCGGTTCTTACCATTGCTAAACCGGCTCTAACCAGTTCTAACTGATTCTGATCATTGTAAAGTCGGTTCTAACCGGCTCTAACCGGCTCTAACCGCTCTAAAACCGGCTCTAACCGGCTCTGACCGCTGTAAAATCTGTTCTAACCAGTTCTAACTGGTTCTAACCGCTCTAAAACCGGTTCTAACCGGTTCTTTCCACTGCTAAACCGGCTCTAACCGTTTCTAACCGGTTCTGATGGCTGTACAAGTGGCTCTAACCAGTTCTGACCGCTGTAAAACCGGTTCTAACCAGTTCTGACCGCTGTAAAACCGGATCTAACCAGTTCTAACCGGTTCTGATCATTGTAAAGTCGGTTCTAACCGGTTCTAACCGGTTCTAACCACTCTAAAACCGGTTCTAACTGGTTCTAACTGGTTCTGAGTGCTCTAAAACCGGTTCTAACCGGCTCTGACCGCTCTCAAACCGGCTCTAACCGGCCCAGGCGAACTGCATCGACTCGACGGCGCCGGCCGAGGCCGTGTTCGCGGGCGAGGTGAGGAAGATGACGGCCGAGCGGATGAAGCCGCAGGAGCAGCTGACCCTGGAGCCCTACGAGAGGGACCACGCCGTGGTGGTCGGCGTCTACCGGTGACTGGGACATACTGGTTTATACTGGGTTATACTGGGAGGGGGAAAACGGGGGGTTTGGGCGAAAAAATGTGGATTTTAGGGGGAAAAATGGGGATTTTAGGGGGAAAAATGGGGATTTTAGGGGGAAAAATGGGGATTTTAGGGGGAAAAATGGGGATTTTAGGGGAAAAATGGGGATTTTTGGGTGAAATGGGAACTGGGTTATACTGGGTTATACTCGGAGGGAGCTGGGACAGACTGGGTTATACTGGTTTATACTGGGAGGGGGGAAAATGGGAGATTTAGGCGGGGAAAATGGGGATTTTAGGGTGAAAAATGGGGATTTTAGGGGTAAAAATGGGAATTTCAGGATGAAAAAGGGAACTGGGTTATACTGGGTTATTCTGGGAGAGAGCTGGGACAGACTGGGTTATACTGGTTTATACTGGGAGGGGAAAAACGGGGGGTTTGGGCGAAAAAATGGGGATTTTAGGGTGAAAAATGGGGATTTTGGGGGGAAAAATGGGGATTTTAGGGGGAAAAATGGGGATTTTAGGGTGAAAAAGGGAACTGGGTTATACTGGTTTATACTGGTTTATACTGGGACAGACTGGTTTATACTGGGTTATACTGGGAGGGACTGGGAGGGGAAAAAACTGAAGATTTAGGCACAAAAATGGGGATTTTAGGGTGAAAAATGGGATTTTAGGGTGAAAAATGGGATTTTCGGGGTGAAAAAGGGAACTGGGTTATACTGGTTTGTACTGGGACAGAGTGGTTTGTACTGGTTTATACTGGGAGGGGGAAAACGGGAGGTTTAGGCAGAAAAATGGGGATTTTAGGGTGAAAAATGGGGATTTTATGGGGAAAAAATGGGATTTTATGGGGAAAAATGGGCATTTTTGGGGTGAAAAAGGGAAGTGGGTTATACTGGGACACACTGGCTTATACTGGTTTATACTGGGAGGGGAAAAACAGGAGGTTTGGGCGAAAAAATGGGGATTTTAGGGGGAAAAATGGGGATTTTAGGGGGAAAAATGGCAATTTCTGGGTGAAAAAGGGAACTGGGTTATACTGGTTTATACTGGGACAGACTGGTTTATACTGGTTTATACTGGGTTATACTGGGAGGGACTGGGAGGGGAAAAAACAGAAGATTTAGGCACAAAAATGGGGATTTTAGGGTGAAAAATGGGGATTTTATGGTGAAAAATGGGAATTTCAGGGTGAAAAAGGGAACTGGGTTATACTGGGAGGGAACTGGGAGGGACTGGTTTATACTGGGTTATACTGGTTTATACTGGGAGGGGGAAAAATGGGAGGTTTAGGCAGAAAAATGGGGATTTTAGGGTGAAAAATGGCGATTTTAGGGGGAAAAATGAGATTTTGGGGCTAAAAATGGGACTGGGTTATACTGGTTTGTACTGGGACAGACTGGGAGGGACTGGTTTATACTGGGAGGGACTGGGAGGGGAAAAAACGGGAGATTTGGGTGAAAATATGGGGATTTTAGGGTGAAAAATGGGGATTTTAGGGGAAAAATGGGCATTTTTGGGTGAAAATGGGACTGGGATGGACTGGGTTATACTGGGTTATACTGGGTTATACTGGGAGGGACTGGTTTATACTGGGAGGGGGAAAAATGGGAGGTTTAGGCAGAAAAATGGGGATTTTAGGGTGAAAAATGGGGATTTTAGGGTGAAAATGGGACTGGGATGGACTGGGTTATACTGGGTTATACTGGGTTATACTGGGAGGGACTGGTTTATACTGGGAGGGGGAAAAATGGGAGGTTTAGGCAGAAAAATGGGGATTTTAGGGTGAAAAATGGGGATTTTAGGGTGAAAATTGGGGATTTTAGGGGAAAAAAAGGTAATTTCAGGGGGAAAAAGGGAACTGGGTTATACTGGGTTATACTGGGAGGGAGCTGGGACAGACTGGGTTATACTGGTTTATACTGGTTTATACTGGGAGGAGAAAAACCGGGAGGTTTAGGCACAAAAATGGGGATTTTAGGGTGAAAAATGGGATTTTAGGGGGAAAAATGGGGATTTTAGTGTGAAAAATGGGAATTTTTGGGTGAAATGGGACTGGGTTATACTGGTTTATACTGGTTTATACTGGTTTATACTGGGAGGGGGAAAACACGGGAGGTTTGGGCGAAAAAATGGGGATTTTAGGGTGAAAAATGGGGATTTTGGGGCTAAAAATGGGATTTTCGGGGTGAAAAAGGGAACTGGGTTATACTGGGTTATACTGGGAGAGAGCTGGGACAGACTGGTTTATACTGGTTTATACTGGTTTATACTGGGAGGGGAAAAACAGGAGATTTGGGCACAAAAATGGGGATTTTAGGGTGAAAAATGGGGATTTCAGGGTGAAAAAGGGGACTGGGTTATACTGGGTTATACTGGGACAGACTGGGTTATACTGGGTTATACTGGGTTATACTGGGAGGGACTGGGAGGGGAAAAAACTGAAGATTTAGGCACAAAAATGGGGATTTTAGGGGGAAACATGGGGATTTTAGGGGGGAAAATGGGGGTTTTATGGGGAAAAATGGGGATTTTTGGGGTGAAAATGGGACTAGAATGGACTGGGTTATACTGGGTTATACTGGGACGGACTGGTTTATACTGGGAGGGGAAAAAACGGGAGGTTTGGGCACAAAAATGGAGATTTTAGTGTGAAAAATGGGGATTTTATGGGGAAAAATGGGCATTTTTGGGGTGAAAATGGGACTGGGATGGACTGGGTTATACTGGGTTATACTGGGTTATACTGGTTTATACTGGTTTATACTGGGAGGGGGAAAAACAGCAGGTTTAGGCAGAAAAATGGGGATTTTAGGGGGGGAAAATGGGATTTTACGGTGAAAAATGGGAATTTTGGGGGTGAAAACAGGAACTGGGTTATACTGGGACAGACTGGTTTATACTGGGTTATACTGGGTTATACTGGGTTATACTGGGAGGGGGAAAACGGGAGGTTCGGGCAGAAAAATGGGGATTTTAGGGTGAAAAATGGGGATTTTATGGGACAAAATGGGATTTTTGGGGGGCAAAAATGGGAATTTTTGGGGTGAAAAAGGGAACTGGGTTATACTGGTTTATACTGGGAGAGAGCTGGGACAGACTGGGTTGTACTGGTTTATACTGGGAGGGGAAAAACGGGGGGTTTGGGCGAAAAAATGGGGATTTTAGGGGGAAAAATGGGGATTTTATGGGGAAAATTGGGCATTTTTGGGGTGAAAATGGGACTGGGACGGACTGGGTTATACTGGGTTATACTGGTTTATACTGGGAGGGGGAAAACGGGAGGTTTGGGCAGAAAAACGGGGATTTTAGGGGGAAAAATGGGGATTTTAGGGTGAAAAATGGGGATTTTATGGGGAAAAATGGGGATTTTTGGGGTGAAAATGGGACTAGGATGGACTGGGTTATACTGGGAGGGAACTGGGACAGACTGGGTTATACTGGGTTATACTGGTTTATACTGGGAGGGGAAAAACGGGAGGTTTAGGCAGAAAAATGGAGATTTTAGGGTGAAAAATGGGGATTTTAGGGTGAAAAATGGGATTTTTGGGTGAAAAATGGGGATTTTATGGGGAAAAATGGGCATTTTTGGGGTGAAAATGGGACTGGGACAGACTGGTTTATACTGGGAGGGACTGGGAGGGGAAAAAACTGAAGATTTAGGCACAAAAATGGGGATTTTAGTGTGAAAAAATGGGGATTTTGGGGGATAAAAAGGGAATTTTTGGGTGAAAAAGGGAACTGGGTTATACTGGTTTATACTGGGAGTGAACTGGGACAGACTGGGTCATTCTGGTTTATACTGGTTTATACTGGTTTATACTGGGAGGGGAAAAACCGGGAGGTTTAGGCAGAAAAATGGAGATTTTAGGGTGAAAAATGAGGATTTTAGGGGAAAAAATGGGATTTTCGGGGTGAAAAAGGGGACTGGGTTATACTGGTTTATACTGGGACAGACTGGGTTATACTGGTTTGTACTGGTTTATACTGGGAGTGGAAAAAACTGACGATTTAGGCACAAAAATGGGGATTTTAGGGGGAAAAATGGGGATTTTGGGGGATAAAAAGGGAACTGGGATGGACTGGGACAAACTGGGAGGGACTGGTTTATACTGGTTTGGACTGTTTTGACTGGTTTATTCTGGTTTTTACCGGTCCATACCGGTTTTTACTGGTTTTTACTGGTTTTTATTCCCCCCCAGGCCCCTCCCAAAGGAAAAGTGACGTCATCGCTCCTCCCGCCCGCCAGAGGGCGCCATCAGCGGGGGCGTGGCCTAACCCGGAAGTATCCAGCGCTAAACGGAAACGGGCGTGGCCTAACCCGGAAGTGGGCATTGGGGGTGGGGGGGGTTTGGTAATTAAAGGAGATTTGATTAATTAGCCTCGTTAATTCATTAATTAGGGGCCAATTAAGGGGCTGGGGGTGGTCAAGGGAAGGGTTAATTAATGGTTAATTCATCAATTAACGGTTAATTATCGCACTTAATTAATTAATTGCACTTCATTAATTAATTGCTGCCAGGGTTAATTGATTCCTGGGCGTGCTAATGAGCACAGTGGTTAATTAGGGGGGGTGTTAATTAATTGGGATTGTGCAATTAGTGGGGGTGGCTAATTACGGGCGTTAATTTGGGCTAATGGAATTAATTAATTTAATCGGGTTGATTAATTCCGGGTGTAATTGGGGGTTTAATTAATTAATGGGATTATTAGTGGGAGATGTTAAGTGGGGGCGTTAATTAATGGCGGCAGTTAATCAGCCGTGGGATTCGTTAATTGGCATTTTGGGGACATTTGGGCATATTTTGGGCACATTTTGGGGGAAATTTGGGGACACCGCCGCCATTTTGGGCACATTTGGGGCCATTTTGGGCACTTTGGGGCCATTTTGGGACCCCTGGGGACATTTTGCCCATTTTGGGCACCCTGGGGCCATTTTGGGCACCTTGGGGCCATTTTGGGCACCCTGGGGACATTTTGGGGAAATTTGGGGACATTTTGAGAACTCTTGGAGACATTTTGGGCACCCTGGGGACATTTTGGGGCCATTTTGGGAACTTTGGGGATATTTGGGGACACCGCCGCCATTTTTGCACCTTGGGGACATTTTGGGGAAATTTGGGAACATTTTGTCCATTTTGGGAACATTTTGGGGCCATTTTGGGCATATTTTGACCATTTTGGGCCCCTTGGGGACATTTTGGGGACATTTGGGGCCATTTTGAAGCCATTTGGGGCATTTTGGGCCCCTTGGGGACATTTTGGGGCCATTTTTGGGATATTTTTGCGCCATTTTGGCCCCCCCATCAATCACAGACTCAAGCCACGCCCCTTTGCCCCGCCCCTTTTTATTCCCGACCAATCAGCGCCTCCGCAGCGCCTCAGGGGGGCGGAGCCTCTTCCCCTGGCCCCGCCCCTTTCTCCTCGGTGGGCGTGGCCTGCGCGGCGGTGGGCGTGGCCTGCAGGGCGTGGGCGGCGTCCCGCCAGCGCTGCAGCCAATGGGAGAAGGGGGCGTGACCGGGGGGCGTGGCCAAAGCCCATTGGGCCGGTTGGGACCACCTGGAAAGGGGGCGTGGTCAGCAAAGGGGCGTGGCTTAGCCGAGAGAAGCCACGCCCCCTCTAGCCACGCCCCTCGCTCACCATTGGCCGACCAGCTCCTGGAGGCGTGGCCAATCGCTGATTCGCTGCCGGCAGCTGTCGCCGACCAATCGCAGCTGGGCCAGCAGCTCGGCCACGCCCTCGGGGAGGGGCGGGGCCGGTTCTAGCCCCGCCCCTTTGCCCGGCCACGCCCCCCGGGATGGCCACGCCCCCCGGCGCGCCCACAGCGCCCCCTGGCGGAGCCGCAGCCGCAAAATGGCCGCCCGGGACAGCAGCGCCCCCTATTGGTGGAAAAAATAATTAAAAGGGTGTGGCCACGCCCACAAGCCGCCAGGCCACGCCCACAATGGGCGGGACCCTCCCCCACTCATTAACCCCACCCCCAGTTAAGCCCCGCCCATTAATAGCTGCATCTCATTAAGCCCCTCCCCATTTAATCACCGCTGTTTAAGCCCCGCCCCTTTAATACCCAATTAAGCCCCACCCCCAATTAAGCCCCATCTCATTTAAATTTCTCTATTGAAGCCCCTCCCCTCAATTAATCCACCCAATTTAGGCCCCACCCCTTTATTAATCCCTTTAAGCTCCGCCCCAATTTAAGCCCCGCCCTTTTAATTCATCCCTTTAAGCTCCGCCCCTTTAATACCCAATTAAGCCCCGCCCCCAATTAAGCCCCATCTCATTTAAATTTCTCTATTGAAGCCCCTCCCCTTAATTAACCCCTTTAAGCTCTGCCCCCATTTAAGCCCCGCCCCCTAATTAATCCCTTTAAGCAACGCCCCCATTTAAGCCCCGCCCCTTTTATTAATCTCTTTAAGCCCCTTTCCCTTAATTAATCCCTTTAAGCCCCGCCCCCTTAAGCCCCGCCCCTTCTTTCCTTCAAGCCCCGCCCCCTTCAGGCCCCGCCCCCACCTGGGCGGAGCTGAGCTGGCCAGCCAATCCCTGCAGAGGGGGCGGGGCCTGCCGCGGGGGGCGGGGCTCGCCCAGCCCGGCCAATGGGAGCTCCCGGCGCCGCTGCCACGCCCACTCCAGACGGGGCGGGGCCAGAGCCCGGGCCACGCCCACCACCTGCAGCCAATCAGAGCGCGCGGGTGGGAACTGGGATGGACTGGGGGGAACTGGGAGGAACTGGGAGGGGTCTGGGGGTTACTGGTTTGTACTGGGAGGGGGTTTGGAGTTACTGGTTTGTACTGGGAGGGGTTTGGGGGTTACTGGTTTGTACTGGGAGGGGACTGGGAGGGGATTTGGGGTTACTGGTTTATACTGGGAGGGGACTGGGGGTTACTGGTTTATACTGGGAGGGGTTTGGGGTTACTGGTTTGTACTGGGAGGGGACTGGGGGTTACTGGTTTGTACTGGGAGGGGACTGGGAGGGGATTTGGGGTTACTGGTTTGTACCGGGAGGGGTTTGGGGGTTACTGGTTTATACTGGGAGGGGATTTGGGGTTACTGGTTTATACTGGGAGGGGACTGGGGGGGTTACTGGAGGGTTCCCAGTGGGTCACTGGTCTGTACTGGTCCATACTGGTCTATACTGGTTTATACTGGTCTTTAACTGGTCTCTAACTGGTCCATACTGGTTTATACTGGTCCGTACTGGTCTCTAACTGGTCCATACTGGTTTATACTGGTCCCTACTGGTCCCTAACTGGTCCATACTGGTCTGTACTGGTCCGTACTGGTTTATACTGGTCCCTAACTGGTCCATACTGGTTTATACTGGTTTATACTGGTCCCTAACTGGTTTATACTGGTCCGTACTGGTCTGTACTGGTCTCTAACCGGTCCGTACTGGTCCCTAACTGGTCCGTACTGGTTTATACTGGTCCCTAACTGGTCCGTACTGGTTTATACTGGTTTATACTGGTTTATACTGGTCTCTAACTGGTCCATACTGGTCTGTAACTGGTTTATACTGGTCTCTAACTGGTCCATACTGGTTCATACTGGTCCCTAACTGGTCCATACTGGTTTATACTGGTCTCTAACTAGTCCCTAACTGGTTTATACTGGTCCGTACTGGTCTCTAACTGGTTTATACTGGTCCATACTGGTCCATACTGGTCCATACTGGTCCATACTGGTCCATACTGGTTTATACTGGTCCGTACTGGTCCGTACCTGCTCCTGCAGTGGCCGCAGCGCCGCTCGGCGCCCTCTGGTGGCGGCGCTCAGGAATCGCAGCCGCTGCTGCAGCCGCAGCTGGGGGGAAACAAACACCCAAAAATGGCTGAAATTCACCCAAAAATGGGCGAAATTCACCCCAAAATACCCCAAAATCAGCAAATTCACCCAAAATAACCCAAAAATCATTGAAATAACAAAAAAAATCCCAGCGAAATAACCCAAAAATCACCCAAAAATCGCTGAAATTCACCCAAAAATGGGCGAAATTCACCCCAAAATACCCCAAAATCAGCAAATTGCACCCAAAAATAACCCAAAAATCACCCCAAAATCTGCAAAATTCACCCAAATATACCCCAAAAATCAGTGAAATAACCCAAAAAACCAGCAAATTCACCCCAAAATACCCCAAAATCACCAAACTCACCCAAAATAACCCAAAAAATCAGCAAATTCACCCAAAAATACTCCAAAAAATCAGTGAAATAACCCAAAAATAACCCAAATCCCAGCAAATTCACCCCAGAATACCCCAAAATCAGCAAAATACACCCAAAAATCAGAAAAATCACCCAAAAAGCAGCAAATTACACCCCAAAATAACCCAAATATCAGCTAATTCACCCAAACATCAGTGAAATAACCCAAAAATCTCCCAAAAATCAGTGAAATAACCCAAAATACCCCCAAAATCAGCAAATTCACCCAAAAAAACCCCAAAAATCATTGAAATAACAAAAAAAACCCTGCGAAATAACCCAAAAATCGGCAAAATTCACCCAAAAATCGGCAAAATTCACCCAAAAATCGGAGAAATTCACCCAAAAATACCTCAAAAAACAGCAAATTCACCAAAAAATCAGCGAAATAACCCAAAAATCAGCAAATTCACCCAAAAATCAATGAAATCACCCCTAAATCAGCAAAATCACCCAAAAATCACCCAAAAATCGGTGAAATAACCCAAAAAACAACCAAAATACAGCAAAGTAACTCAAAATACCCCAAAAATCAGCAAAATAACCCCAAAATACCCCAAAAATCAGCAAATTCACACAAAAAACAGCCAAAAATCCGCAAAATACACCGAAAATAACCCAAAATCCCCCAGAAAATCCCAAAATCTCCTCCCAAATCTCCTGAAAATGCCAAAAAACATCAAAAAACCCCAAAAAACCCCAAAAAACCCCAAAACCCCCCCCCAAAAAACCCAAAACTCCCCCAAACACCCCAAATGCCTCAAACCCAAAAACCCCAAATCTTCCTAAAAACCCCCAAAAACCCCAAAAATCCTAAAAACCCCAAACCCCAAATCTCTAAAACCCCAAATCTCAAACCCAAAATCCCCAAAAACCCCAAAAAATCAAAAAGCCCAAAAACCCCAAATAAACAAAAAATCCCAAACCCACAAAATCCTCAAAAAACCCGAAAAACCCCAAATTCCAAAAACCCCAAAACCACCAAACCTTAAAAACCCCAAACCCAAAACCCCAAATTCCAAAACCTCAAATCCACAAAATCCCCCAAACCCCAAAAAACCCAAAAACACCAAAAACCGCAACGCCCCAAAACCTCAAAAACCCCCAAAAAACAAAAAATCCCAAAAACAAAATCCCAAAAATCCCAAACTCAAAAACCCCCAAAACCCCAAATCCCCAAACCAAAAAAACCCAAAACCCCATAATCCCAAAAACCCAAAAACCCCAAATTCCGAACCCCAAAATCCCCAAACCCAAAAACCCCCAAATCCCCCTAAAAACCGCAAAACCCCAAACCCCAAAAACCCAAAAACCCCAAAACCCAAAAACCCCAAAACCCCAAATTCCGAACTCCCAAATCCCCAAATCCCCAAACCCAAACCCCAAAAAACCCCGAATCTCCCTAAAAACCCCAAAACCCCAAACCCCGAAAACCCCAAAACCCCAAATTCCGAACCCCAAAACCCCAAAACCCGAAAACCCCAAAACCCCAAAAACCCCAAAACCCCAAAACCCCAAATTCCCCTAAAAACCCCCAAACCCAAAAAACCCCAAATCTCCCTAAAAACCCCAAAACCCCAAAAACCCCAAATCTCCCTAAAAACCCGAAAACCCAAAATCTCCAAAACCCCAAATTCCGAGCCCCAAATCCCCAAACCCAAAACCCAAAAAACCCCAAATCCCCCTAAAAACCCGAAAACCCAAAAATTCCAAAACCCCAAATTTTGAACCCCAAAAACCCCAAATCTCCCAAAAAACCCCAAAATCCCCAAACCCCAAAAACCCCAAAACCCCAAATTCCGAACCCCAAAATCCCCAAATCCACAAAAACCCCAAAACTCCAAATTTCGAACCCCAAAATCCCCAAACCCAAAAACCCCAAAATCCCCTAAAAACCCCAAATCCCCCTAAAACCCCCCAAAAATCCCAAGCCCCGCCCTCACCTGTCAATCACCGCTTCAAGCCACGCCCCCATCCCCGCCCCCAGCTGTCACCCACCAATCAGAGTCCTTCCCAAGCTGTCACTCACCGCTTGGCTCCACCCCCAGCCACGCCCCAGCTGTCACTCACAACTTAGCCCCGCCCCCAGCTGCCACCCACCAATCAGAGCCTTTCCCCAGCTGTCACTCACCGCTTGGCTCCACCTCCAGCCACGCCCCAGCTGTCACTCACAGCTTAGCCCCGCCCCAGCTGTCACCCACCAATCAGAGTCCTTCCCCAGCTGTCACTCACAGCTTGGCCCCACCCCCAGACGTGATTAACCAATCAGAGTCGTTCCCCAGCTGTCACTCACCGCTTGGCTCCGCCCCCTCCGCAGCCGCCGCCTCAGCGCCCTCAGAGACGGTTTTGGGGCCAAATCCGCCAATTTTGGGAATTTTGGGGCCGAATTTGGGAATTTTTGGGATTTTGGTGCCGGATTTTGGGGTTTTTGGTCCCCCCGCAGCGCCCCCAGAAGGGAGGAACGGACGGCGCCGAGAGCGGCCACGAGCAGAGAGAGCCTGGGGGGGAAAATGGGGAAAAATGGGAAAAATTGGGGAAAAATGGGGTAAAAATGGTGGGAAAAATGGGAAAATGGGGAAAAATAGGGGAAAAATGGGAAAAATGGGGGAAAAATGGGGGAAATGGGAAAAATGGGAAAAATTGGGGGAAAAATGGGGAAAAATGGGGAAAAATGGGGGAAAAATGGGGGAAAAATGGGAAAAATGGTGGAAAAATGGGAAAATGGGGGAAAATGGGGTAAAAATGGGAAAAATAGGGTGAAATGGGAAAAATATGGGGGAAAAATGGGGGAAAATGGGGAAAAATAGTGTAAAAATGGGGGAAAAAAATGGGGTAAAAATTGGGAAAAATGGGGTAAAAAATGGGGAAAATGGGGGAAAATGGGGGGAAAATGGGGTAAAAATGGGAAAAATGGGGGAAAAATGGAAAAATGGGGAAAAATGGGGAAAAATAGGGGAAAAATGGGGTAAAAATTGGGGAAAATGGGGTAAAAAATGGGGTAAAAATGGGAAAAATGGGGGAAAAAATGGGGAAAATGGGGGGAAAATGGGGAAAAATAGGGGAAAAATGGGAAAAATGGGAAAAATTCGGGAAAATGGGGTATAAATGGGAAAAAATGGGGGAAAAAACGGGAGGAAAATGGTGGAAAAATGGGAAAATGGGAGAAAATGGGGAAAAATGGGAAAAATATGGGGAAAATGGGGGGAAAATGGGGAAAAATGGGGTAAAAATTGGGAAAAATGGGGTAAAAATTGTGGAAAATGGGGGAAAAATGGGGGGAAAATTGGGAAAAATAGGGTAAAAAATGGGAAAAATTGGGTAAAAAATGGGGTAAAAATGGGAAAATGGGGGAAAAATGGGGGGAAAAAATGGGAAAACGGGGGAAAATGGGGAAAAATGGGAAAAAAATGGGTAAAAAATGGGGGAAAAATGGTGGAAAATTGTGGAAAAATGGGAGGAAAATGGCGAAAAATGGGAAAAATATGGGGGGAAAATGGGGGAAAATTGGGAAAAATAGGGTAAAAATGGTAAAAATGGGGTAAAAAATGGGGTAAAAATGGGAAAAATGGGGGAAAAAATGGGGGGAAAATGGTGGAAAAATGGGAAAATGGGGTAAAAATGGGGGTAAATGGGGTATTTCAGGATGGATTTGGGATCTTTTAGGATCGATTTGGGATATTTAGGGCACATTTAGGGATAATTTGGGGTATTTTAGGGATAATTTGGGATATTTAGGATATTTTAAAATGGATTTCGGATACTTTAGGGGATATTTAGAATATTTTAGGATGGATTTGGGATCTTTAGGATATTTTAGGAACATTTTAGGGATAATTTGGGATATTTTGGGTTTAATTTGGGATAATTTGGGATATTTTGGGGATATTTGGGTTACCTGGCAGCCCCGTCCGTGTCCCTGTCCCTCTCCAGGAGTGTCCCAGGGGATTTTTGGGGATAATTTGGGATAATTTGGGCTATTTTGGGTTACCTGGTGGCCCCGGCCTTGTCCCTGTCCCGCTCCAGGGGATTTTAGGACTATTTTAGGGATAATTTGGGATATTTTGGGGATAATTTGGGATATTCAGGATATTTTAAGATGGATTTCAGATATTTTTGGGGCTATTTAGGATATTTTAGGAGACATTTTGGATATTTGGGATATTTTAGGATGGATTTGGGATATTTTAGGATGGATTTCGGATACTTTAGGGGATATTTAGAATATTTTAGGATGGATTTGGGATCTTTAGGATATTTTAGGAATATTTTAGGGATAATTTGGGATATTTTGGGGCTAATTTGGGATAATTTGGGATATTTTAGGGATAATTTGGGATATTTTAGGGATATTTTGGGATATTTTGGGGATAATTTGGGATATTTTGGGGCTAATTTGGGATATTTTGGGTTACCTGGTGGCCTCGGCCGTGTCCCTGTCCCTCTCCAGGATATTTTAGGAATATTTTGGGTTTAATTTGGGCTATTTTGGGGTACCTGGCAGCCCCGTCCGTGTCCCGGTCCCTCTCCAGGGGATTTTTGGGATATTTTGGGGCTAATTTGGGATATTTTGGGGATATTTTGGGTTACCTGGTGGCCCCGGCCTTGTCCCTGTCCCTCTCCAGGGGATTTTTGGGATATTTTAGGGATAATTTGGGATATTTTGGGGATAATTTGGGATATTTAGGATATTTTAAGATGGATTTCAGATATTTTTTTGGTTATTTAGGATATTTTAGGAGACATTTCGGATATTTGTGGTATTTTAGGATGGATCTGGGATATTTTTGGATGGATTTGGGATATTTTAGGGGATACTTAGAATATTTTAGGATGGATTTGGGATCTTTAGGATATTTTAGGGATAATTTGGGATATTTTGGGGATAATTTGGGATATTTTAGGGATAATTTGGGATATTTTGGGGCTAATTTGGGATATTTTGGTTACCTGGTGGCCCCGGCCGTGTCCCTGTCCCGCTCCAGGGGATTTTTGGGATATTTTAGGGATAATTTGGGATATTTTAAGATATTTCAGGGATAATTTGGGATAATTTCGGATATTTTAAGATGGATTTCAGATATTTTTGGGGCTATTTAGGATATTTTAGGAGACATTTCGGATATTTGGGATATTTTAGGATGGATTTGGAATATTTTAGGATGGATTTGGGATACTTTAGGATATTTTAGGGATAAATCGGGATATTTTGGGGATAATTTGAGATATTTTAGGGATAATTTGGGATATTTTGGGTTTAATTTGGGCTATTTTGGGTTACCTGGCGGCCTCAGCCGTGTCCCGGTCCCGCTCCAGGAGTGTCCCAGGGGATTTTTGGGGTATTTTAGGGATAATTTGGAATATTTTGGGGATATTTTGGTTACCTGGCAGCCCTGGCCGTGTCCCTGTCCCTCTCCAGGGGATTTTTGGGGTATTTTGGGTTTAATTTTGGATATTTTGGGTTACCTGGTGGCCCCGTCCGTGTCCCTGTCCCGCTCCAGGGGATTTTTGGGGTATTTTAGGGATAATTTGGGATATTTTGGGGATATTTTGGTTACCTGGCAGCCCCGTCCGTGTCCCGGTCCCGCTCCAGGAGTGTCCCCAGGTGTCCCCTCAGGTGTCCCAGGCGGGTCAGGAGCGGCGGCAGCGCCCCCCAGACCCCCCCCACGGCCCCCCAGCGCTCCTGGGGACCCCAAAAATCACATCAGGGACCCCAAAAATACAAATATGCCCCAAAAATATCAAATTAACCCCAAAAAAATCAAATCTATCACAAAAACTACAAATATAACCCAAAAAACCCAAATATAACCCAAAAAAACCCAAATCCACCCCAAAAAACACATCAGGGACCCCAAAAATACAAATATGCCCCAAAAATATCAAATTAACCCAAAAAACCCCAAATCCTCCTCAAAAACCCCAAAATCCACCCCAAAAACCCCCTAAATACACCCCCAAAAACACCTCAGGGACCCCAAAAATACAAATATGCCCGAAAAACATCAAATTAACCCCAAGAAATTCACATCTATCACAAAAACCACAAATTTAACCCAAAAATCCCAAATATAACCCAAAAAACACGTCAGGGACCCCAAAAATCCAAATACAACCCAAAAACATCAAATTAACCCCAAAAAAACCCCAAATCCATCCCAAAACTCCCAAAATCCACCCCAAAAATAAAATTTGGGATCCCAAAAGCTCCAAATTCACCCCAAAAATCCCAAATCCCCCTGAAAAAACCCCAAATCCACCCCAAAACCCCCCAAATCCACCCCAAAAAACCCAAATCTACCCCAAAACCAGCAAATCCACCCCAAAACCCCCAAAAACATCAAATTTGGGACCCCAAAACCCCCAAATTCACCCCAAAACCCCAAATCTTCTCCAGAATTCCCCAAAATCCCAAATCGGCCCCAAAATCTCCCCCAAAACCCAAAAAATCCCTCAAAAATCATCAAAAATCCCCAAAATTTTACCCAAAATCCCAAATCCTCCCAAAAATTCCCTCCAAAAAGTCAAATCTTCCCAAAATTTTACCCAAAAGCCCAAAATTCCCCCAAAATTCCCCTCAAATTTCCCCAAAATTCCCCCAAAATACAAAATCACCCCAAAAACCCCAAATCCCCCCAAAATCCCCCAAATTCCCCCCAAAAGTGCCAAAAATCCCCACCGAAATCCCAAATTCCCCCAAAATCTGTCCCAAACCCCAAAAATTCCCCCAAAAAATCGCCAAAAATCTCCAAAATCCTCTCAGAAGCCCTAAAATTCCCCCATAATTTCCCCCAAAATCCAAAATCCCCCCAAAAACCCCAAAAATCCCCCAAATTCCCCCCAAAAAATCACCAAAAATAAAAAAATCCCCTAAAAATCACCAAATATCCCCAAAACTCCTCAAAACCCCCAAACTCCCCCCAAAAATCCCAAAATCTCCCCCAAAAATCCCAAAATCTCCCCCAAAAATCCCAAAATCTCCCCCAAAAATGCCCAATTCTCCCCAAAAACCCCAAAATCCCCAAATTTCCCTCCAAAAACCCCAAATCCCCCCAAAATCCCCCAAATTCTCCCCAAAAGTGCCAAAAATCCCACCTAAATCTCAAATTGCCCCAAAAAATCGCCAAAAATCCCCAAAATTCCCCCAAAAAATCGCCTCAAATCCCCAAAATCCTCTCAGAAGCCCCAAAATCCCCCTAAAATTTTCCCCAAATTCCAAAATCACCCCAAAAACCCCAAATTCCCCCAAAAATCCCCCAAATTCCCCCCAAAAGTGCCAAAAATCCTCACCGAAATCCCAAATTGCCCCCAAAATTCCCCCCAAAAATCGCCAAAATTCCCCACAAAAATCGCCAAATATCCCCCAAATTCCCCCAAAAAATCCCCAAAAATCAAAAAAATCCCCTAAAAATCACCAAATATCGCCAAAACCCCTCAAAAGCCCCAAATTTCCCCCAAAATTTTCCCCCAAACTCCCCCCAAAAATCCCAAAATCTCCCCCAAAAATCCCAAAATTTCCCCCCAAAATTCCCAAATTTTCCCCTAAAATTCCCAAATTTTCCCCCAAAATTCCCAAATTTCCCCCCAAAATTCCCAAATTCCCCCAAAAGCCCCAAAATTCCCGAATTTCCCCCCAAAATTCCCGAATTTCCCCCCAAAATTCCCAAATTTCCCCCCAAAATTCCCAAATTTCCCCCAAATTTCCCAAATTTCCCCCAAAATTCCCAAATTCCCCCCAAAATTCCCAAATTTCCCCCAAAGTTACCGAATTTCCCCCAAAATTCCCAAATTTCCCCCAAAATTCCCGAATTTCCCCCAAAATTCCCAAATTTCCCCCAAAATTCCCGAATTTCCCCCAAAATTCCCAAATTTCCCCCAAAATTCCCAAATTTTCCCCAAAATTCCCAAATTTCCCCCCAAAATTCCCTCACCTGCAGGAGGCGCCTCAGGGTGGGCGGAGCTTCGGCCGAGGGGGCGGGGCCAGACAGGAGAGCCCTGAGGGGGCGGGGCCAAAGGCATTACCATATATGGGCAAAGCCACGCCCCCTTCGCGCCGTGGCCACGCCCCTCAGGGACCCCAAATTCACCTCAGGGACCCCAAAATTCCCTTAAAATGCCCCAAAAAATCACTCAGGGACCCCAAAATTCCCTCAGGAACCCCCAAAATCCCCCCAAATCCCCTCAGGGACCCCCAAAATTCCCTCAGGGACCCCAAAATCCCCTAAAATTATCTCAAAATCCTTCAAAAATCCCTCAGGGAACCCAAAATCCCCTCAGGGACCCCAAAATTCCCCTCAGGGAGCCCCAAAATCCGCCCAAATCCACTCAGGGACCCCAAAACCTCCTCAGGGACCTCAAAATCCCCTCAGGGACCCCAAAATTCACACAGGAACCCCAAAATCCACCCAAATCCTCTCAGGGACCCCAAAATCTCCCAAAATTCCCTCAGGGACCCCAAAATGCCCTCAGGGACCCCAAAATCCACCAAAATGCCCTCAGGGACCCCAAAATTCCCTTAAAATGCCCCCAAAATCACTCAGGGACCCCAAAAGTCCCTAAAATTTCCTCAGGGATCCCAAAATTCCCTCAGGGACCCCAAAATTCCCTTAAATGCCCCAAAAAAATCACACAGGGACCCCAAAATTCCCTCAGGGAATCCCAAAACTCCCTCAGGGACCCCAAAATCCTCCAAAATGCCCTCAGGGACCCCAAAATTCCCTCAAAATCCACCAAAATTCCCTCAGGGACCCCAAAATTCCCTTAAAATGCCCCAAAAAATCACTCAGGGACCTCAAAATCCCCTCAGGAACCCCCAAAATCCACCCAAATCCCCTCAGGGACCCCCAAAATTCCCTCAGGGACCCCAAAATCCTCCAAAAATGCCCTCAGGGACCCCAAAATTCCCTCAGGGACCCCAAAATTCCTTTAAAATGCCCCAAAAATCACTCAGGGACCCCAAAATTCCCTAAAATTTCCTCAGGGATCCCAAAATTCCCTCAGGGACCCCAAAATCCTCCAAAATTCCCTCAAAATCCTCCAAAATCCTCTCAGGGACCCCAAAATCTCCCAAAATTCCCTCAAAATCCCCCCAAATTCCCTCAGGGACCCCAAAATCCCCCAAAATTCCCTCAAAATCCTCCAAAATCCTCTCAGGGACCCCAAAATCTCCCAAAATTCCCTCAGGGACCCCAAAATTCCCACAAAACCCCCACAGGAACCACAAAATCCCCTCAGAGACCCCAAAATTCCCTCAGGGACCCCAAAAATCCACTCAGGGACCCCCAAAATCCACCCAAATCCCCTCAGGGACCCCAAAATCTCCTCAGGGACCCCGAAATTCCCTCAGAGACCCCAAAATTCCCTCAAAATCCACCAAAATTCCCTCAGGGACCCCAAAATTCCCTCAAAATCCCCACAGGGACCACAAAATTCCCCAAAAACCCGTCAGGGACCCCAAAATTCCCTTAGAGGCCCCAAAATCCTCCAAAATTCCCTCAGGAACCCAAAAATTTCCTCAGAGACCCCAAAATTCCCTCAAGGACCCTAAAATCCCTTCAGGGACCCCAAAATCCCCCAAAATCCCCACAAAATCCTCCAAAATTCCTTCAAGGACCCCAAAATTCCCTCAAAATCCTCCAAAATTCTCTCAAGGACCCCAAAATCTCCTCAGGGACCCCAAAATTCCCTTAAAATGCCCCAAAAATCACTCAGGGACCCCAAAATTCCCTAAAATTCCCTCAGGGATCCCAAAACTCCCTCACGGACCCCAAAATCTTCTAAAATTCCCTCAGGGAACCCAAAATCTCCTCAGGGACCCCAAAATTCCCTTAAAATGCCCCAAAAATCACCTCAGGGACCCCAAAATTCCCTCAAGGACCCCAAAATCCCCCAAAATTCCCTCAAAATCCCCCAAAACTCCCTCAGGGACCCCAAAAATCCCCTCAGGGACCCCAAAAATCCACCCAAATCCACTCAGGGACCCCAAAATCCCCCAAAATTCCCTCAAAATCCTCCAAAATCCTCTCAGGGACCCCAAAATCTCCCAAAATTCCCTAAGGGACCCCAAAATGCCCTCAGGGACCCCAAAATTCCCTAAAAATGCCCCAAAATCTCCTCAGTGACCCCAAAATTCCCTTAAAATGCCCCAAAAATCACTCAAGGACCCCAAAATTCCCTAAAATTCCCTCAGGGATCCCAAAACTCCCTCAGGGACCCCCAAATTCCCTAAAATTCCCTCAGGGACCACAAAATTCCCTCAAGGACCCCAAAATCCCCCAAAATTCCCTCAAAATCCCCCAAAATTCCCTCAGGGCACCCAAAATTCCCTCAGGGAACCCAAAAATCTCATCAAAATACCCCAAATTTCCTTCAGAAACCCAAAATCCCCTCAAAATCCCCCAAAATCCTCTCAGGGACCCCAAAATTCCATTAGGGACCCCAAAATCCACTCAAAATACCCCAAAATCCTCTCAAAATACCCCAAAATTCCCTCAGAACCCAAAATCCCTTCAAGGCCCCAAAATCCCCTTAAAATCCCTTCAGGGACTCCAAAATCCGCCCAAAATCTCCCAAATATCCCCAAATATCCTCAAATCTCTCAAAATCCCCCAAATCCTCTCAAAATCCACAAAAATCCCCTCAGGAACCCCAAAATTCCCTCACAAATCCCCCAAAAATCCCCCAAAGCCCCTGAAAATCCTCCAAAATCCCTCAAAATCTCCAAATTGCCCGAAATCCCCCCAAAATTTGCTCAAAATCCCCCGAATCTCCCAAAATCCCCTAAAAATTCCCTATAAAATCTCCCAAAATCCACTCTGATCCCACAAAACCCCCAAAAATTCCCCAAAATCCTCTCAGTGACCCCAAAATCCACTCAAAATACCCCAAAATTCCTTCAGGGACCCCAAAATCCCCTCAAAATACCCCAAATTTCCTTCAGGAACCCAAAATCCCCTCAGGGACCCCAAAATCCCCTCAAAATCTCCCAAAATTCACTAAAAAAATCTCCCAAAATCCACTCAGATCCCACAAAACCCCCAAAAATTCCCTCAAAATCCCCTGAAAATCCTCCAAATTCCCTTAAAATTGCCCAAAATCCCCCAAAATCGCCCAAAATTCCCTCAAAACTTCCCAAAATCCCCCAAATTCCTCTTAAAATCCCCTGAAAATCCTCCAAATTCCCTTAAAATTGCTTAAAATCCCTCAAAATCGCCCAAAAGTCCCTCAAAATCGCCACAAATTCCCCCAAAATTTCCCAAAAATCCCCCAAATTCCTCTCAAAATCCCCTAAAAACTGCCCAAAATCCCCCAAAAATTGGCTCAAAATCCCCCGAATCCCCCAAATCCCCTCAAAATTCCCTATAAAATCTCCCAAAATCCACTCAGATCCCACAAAACCCCCAAAAATTCACCAAAATCCTCTCAGGGACCTCAAAATTCCCTCAAAATCCCCTGAAAATCCTCCAAATTCCCTTAAAATTGCCCAAAATCCCTCAAAATCGCCCAAAATTCCCTCAAAACTTCCCAAAATCGCCCAAATTCCTCTCAAAATCCCTCAAAAATTCTCCAAATTCCCTTAAAATTGCCCAAAATCCCTCAAAATCGCCCAAAATTTCCCAAAATCCCCCAAATTCCTCTAAAAATCCCCCAAAAATCCCTTTTCTTGGGACCTTTTTGGAGTTGGGGTTTTTATTGGGTGGAGGAGCTTTAAGGGAAGAATTTTGGGGGAAAAATTTGGGGATTTGGGGCCTCAGCAAAGCCCTAAAAAAAATTTCAATTTTTTTTTTTAATCCTCAGGATAAAATTTTGGGGGATTTTGGAAGAATTTGGGGCTTTTTGGGACCCCAAAAATGGAATTTGGAGCCCAAAATTTGCATTTAAGCCCCGCCCACCGATGTAAGCCCCACCCACCGCAAGCCACGCCCACTTTCTTAAGCCACACCCACCTCGTGCTCTGATTGGCCAACGCCTCCAGGGCCCAGAGCACCGCCCCCGGGCTGTGACCAATCAGCACCGCCTGTGGGAGGCGCCAAACGTCAGCGGAGGGGGCGTGGCTTCGCTCAGGCCACGCCCCCTCCCCTCAGCAAGCCACGCCCACCTCTGCCTGTTTCAGCCAATCCGGAGCCTCCCTCGGGTGATTGGCAGCTCTGGAGGGGTTTAATTAGCATATTAATGAGTTAATAAAAGGGTTAATGAGGGGTTAATGAGGGAGGGGCGGGGCTTACCGAGGTGGGCGTGGCCTCTGCTGAAGCTCCGCCTCCCGGGCCGTGCACAGGGCCTTGATTGACACCTGCGGAGGGGGCGGGGCTTGGGATTTTGGCGGGAAATCGGGGATTTTGGGGGGATTTGGGGGAATTTGGGGATTTTGGGGGAAATTTAAGGATTTTGGTGGGAATTTGGGGATTTTGGGAAGGATTTGGGAATTTTGGGGGGTCCTGGAGGGGATTTTGGGGGGAATTTGGGGATTTTGGGGGGAATTTGGGGGGAATTTGGGGATTTTGGGGGAAATTTCGGGGGAATTTGGGGGGAATTTGGGGATTTTGGCGGGAATTTGGGGATTTTGGGGGGAATTTGGGGATTTTGGGGGAAATTTGGGATTTTTGGGGGGAATTTGGGGATTTTGGGGGGAATTTGGGGGGAATTTGGGGATTTTGGCGGGAATTTGGGAATTTTGGGGGAAATTTGAGGATTTTGGGGGGAATTTGGGGGGAAGTTTGGGATTTTGGGGGGAATTTGGGGATTTTGGGGGGAATTTGGCGATTTTGGGGGAAATTTGGGGATTTTGGGGGGAATTTGGGGATTTTGGTGGGAATTTGGGGATTTTGGTGGGAATTTGGGGATTTTGGGGGGAATTTGGGGATTTTTCGGGGAATTTGGGGATTTTGGGGAGAAATTTGGAGATTTTGGTGGGAATTTGGGGATTTTGGGGGGAATTTGGGGATTTTGGGGGGAATTTGGGGATTTTGGGGGAATTTGGGGATTTTTAGGGGAATTTGGGGATTTTGGGGAGAAATTTGGGGATTTTGGTGGGAATTTGGGGATTTTGGCAGGAATTTGGGGATTTTGGGAAGATTTTGGGGGGAATTTGGGGGGAATTTGGGGATTTTGGGGAGAATTTGGGGATTTTGGGGGGAATTTGGGGATTTTGGGGGGAATTTGGCGATTTTGGGGGAAATTTGAGGATTTTGGGGGGAATTTGGGGATTTTGGGGGAATTTGGGGATTTTCAGGGGAATTTTGTGATTTTGGGGGGAATTTGGGGATTTTTGGGGGAATTTGAGGATTTTGGGGGGAATTTGGGAATTTTGGCGGGAATTTGGGGGAGAAATTTGGGGATTTTGGGGGGAATTTGGGGATTTTGGGGGGAATTTGGGGGGAATTTGAGGATTTTGGGGAGAATTTGTGGATTTTGGGGGGAATTTGGGGATTTTGGGGAGAATTTGGGGATTTTTGGGGGAATTTGAGGATTTTGGGGGGAATTTGGGAATTTTGGGGGGAATTTGGGGATTTTGGGGGAATTTGGGGGGAATTTGGGAATTTTGGGGGAAATTTGGGATTTTTGGGGGAATTTGGGGATTTTGGGGGAATTTGGGGATTTTGGGGAGAATTTGGGGAGAATTTTGGGATTTTTCGGGGAATTTGGGGATTTTGGGGAGAAATTTGGGGATTTTGGTGGGAATTTGGGGATTTTGGCGGGAATTTGGGGATTTTGGCGGGAAATCAGGGATTTTGGTGGGAATTTGGGGATTTTGGGGGGAATTTGGGGATTTTGGGGGAAATTGGGGATTTTGGGGAGAATTTGGGGATTTTGGGGGGATTTTGGGGGGAATTTGAGAATTTTGGCGGGAATTTGGGATTTTGGGGGGGAATTTGGGGGTTTTGGGGGGAATTTTGGGGATTTTGGGGGGAATTTGGGGATTTTGAGGGGAATTTGGGGAATTTGGGAGGAATTTTGGGATTTAGGGGGGATTTTGGTGATTTTTCGGGGAATTTGGGGATTTTGGGGAGAAATTTGGGGATTTTTCGGGGAATTTGGGGGGAATTTGGGGATTTTGGTGGGAATTTGGGGATTTTGGGAGGAATTTGGGGATATTGGGGGAAATTTCGGGGGAATTTGGGGGAAATTTGGGAATTTTGGGGGAAATTTAGGATTTTTGGGGGAATTTGGGGATTTTGGGGGAATTTGGGGGTTTTGGGGGGAATTTGGGGATTTTGGGGGATCCTGAGGGGAGGTTTGGGAATTCGGGGGTTCCTGGGGGGGATTTTGGGAGATTCTGGGGGGGATTTTGGGTTTTTGGAGGGTCCTGGAGAGAATTTTGGGGGGGATTTGGGGGTTTTGAGGGTTCTGGGGGAGATTTTGGGGGAAGTTTTAGAAATTTGGGGGGTCCTGGGTGAGATTTTGGGGGGATGTTTGACTTTTTGGGGGGGCGGCAGAGCGGATTTTGGGGGAGATTTTGGGAATTTTGGGGCTTCTTGAGGAGATTTTGGGGTTCCCGAAAGGATTTTGGGGGTTCCCGGGTGGTTTTTGGAGCATTTTAAGGGAATTTTTGGGGTCTGAAAAGGGATTTTGGGGTTTCCAGGCCACGCCCCCTCCCGAGGCCACGCCCCCTCCCTAAGCCCCGCCCCCTCCCGAGGCCACGCCCCCTCACCAGCACTTCCGGCTCCGCCCCCAAGGCCAAGATGGCCGAAAGCTCTGCCCGTGATTGGCTGAGGGAAAAGACCCCAAAAATCCTTTAAAAGCCCCAAAATAACCTCAAAACCCCCAAAATCCCTTAAATGCCCCAAAATCCCCTTAAAAAAACCCCAAAAATCCCTTAAATCCCCCAAAATCCCCTTAAAAAAAACCCAAAAATCCCCCAAAATCCCCTTAAAAGTCCCTTTAAAAAAACCCCAAAAATCCCTTAAATTCCCCAAAATAACCTCAAAAAACCCCAACATCCCCAAATAACCTCAAAAAACCCCAAAAACCCCTTAAAATTCCCAAAATTCCCTCAAAAAATCCAATAAAACCCCCCAAATAACCACAAAACCCACCAAAATCCCTTAAATTCCCCAAAATCCCCTGAAAAAAACCCCAAAAATCCCTTAAATTCCCCAAAATAACCTCAAAAAACCCCAACATCCCCAAAATAACCTCAAAACCCCCAAAATCCCTTAAAATCCACAAAAAACCCCAAAAATCCCTAAATTCGCCAAAATAACCTTAAAAACCCCAAAAATCCCCTCAAAATTCTCTAAAATCCCTCAAAGTCTCCCAAAATTCTTCAAACCACCCAAAATTCCCTCAAAAAAACCCCAAAATTCCGTTAAATTCCCCAAAATAACTTCAAAAAATGCCCAAACTTTCCAAAATAACCGTAAAACCCCCTTAAAATCCCCAAAATCCCTTAAAATCCCCAAAATAACATCAAAACCCCCCAAAATTCCTTAAATTCCCCAAACTTCCCTCAAAAAAATCGAATAAAATCACGAAAATAACCTTAAAAACCCATTAAAATCCCCCAAATAACCTCAAAACCTCTAAAAATTCCCCAAAACAACCTCAAAACCCCCAAAATAACCTCAAAATCCTGAAAAAGCCATTGAAAATTCCCTAAAATCCCTCATTCTCCCAAAATTGTTAAAAATCCCCCAAAATTCCCTCGAAAACCCCAAAAATTCCTTTAAAGCCCCAAAATTCTCTCAAAACACCCCAAAATTACTTAAAATCCCCAAAATAATCTCAAATTCCCCCAAAACTCCCTCAAATTCTCCCCAAAATCTCTCAAAATAATCTCAAGTTCCGCCAGAACTCCCTCAAATTCCCCAAAATCTCCTTAGGTGCCAGAAAATCCCCCAAATTTCCCCCAAAAAAACCTGAAACCCCCCCAAAAAAACCTCAAAATCTTGAAAAATCCCCTCAAAATTCCCTAAAATCCCTCAGCCTCCCAAACCCCCCAAAATTCCCTCAAAAAAACCCCAAAAATCCCCTAAAAGCCCCAAAATTCCCTAAAAAAACCCCAAAAATCCCTTAAAAGCCCCAAAATTCTCTCAAAATACCCAAAAACCATTTAAAATCTCCAAAATAATCCCAAAACCCCCCAAAATCCCCTCAAATTTCCCCCAAAGTCTCAAAAAATAATTTCCCCAAAATAACTAAAAATCCCAAAAAAAACCATAAAAAAAACACCTTAAAATCCCCAAAATGATCCCAAAAACCCCCAAAATCCTTTAAATTTCCCCAAAACTCCATCAAATCCTCCAAAATCTCCTCAGGGCCCCCAAAATCCCCCAAATTTCCCCCAAAAAATCCTTTAAAAACCTCAAAATCCTGAAAAACCCCCTCAGAATTCCCTAAAATCCCTCAGCCTCCCAAAATAATTAAAAATCCCCCAAAATTCCCCCAAAGAAACCCCAAAAATCTCCTCAGGTGCCCCAAATCCCCCAAATTTCCCCCAAAAATCCCAAAAAAAACCCCAAAATTCTCCCTTTTGCCCATATAAGGACTCCCCATTAAGCCCCGCCCCCTTTAGGCCCCGCCCCTTTGCTCATATAAATATTCTTAATTAAGCCCTGCCCCTTTAGGCCCCGCCCCTTTAGCCATAGAAATATTTTTAATTAAGCCCCGCCCCCTTTGCCAATTTAAATATTCTCACTTAAGCCCCGCCCCCTTTAGGCCCGCCTGTTTACCTATAGAAATATTTTAAATTAAGCCCTGCCCCCTTTAAGCCCCACCCCCTTTAGCCCATAGAAATATTAATTAAGCCCCGCCCCCTTTGCCCATTTAAATATTTCCAATTAAGCCCCACCCCCTTTAGGCCCCGCCCTCTTTGCACATATAAATATTCTCAATTAAGCCCCGCCCCCTCTAGGCCCCACCCCCTTTGCCTATATAAATATTCTCAATTAAGCCCTGCCCCCTTTGCTCATTTAAATACTCTCCATTAAGCCCCGCCCCCTTTAGGCCCCGCCCCTTTTGCCCATATAAGGACTTTTTGTTAAGCCCCACCCCCTTAAGCCCATAGAAATATTCTTAATTAAGCCCCGTCCCCTTTGTGCATATAAATATTCTTAATTAAGCCCAGCCCCTTTAGGCCCCGCCCCCTTTGAGCATGAAGTCTAGATTAGGCCCCGCCCCCTTAGCGCATTTAAATACTCTCCATTAAGCCCCGCCCCCTTTAGGCCACGCCCATTTAGCTAATATAATGACATCCCATTAAGCCCCGCCCCCTTTAGGCCCCGCCCCCTTTGCCCATATAAGGACTTTTCATTAAGCCCCACCCCCTTAAGACAATAGAAATATTCTTAATTAAGCCCCGCCCCCTTTGCCTATTTAAATACTCTCTATTAAGCCCCGCCCCCTTTGCTCATATAAATATTCTTAATTAAGCCCCGCCCCTTTAGGCCCCGCCCCCTTTGCCTATATAAATATTCTCAATTAGGCCCCGCCCCCTTAGCTCATTTAAATACTCTCAATTAAGCCCCGCCCCCTTTAGGCCCTGCCCCTTTGCCTATATAAATATTCTCAATTAAGCCCCGCCCCCTTAGCTCATTTAAATACTCTCCATTAAGCCCCGCCATCTTTAGGCCCCGCCCCCTTTACCAATATAAATATTTTAAATTAAGCCCCGCCCTCTTTAGGCCCTGCCCCCTTTGCACATATAAATATTCTTAATTAAGCCCTGCCCCCTTTAGGCCCCGCCCCTTTTCCAATTAAAGATTCTGATTAAGCCCCGCCCCCTTTAGGCCCCGCCCCCTTTGCCTATATAAATATTCTCAATTAGGCCCCGCCCTCTTTGCTCGTTTAAATACTATTAAGCCCCACCCCCTTTAGGCCCCGCCCCCTTTGTTCCTATAAATATTCTTAATTAAGCCCTGCCCCTTTAGGCCCCGCCCCTTTAGCCCATAGAAATATTCTTAATTAAGCCGCGACCCCTTTGCATATTCAAATATTCTCAATTAAGCCCCGCCTCCTTTAGGCCCCGCCCCTTTGACCATATTAATTATCCCCTTTAGGCCCCGCCCCCTTTAGGCCCCGCCCCTCGTTACCTGGTGGGCGTGGCCTGCAGCGCCCCCCTCAGGCCGCCCCTCAGCCCTTCCGGCCGTGGCTCCGCCCCCAGCAGCCGAAGCTCCGCCCCTCGCCGAAGCTCCGCCCACCGCCGGCTCTGCCCCGCCCCCAGCGACAGCTCTGGGGGGGAGGGGAGAGGGACCCAAAATTGGGGGGGGAACCCAAAATTTGGGGTGGGGACCCCGAAATTGGGGTGGAAACCCCAAAATTTGGGGTGAGGACCTCAAAATTTGGGATGGGGATCAAAAAATTTGAGGTGGGGAATGCAAAATTGGGGTGGGGATCCCTAAATTTGGGGGTTTGGGACCCTGAAATTGGGGTGGGGACCCCAAAATTGGGATGGGGATCCTAAAAATTGGGTGGGGAACCCAAAATTTGGGGGTGGGGAACCCAAAATTTGAGGTGGGGACCCCAAAATTTGGGGTGGGGACCCCAAATTGAAGTGGAGACCCAAAATTTGGGGTGGAAACCCCAAAATTGGGGTGGGGACTCCAAAATTTGGGGTGAGGACCCCAAAATTTGGGGTGGGGACCCCGAAATTTGAGGTGGGGACCCCAAAATTTGGGTGAGGACCCCACAATAGGGTTGGGGATCCTAAAATTTGGGTGGGGAACCCAAAAATTTGGGGTTTGGGGGCCCTGAAATTGGGGTGGGGACCCCAAAATTGGGATGGGGATCCTAAAGTTTGGGTGGGGAACCCAAAATTTGCAGTGGGGAACCCAAAATTTGGGTGGGGAACCCAAAATTGGGATGGGGAACCCAAAATTTGGGGTGGGGACCCTAAAATTTGGGGTGGGGACCCCGAAATTTGGGTGAGGACCCAAAATTTGGGTGGGGATCCCAAAATTTGGTGTGGGGACCCCAAAATTTGGGGAAACGGACACCAAAATTTGGGTGGAGAACCCAAAATTTGCAGTAGGGAACCCAAAATATGGGTGAGGACCCCAAAATTTGCGGTGGGGACCCAAAAATTGAAGTGGAGACCCAAAATTTGGGGTGGAAACCCCAAAACTGGGGTGGGGACCCCTAAATTTGGGGGTTTGGGACTCTGAAATTGGGGTGGGGACCCCAAAATTGGGATGGGGAACCCAAAATTTGGGTGGGGAGCCCAAAATTTGCAGTGGGGAACCCAAAATTTGGGGTGGGGAATCCAAAATTTGGGGTTTGGGGACTCCTAAATTTGGGGGAAGACCCCGAAATTTGCAGTGGGGAACCAAAAATTTGGGGTTTGGGGACCCTGAAATTTGGGCGAGGACCCCAAAGTTTGGGGTGGGGACCCCAAAATTTGGGGTGGGGACCCCAAAATTGGGATGGGGATCCTAAAATTTGGGTGAGGACCCCAAAATTTGAGGTGGGGAATCCAAAATTTGGGGTTTGGGGACCCTGAAATTTCGGTGTGGATCCCAAACTTTGGGGTTTGGGGACCTTGAAATTGGGGTTTTGGGGAGGTGAAGGACCCTAAAATGGGGAAAATTACCCCAAATTTCGGATTTGGGGGGGGTCAGCGACCCCAAAAATGGTAAAGGACCCCAAAATTGGGGTTTTGGGGGGGGGGGGGGGGAACCTTTGTGCGGGTCCCGCGTTCCCGGCCGGACTCACCCAGGCGCCGCGCGGTTTCCTGCGCATGCGCAGTGGCGGCAGTGACGTCACGCAGCTCCTGGCGCAGCCGCGCGCGCGCCGCCAGCAGCGCCCTCTGGCGGCTCGGAGGACTCGCGGCGGCCTGAACCCAAAACCGGCCGAAATTAACCCAAAAAATCCATCAAAGTTCACCCCCGAAATCGGCCGAAATCGGCCCAAAACTCGGCCAAAAATCAGCACAAAATTCGCACAAGTTCAGCACAAAATTCTGCAGAATTCTCCTCAAAGATGACACCGAATCTGCCAAAACTTACCACAAATTCAGTCCAAAATTGCCCCAAATTCAGCGAAATTTAGCCCAAAATCACCAAAAATTCACTCAGAATTCAGCCCAAAATTAACCCAAATTCAGCCCAAAATTCACTAAAATTCTGCCCAAAATTCACCTTAATTCACCCCAAAACTGACCCCAAATTCACCCCAAAGTGACCCCAAATTTACCCCAAAATTCACCCAAATGCACCCCAAAATACCACCCAAAATTTCCCAATTTCTGCCTAAATTCAGCTCAAAATTCACCCAAATTCATCTGAAAAGTGATACCAAAATCACCCCAAAATTCAGCCCAAAATCACCCAAAATTTACCCCAAACTCAGCCCAAAATCACCAAAAGTCACTCAAAATTCAGCCCAAAATTCACTTAAATTCAGCCCAAAATCCACCTAAATTCACCCCAAAACTGACCCCAAATTAACCCCAAATTCACCCCAAATCTGCCTAAATTCACCCCAAAGTGACCCCAAATTCACCCCAAAATTCAGCCAAAATTAACCCAAATTCAGCCCAAAAGTAAAACCAAAATTCAGCCCAAAATCACCCAAAATTCACCCCAAACTAACACCAAAATTTAGCCCAAAAACACCCAAAAGTCGCTCAAAATTCAGCCCAAAATTCACTTAAATTCAGCCCAAAATTCACTTAAATTCACCCCAAAACTGACCCCAAATTTTGCCAAATTCACCCCAAAATGACCCCAAATTTACCCCAAAATTTACCCCAAAATTCCGCCCAATTTTTACCTAAATTCACCCAAAAATTCCCCCAAATTCACCTGAAAAGTGACCCCAAATTCACCCCAAAATTCACCCAAATTCAGCCCAAAATTCACACCAAAATTCAGCCCAAAATCACCCAAAATTTACCCCAAAATTCACCCCAAATTTAGCCCAAAATTCAACCCAAAATTCACCCCAAATTTAGCCCAAAATCAACAGAAATTCACTCAAAATTCAGCCCAAAATTCACTTAAATTCAGCACAAAATTCACTTAAATTTACCCCAAAAATTCAGCAAAATTCACCCCAAAATTTCCCAAATCTGAGGGAAATCTCCTCAAATTTTGGCTTCCCACCCCAAATCCCCCCCAAATTTTGGGGTCCCCTCACTCACCTCCACCTCCTGCAGGTGTCGGGACCTGACCCCGAGTTAAGGAAAAATTTGGGGCAAATTCCCAAAATTTTGGGCAATTCCTTAAAAGAAACGTTAAAAAATCCCAAATTCCCCCAAAAACTCAAATAAAACCCCGAAATGTTTAAAAATTCCATCAAAATCCTAAAATAAAACCCAAAAAGGTCCCAAAATTCCACTGAAATGTCAAATAAAACCTCAAAAAACCAAATCCCACCAAAATCTCCAAAAAACCAAAAAAATCTCCAAGAAAAATAAAGAAAACCAAAACCTCCCCAAAATAAAACCCCAAAAATCCCCAAATTCCACAAAAAAACCACCCAAAAATCCCAAAATTCCACCAAAATCCCAAAATAAAACCCCCAAAAAAACCCAAATCCCAAAAACACCCCCAAAAATCCCAAAATTCTCCCCAAAATTCCCAAAATAAAAGCACCCCAAAAAAATCCTAAAGTTTCAGGAAAATCCCAAAATAAATACCCCAAAACCCCCCAAATCCACTCAAAAAAAAAACCAAAAAAAAAAAAAACCCCAAAATTCCCCCAAACCCCAAAAAATCTCAAAAAAATCCAAAATTCTCAAAATAAAACACCAAAAATCCCCAAATCCCACCCAAAATCCCAAATAAAACCCCCAAACCCCACAAAAAACAAGAAAAAATTAAAAACCCCCAAAATTATAAAAAAAACTCCAAAAACCCCTAAAAACCCCCAAAATTCCCAAAAAATCCCCCCCAAAAACCCAAAATTTCCCAAAAAAAAAAATCCCCAAAAACCCCCAAAAATTCCCCCAACCCCCCAAGTTTCAGTTCCAGGAACCCCCAAATTTTTTGGGAACCCCCAAATTTTTTGGGAATCCCCCCAAATTTTTGGGAATCCCCCCAAAAATATTTTTGGATATCAGCGCAGATTTCCCCGAATCTTCTTCACGTTCCTGTGGGGACACCCCAAAATGTCCGTGAGGGGGCGCGGGGCATGATGGGAGTTGTAGTTCGGGAGGATGGGGGCGACAATGGTGCGCTATGGGAGCCGCGGGGCATGATGGGAGTTGTAGGCGCGGCCATCACGCACCTCAATGGGGCGCAAGGGATGATGGGAGTTGTAGGCGCGGCTCTAACGCGGCTCAATGGGGCGCAAGGGATTATGGGAGTTGTAGGCGCGGCTCTAACGCGGCTCAATGAGCCGCAAGGGATGATGGGAGTTGTAGGCGCGGCTCTAATGCACCTCAATGAGGCGCAAGGGATGATGGGAGTTGTAGGCGCGGCTCTAACGCGGCTCAATGAGCCGCAAGGGATGATGGGAGTTGTAGTCCTGGAGAGGACTCCCCACATTGTAAATTTTGGGGTCCCTTTGTAATTTTGGGGTTTTTTTGGGGTTTTTCACCCCATAAATTTTGGGGTTCCCCCACTCACCGCTGGTTCCGGACGTGGCGAATGACGAAATCCCAAACCGGGGCCGTGGGGCTGGAGCAGAGCCTGGAGGGGACGGGATTAGGGGAACCCCAAAATTTGGGGGTGACCCTAAAACTAACGGGGGGAGCCCCAAAATTCGCCCCAAATCCACCCAGAACCTCCCCAAAATCCCTCCAGGACCATCTCAAGGGACCCCAAAATCCCCTCAAGGGACCCCAAAATCCCCGAGGACCCCTCAAAATCCCCCCAGGAACCTCCCAAGGGACCCCAAAACCCCCTCAGGACCCCCCAAACCTCCCCAGAACCCTCCCAAGGGACCCCAAAGCCCCTCAAGGCACCCCAAAATCGCCCCAGGACCCTCCCAAAGGGACCCCAAAACCCCCTCAAGGGACCCCAAACCCCCCCAGGATCCTCCCAAGGGACCCCAAACGCCCCCAGGACCCCCCTAAAACCCTCCCAGGATACCCCAAAACTCCCCCAGGACCCTCCCGGGGGACCCCAAAATCCCCCAGGACCCCTCAAAATCCCCCCAGGAACCTCCCAAGGGACCCCAAAATTCCCCCAGGACACCCCAAACCTCCTCAGGACCCTCCCGGGGGACCCCAAAATCCCCCAGGACCCCTCAAAATCCCCCCAGAACCCTCCCAAGGGACCCCAAAATCCCCTCAGGACCCCCCAAAATCCTCCAGAACCCTTCCAAGGGACCCCAAACCCCCTCAAGGGACCCGCAAACCTCCTCAGGACCCTCCCAAGGGACCCCAAAACCCCCTCAGGACCCCCCAAACCCCCCAAGACACCCCAAAACCTCCCCAGGACCCCCCAAAGGGACCCCAAACTCCCCCAGGACCCCCCAAAATCCTCCAGGACCCTCCCAAGGGACCCCCAAAACCCCCTCAGGACCCCCCAAACCTCCCCAGGACCCTCCCAAAGGGACCCCAAAGCCCCTCAAGGGACCCCAAAATCCCCCCAGGACCCCCCAAAGGGACCCAAAAATCCCCCAGGACCCTCCCAGGGACCCCAAATGCCCCCAGGACCCCCCAAAGGGACCCAAAAATCCCCCAGGACCCCGCCAAAATCCCTCCAGGACCCTCCCAAGGGACCCCAAAACCCCCTCAGGACCCCCCGAACCTCCCCAGGACCCTCCCAAGGGACCCCAAATCTCCCCAGGACCCCCCAAAACCCCCTCAGGACCCTCCCAGGGGACCCCAAAAATCCTCCAGGACCCTCCCAGGACCCTCCCAAGGTACCCCAAAATCCCCTCAGGACCCCCCAAAATCCTCCAGAACCCTTCCAAGGGACCCCAAAACCCCTCAGGACCCCCAAAATCCCCCCAGGACCCTCCCAAGGGACCCCAAAATCCCCTCAGGACCCTCCAAAATCCCCCCAGGACCCTCCAAAACCCCTCCAGGACCATCTCAAGGGACCCCAAAATCCCCCCAGGAGACCCCAAAACCCCCCCAGAACCCCTCAATCCCCCCAGAACCCCCCAAAACCTCCCCAGGACCCCCCCAGGATCCTCTCAGGGGACCCCAAATCTCCCCAGGACCCCCCAAAACCCCCTCAGGACCCTCCACACCCCCTCAGGACCCCCAAAATCCCCCCAGGACCCTCCCAAGGGACCCAAAAATTCCCCCAGGACCCCCCCAAACCTCCCCAGGACCCTCCCAAGGGACCCCAAACCCCCCCAGTTCCCGATCCCCCCTCACAGAGCGCTCAGGGCGGGCTCCCACCCCCGGCCCCCGCAACCCCCCGGGCTCTCCCCGCCTCGGGGCGGTCCCGAGGGGGTCCCCGAGCGGCCCCGACCTGCGGAGAGCGGCCGGGGAAGGGACGGCGGAGGGCGGCACCTCCATCTCCTCCCGGAGCCAGCGGTCCAGAGCCTCCGCCATCATGGCGGCGGCGCCGTGAGGGGAAACAAAAAGCGCGGGAAAAGCGCCGCGGGGCAGCACGGGAGTTGTAGTTCAGAAGAGGCGGGACGGCAATGCTGCGCTATGGGAGGCGCGGGGCACGACGGGAGTTGTAGGCCAATAATTGAGGAGCTGTGGCGCGCGAAGGATGATGGGAGTTGTAGGCGCGGTTGCAATATATCACTATGGGCGTCGCGGGGCATGATGGGAGCTGTAGTTCCGGGAGTTGCTCCAGCGCTGAGTTTGGGGGTTCAGGGGGGACTTTATGGGGCTTTTCGGGATCCCAGAGGCCACTTAGGGGTCAGAGGGGCCATTGAAGGGGTCGTAAAAGGGCATCTGAGGGTAACGTAGGGGTCAGAAGGCACTCGGGCGTCCCGCCGCTACAGGGCCTCTCTGGTGCGCGGGGAATGATGGGAATTGTAGTCTCGAGGGCAGCACGGGAGTTGTAGGCGCAGGGGAGGCTTCAACGAGGTTCTGTGGGGCGGGGAAGGCGGTTTTGGGGGATATCTGACCGTCCGTGAGGGCACTTTGGGGGGCCCGAGTGCGCTCGAGGGGGGCACTCAGGGATCCTGGGGGTCAGGAGGGGGAATTTAGGGACATTTGTGGGTCTGGGGGGACATTTGGGGGGCATCTGGGGGCTTGGATCTGGGCCCTCTCTATGTGGCTGCGGGGCATGATGGGACTTGGAGGCTTGGCTCCATTGATGGTTTATGGGGCCGCGGGGCATGACGGGAGTTGTAGGCCTCGCAACAATGGCGCTCTACGGAGCCGCGAGGCACGACGGGAGTTGTAGGCCCCGCCACAATGGCGCTCTATGGAGCCGCGGGGCATGACGGGAGTTGTAGTCAAAATGGCGCCGCCTTAAGGTACCGCCTTCGCTGCCGCTGATTGGCTACGCGCCTAGATTGACAGGCACGTGGACCAATGGGAGGCGGCGGCGGCGGAAGGCGGGAAGCGGCGGCGCCTGCGGCGGCGGTGAGGGGGGGCGGCGGATTTTGGGGCTTTTTTTGGGAATTTTGGGGCTTTTTTGGGAATTTTTTGGGAATTTTTGGGATCCCTCATGACCCCCCCACCCCTTCCAGGCCCCAGAGACGCGTCCGGAGCCGCGATGGCCGCCAAGGTGAAGGTGGAGAAACCAGGTGAGCTCGGGGAGCCCCAAAATCCCCAAAATTTCCCCAAAATTCCCCCCAAAAATCCTGAATTTTCCAGAGCTGGATCCCCAAATTCCCAAAAATTCCGAATTTTCCAGAGCTGGATCCTCAAATTCCCAAAAATTCCCCCAAAATCCCAATTTAATCCCAAAATTCCCCCCCAAAAAAACCCCAAATCTCCCCAAAAATCCCAATTAAACCCCAAAAATCCCAAAATTCCCAAAAATTTCCCCAAATTCCCACTCGAACCCTCCAAATCCGCCCCAAATTCCCAAAATTCCACAAAATCCCAAAATTCCCAAAAAAATCCCAAATTTCACCAAAAAATCCCCAAAGTTCCCATTTCAACCCCCAAAATCCCGAAAAATTCCCCCAAATTCCCAAAAATCCCCCAAAATTCTCCCCAAAGTTTCCAACATTCCCAAAATTCCCAAATTTCCCCCAAATTAAAAAAAATCCCTAAAATTCCCCAAAAAATCCCTAAAAATCGCTCAAAATCCCCCCAAAAATCTCCAAATTCCTCCCAAAATTCCCAAATTCCCAAAATTCTCCCAAAATTCCCAGAAAATTCCAAATAATTCCCAAAAATATCCCTCAAATCCCCCCCAAAAATCATCAGAATTCCCAAAAATCCCCTCAAAATTCCCAAAAATCTCCAAATTTTCATTAAAATCCTTAAAAATTCCCATTTCAGCTTCTAAAATCCCAAAAATTCCCCAAAACTCCCCAAAATTGCCCAAAATTTATCCCAAAATCCAAAAAATTCCTCAAAAATTTCCTAATAATTCCCAAAAAAAAAAATCTCCAAAATCCCAAAATTTCCCCAAAATTTCCCCCAAAATTCCCAAAATTGTCCCAAAACTCCCCAATAATCTCCCAAAATTCCCAAAATCCCCCCAAAAATTCCCAAATTCCCTCAAAATCCCCAAAAATCCCCCAAATCCTTTCCATTGTTCCCAAATTTCCCCGAAATTCCCCAAAAATTCCCAAAAATCCCAATGAAATCCTCAGAAATTCACAAATTTTGCCAAAAATTCCCAAAATTCCCCAAAATTCCCCAAAAAATACCCCCAAATTCTCAAAAAATTCCCCAAATTCCCCAAAAATCCCCAAATTTCCCAAAAATTGCCCCCAAAATCCCCAAATTTACAAAAAAATTCCCCCAAATTCCCCAAAAATTCCCGAATTCCCCCCAAAAATTCCAAAAAAATCCCCAAAAATTCCCAAAATCCACAAAATTCACTCCACACTCCCAAAATTCCCAAAGAAATCCCCCAAAATTCTGCAAAATATCCCAAATAATTTCCACATTTCTCCAAAATTCCCCCAAAATCCCCCAAATCTTTTCCAATATTCCCAAATTTCGGCCAAAATTCCCCCCAAAAATTCTCAAATTTCCAAAAAATTCCCCCAAACGACCCAGAAATTCCCAAAAATACCCCAAAAATCCCCAAAATTCCCCCAAGACCCACAAAAATTCCCAAATTTCCCAAAAAATTCTCCCAAAAATTCTACAAATTCCCCAAATTTCTCAAAATTCCCCAAAATTCCCCAAAATCCCCCAAATTTTACCCCAAACCCCCCAAAATTCTCCTGTAAATCGCTCAAAAATCCCATTTCAACCCCAAAAATGCCCCCAAAAGTCCCCAAAAAATTCCCAAAATCCCCAAAAAATTCCAAAAGTCCCCAAAAAATTCCCAAACCCCCCTAAAATTCCCAAATTTCCCCAAAGTTCCCCAAAAATCCCCCAAAATTCCCATTTCACCCCCAAATTCCCCTAAAAATCCCCAAATTTCTGCAAAATTTCCCCAAAATTCTCTCAAAAATCCCCAAAATTCCCTCAAAATTCCCCTAAAAATTCCCAAAAATCCCCAAAAAATTCCCCCAAAATTCCCTCTAAATTGGTATTTCACCCCCGAAATTCCCAAAAAAATTCCCCAAATCCCCCCAAATTTCCCCCAAATTCCCAAAAAAATTTCCCAAACATCCCCAAAAGTCTCCAAAATTCCCCAAAATCCCCAAAATCTCCCCCAGACCTCCAAAAATTCCCAATTTTCCTGAAAAATTCTCCCAAAGTTTCCCAAATTTCCCAAAAAATTCCCCAAATCGCCCCAAAAATTCCCCAAAAATCCCAAAATTTCCCCAAAAATTCCCCAAATCCCCCAAATTTCTCCAAAATCCCCCAAAATTTCCCAAAATCCCCCAAATTTTACCCCAAACTTCCCAAAATTCTCATTTAAATCGCTCAAAAATCCCATTTCGACCCCAAAAATTCCCAAAAAAATTCCCCAAAATTCTCCCAAAATTCCCAAAATTTCCCCAAAAAACCACCAAAATTCCCAAAATCCCCCAAAAATTCCCAAATTTCCCCAAAATTCCCTAAAATTCTCCCAAAAATCCCCAAAATTCCCTCAAGTTCCCCTAAAATACCAAAAAAATTCCCCAAAATATTCCCAAAAATCCCCCCAAAAATCCCTATAAAATTCCCCAAAATCCCCCAAAAAATTCTAAAAATCCCCCCAAAAATCCTAAATTTTCCCAATTTCCCCCAAAATTCCCCAAATCCCTCCAATTTTCCCCCAAACTCCCCAAAATTCTCATTTAAATCGCTCAAAAATCCCATTTCAACCCCAAAAATTCCCAAAAAAATTCCCCAAAATGCCCCCAAAAATCCCCAAATTTTCCCAAAATTCCCCAAAATCCCCGAAATTCCCGAAATTTAACCCAAAATTCCCGAAATTTCCCCCCAAAATTCCGGAATTTTCCAGAACTTTCCCCCGGAGCCGCCCGGAGTCCCCAAATCTCCCAAAAATCCCCCAAAAAAACCAAAAAATTCCCTAAAAATCCTCAAAATTCCCACAAAAATCCCCAAATTTTTCCCAAAATCCGCCAAAAATCCCCAAATTTTTCCCAAAATCCACCAAAATACCCGAAATTCCCAAATTTTCCCCAAAATCCCCCAAATTTTCCCCCAAACTCCCCAAAATTCTCATTTAAATCGCTCAAAAATCCCATTTCAACCCCAAAAATTCCCCCAAAAATTCCCCAAAATCCCCCGAAAAATCCCCAAATTTTCCCGAATTTCCGAAATTTACCCCAAAATTCCCGAATTTCACCCCGAAATTGCGGAATTTTCCAGAACTCTCTCCCGGAGCCGCCCGGAGTCCACAAATCTCCCAAAATTTCCCCAAAAAACCAAAAAATTCCCCTAAAAACCCTCAAATCCACCTAAAATTCCCTCAAAATTCCAAAAAATTCCAAAATTTCCTCCAGAATTCCCCAAAAATCCCCAAAATTCTGAAATTTTCTCCAGAATTACCTCTAAAATTCCCACAAAAAATTCCCCAAATGCCCCCAAAAAATCCCTATAAAATTCCCAAAAATCCCCACAAAAATCCCCCCAAAAATTCCCAAATTTCCCCAAAATTAACCCAATATTTCCCAAATTTCCCCCAAAATTCCCCAAATTCGGAATTTTCCAGAACTCTCTCCCGGCGCCGCCCGGAGTCCCCAAATCTCCCAAAAATCCCCCAAAAAACCAAAAAATTCCCCTAAAAATCCTTAAAATTCCCACAAAAATCCCCAAAATTTTCCGAAAATTCCCAAATTTTTCCCAAAACCCCCAAAAATCCCCAAAATTCCCCCAAAATTTCCCAAAATTCCCCCAAAATCCATATAAAATTCTCCCAAAAATTCCCAAAAATCCCAAAAAAACTCTCACAAAAATTCCAAAAATCCCCCCAAAAATTCCCAAAAATCACCAAAAATCCCTCAAAAAACCCCAAAATCCCTCAAAAAAACCGAAAATCCCCCAAAAATCCTCAAAATTCCCCCCCAAAATTCCCAAATTTTTCCAAAAATTCCAAAAAAATCCCCAAAAATTCCAAAATCACCTCAAAAATTCCCCAAAAAATCCCCCAAAATCCCTATAAAATTCCCCAAAATTCCCCAAAAAATTCCCAAAAATCCCAAAAAACTCTCCCAAAAATTCCCAAAAATCCCCAAAATTCCCGAATTTCACCCAAAATCCCCCAAATTTTACCCCAAACTCCCCAAAATTCTCATTTAAATCGCTCAAAAATCCCATTTCAACCCCAAAAATTCCCAAAAAATTCCCCAAAATTCCCCCAAAATCCCAAAATTTCCCCCAAAAAATTCCCAAAATTCCCAAAACCCCCTAAAATTTCCAAATTTCCCAAAAAATTCCCCCAAATCCCAAAAAATTTCCCCAAACTTCTCCCAAAAATCCCCAAATTTCCCCAAAAAATCCCCAAATTTCCCCCAAGATTCCCATTTTGATCTCCCAAAATCCCCCTAAAACTGCCAAATTTCCCACAAAATCCCCAAATTTCCCCAAAAATTTCCCCCCAAATTCCCACAAATTTTCCCCAAAATTTTCCAAAAATCCCGAAATTTGCCCCAAAAATTTCCCATAATTGCTCCAAAATTCCCCTAAATCTCCCGTAATTCTCCCAAAATTCCCCAAAAAGTCTCCCCAAAAATCCCCAAATTTTCCCAAAAAAATGCCAAAAAACCCCCCAAAATCCCCAAATTTCCCCCAAAATTCTCCCAAAAATTCCCAAAAATTCCCCCCAAAATCCCCCAAAAATCGCCCAAAATATCCCAAAAAATCCCCCAAAATTCCCATTTTAATCCTCCCAAATTCTCCTACAACCCCCAAAATTCCCCCAAAATCCCCAAATTTCCCCCAAATTTTCCCAGAAAATTCCCTGAAAACCCCCAAAATTCCCCCAAAAGTCCCCAAATTCCCACAGAATTCCCCAAAATTCCCCCCAAAATCAAAAAAACCTCTCCCAAAAATTCCTAAAAATCCCCCAAAATCCCCAAATTTCCCCAAAATTCCCAAAATCCCCGAAATTTACCCCAAAATTCGGGATTTTCCAGAACTCTCTCCCGGAGCCGCCCGGAGTCCCCAAATCTCCCAAAAATCCCCCAAAAAACCCAAAAAATTCCCCTAAAAAATCCTCAGAATTCCCACAAAAATCCCCAAATTTTTCCCAAAATCCGCCAAAAATCCCCAAATTTTTCCCAAAATCCACGAAATTTTTCCCCAAACTCCCCAAAATTCCCATTTAAATCGCTCAAAAATCCCATTTCAACCCCAAAAATTCCCAAAAAAATTCCCCAAAATCCCCCCAAAATTCCGAAATTTTCCCAAAATTCCCCCAAATCCCCCAAAGTTCCCCCAAAAAAATCCCCAAAATTTCCCTGAAAATTCCCCCAAAATTCCCATTTTAATCCCCCAAAATTCCCCCAAAAAATTCCCTCAAAATTTGCATTTCACCCCGAAATTCTCCTAAAAATTCCCAAAATCCCCCCAAAGTTCCCAAAAATTCCTAAAAAAAATCCCCAAAGTTCCAAAATTACCTCCAAAATTCCCCGAAAAATTCCCCAAAATCCTCCAAAAGGCCTCAAAATCCCCTAAAAATTCTAAAATTCCCCCCAAAATTTCCCAAATTTTCCCAAAATCTCTCAAAATTCCCCCAAATTCTGCAAATTCCTGAATTTCACCCCAAAATTCCCGAATTTCCAGAACTTTCGCCTGGTGCTGCCCGGAGTCCCCAAATCTCCCAAAAGTCCCCCAAAAAAACCCAAAATCCCCCTCAAATTCCCTCCAAATCCCCAAAAATTCCAAAATTTCCTCCAAAATTCCCCAAAAATCCCCAAAATTCTGAAATTTTCTCCAGAATTACCTCTAAAATTCCCACAAAAAATTCCCCAAATGCCCCCAAAATCCCTATAAAATTCCCAAAAATCCCCCCAAAAATTCCCCAAATCCCCCAAAAATTCCCAAATTTTCCCAAAATCCCCGAAATTTACCCCAAAATTCCCGAATTCCCCCCAAATTCGGGATTTTCCAGAACTCTCTCCCGGAGCCGCCCGGAGTCCCCAAATCTCCCAAAAATCCCCCAAAAAAACCAAAAAATTCCCCTAAAAAATCCTCAAAATTCCCACAAAAATCCCCAAATTTTTCCCAAATCCGCCAAAATTCCCGAAATTCCCAAATTTTCCCCAAAAATCCCCCAAATTTTTCCCCAAACTGCCCAAAATTCTCATTTAAATCGCTCAAAAATCCCATTTCAACCCCCAAAAATTCCCAAAAAAATCCCCCAAAAATCCCCAAATTTTCCCAAAATCCCCGAAATTTACCCCAAAATTCCCGAAATTCACCCCCAAATTCCGGAATGTTCCAGAACTCTCTCCCGGAGCCGCCCGGCGCCGCCTCGAGGCCGTTCTGGAGCAGCTGCAGCAGCGCGGCCGGTGGGGGAGGGGAAACATGGGGGGGATTTGGGGATTTTGGGAAAATTTGGGGGATTTTGGGAATTTTGGGGGAAATTTTGGGAGATTTTGGGGGGAATTTTGGGGGATTAAAATGGGAATTTTGGGGGATTAAAATGGGAATTTTGGGGTAAATTTGGAATATTTTGGGGGATTTTTGGGGGAATTTGGGGATTTTGGGGGAATTTTGGGGATTTTGGGGAGATTAAAGTGGGAATTTTGGGGTAAATTTGGGATATTTTGGGGGATATTTGGGCATTTTGGGGGAAATTTGGGGGATGAAAATGGGAATTTTGGGGGATTTTTGGGGGAATTTTGGGGAAATTTTTTGGGATTTTGTGGGAATTTGGGGACTTTTGGGGGAATTTTGGGGATTTTTGGGGGAAAATTTGGGGGAAATTTGGGCGGTTTAGGGGAAATTTGGGAGATTAAAATGGGAATTTTGGAGGAATTTTTGGGGACGTTTTTGGGGAATTTTGGGAATTGTTTTGGGGAAATTTGGGGATTTTGGGGAAATTTTGGGGGCATTTTGGGGAAATTTGGGTGGAATTTGGCGGGATTTTGGGGGTTTTGGGGGAATTTTGGGGGATTAAAATGGGAATTTTGGGGGAATTTTGGGGGGTATTTTGGGGCTGAAATGCAAATTTTGGGGGAATTTTTTTTGAATTTTGGGGAATTTTTTGGGAATTTTTGGGGTATTTTTGGGATTTTTTGGGAATTTTGCTGGAATTTGGAAATTTTGGGGGGAATTGGGGATTATTTGGGGGTTTTGGAGGATTTTTTTGGGAACTTTGGGAATTTTTGGGGTTTTTTGGGAAATTTTGGGAATTTTGGGAGAATTTTGGGGATTTGGGGAGATTTTGGGAACTTTGGAGGAATTTTCGGGGGAATTTTGGGGGGAATTTGGGGGTTTTAGGGGAACTTTGGGGGATTAAAATGGGAATTTTGGGGAAAATTTGGGAATTTTTGGGGGTGAAATGCGAATTTTGGGGGAATTTTTGGGGGACCATTGGGGGAATTTTAGGGGGATTAAAATGGGAAATTTGGGGAAATTTGGGAATTTTTGGGAACTTTGGGAGAATTTTGGGGGAATTCTGGGGGAATTTTTGGGTTTTTTATGGGGTATTTGTGTTGGTTTTTGGGGGTATTTGGGGTATTTTGGTGGTTTTTTGGATTGTTTTTGAAGGTTTTTTTGGGGGTATTTTTGGGGGTATTTGGGTTATTTTGGTGTTTTTTTGGGGTCTATTTTTTGAATAATTTGGGTATTTTGGGGGGTTTTTTTGGGTTGTTTTGGTGGTTTTTTGGGGGTGTATTTTTTTAATATTTTGGGAATTTTTGGGGGTATTTTTGGGGTATTTTTGGGTTTTTTGGGGTTATTTTTGGGGTATTTTTGGGTTTTTTTTGGGGGGTTATTTTTGGGGGTATTTTTGGGGGTTTTTGGGTTATTTTGGTGGTTTTTTGGGGTCTATTTTTTGAATATTTTGGGTATTTTTGGGGTATTTTGGGGTTTTTTTGGGGGTATTTGGATTATTTTGAGTTTTTGGGGTGTATTTATTAAATATTTTTGGGGGTATTTGGGGTATTTTTGGGGGTGGTTGGGTTTTTTTGGGTTGTTTTTGGGGTGTATTTTTGGAATATTTTGGGAATTTTGGGGGGTATTTGGGGTATTTTTGGGTTTTTTTTTGGGGGGTTTTTTTTGGGTTGTTTTTGGGGGGTATTTTTTGAATATTTTGGGCATTTTTGGGGGTATTTTTGAAGAATATTTGGATTATTTTGAGTTTTTGGGTGTATTTATTGAATATTTTTGGGGGTATTTGGGTATTTTTGGGGTTGTTTTGGGGGATATTTTGGGGGTTTTTTTGGGGGGTTATTTTGGGGGGTATTTTGGGGGTATTTGGGTATTTTTGGGGTTTTTTTGGGTTGTTTTGGGGGTTATTTTGGGGGGTATTTTTGGGGGTATTTGGGGTATTTTGGTGGTTTTTTGGGGGTGTATTTTTTGAATATTTTGGGTATTTTTGGGGGTATTTGGGGTATTTTTGGGGTTTTTTTGGGTTGTTTTGGGGGTTATTTTGGGGGTATTTTTGGGGGCATTTGGGTTATTTTGGTGGTTTTTTGGGGTCTATTTTTTGAATATTTTGTGTATTTTTGGGGGTATTTGGGGTATTTTGGGGGTTTTTTTGGGGTTTTTTTGGGGGGGGTATTTTTGAGGGTATTTGGATTATTTTGAGTTTTTGGGGTGTATTCATTGAATATTTTGGGTATTTTTGGGGGTATTTGGGGTATTTTTGGGGTTATTTGGGGTATTTTTGGGGTTTTTTTGGGGGTTATTTTTGGGGGTATTTGGGGTATTTTTGGGAGGTTTTTCTGGGGTTTTTTTGTGTATTTTTGGGGGTATTTGGGGTTTTTTTGAGGGTTATTTTTGGGGGTATTTTTTGGGGGTATTTGGGTTAATTTGATGTTTTTGGGGTTGTTTTTTTTTAATATTTTGGGGGGTATTTGGGGTATTTTGGGGGGGTTTTTTTGGGTTGTTTTTGGGGGGTATTTTTTGAATATTTTGGGCATTTTTGGGGGTATTTTTGGGGGTATTTGGGTTTTTTTTGTGGTTTTTTTAAGGGGGGTATTTTTGGGGGTATTTGGGTTAATTTGATGTTTTTTGGGGTTTTTTTTTGAATATTTTTGGTATTTTTGGGGGTATTTGGGGTTTTTGGGGGTTATTTTTGGCGGTATTTTTGGGGGTATTTGGGGTATTTTTGGGGGGGTTTTTTTGGGTATTTTTGGGGGGTATTTTTTGAATATTTTGGGCATTTTTGGGGGATATTTTGGGGGTATTTTTGGGGGTTTTTTTTTTGGTTGTTTTTGGGGTTTTTTGGGGGTTATTTTTGGGGGTATTTGGGGTTTTTTTGAGGGTTTTTTTTGAGGGTTATTTTTGGGGGTATTTTGGGGGTATTTTGGGGGTATTTGGGTTATTTTGGTGGTTTTCTGGGATGTATTTTTTGAATATTTTTGGTATTTTTGGGGGTATTTGGGTATTTTTGGGTGTTTTTTTGGGGTTTTTTTTTGGGTTGTTTTTGGGGGGTATTTTTTGAATACTTTGGGCATTTTTGGAGGTATTTTTGGGGGTATTTGGATTATTTTGAGTTTTTGGGTGTATTTATTGAATATTTTTGGGGGTATTTGGGGTATTTTTTGAGGGTTATTTTGGGGGGGTTATTTTTGGGGGTATTTTTGGGGGTGTTTGGGTTTTTTTGGGTTGTTTTTGGGGTGTATTTTTGGAATATTTTGGGCATTTTGGGGGTATTTGGGTATTTTTGGGGGTTTTTGGGGGAGTTTTTTGGGTTGTTTTTGGGGGGTATTTTTTGAATATTTTGGGCATTTTTTGGGGGTATTTTTGGGGGTATTTGGGGGTTTTTTGGGGGGAGGTATTTTTGGGGCTATTTGGATTATTTTGAGTTTTTGGGGTGTATTTATTGAATATTTTTGGGGGTATTTGGGGTATTTTTGGGGGTTTTTTTGGGGTTTTTTTTGGGGTTATTTTTGGGGTTTTTTTGGGGGGTTATTTTTGGGGGGTTATTTTTGGGGGTATTTGGGTTATTTTAAGTTTTTCACCCCAATTTTTGGGTTCCCAGGGAGCCGCTGGAGGAGGAACCCGGAAAGGGCCCCGGAGAGGCCCCGCCCAAGTAAGGGGGGGGGGGACCCCAAAATTCGGGTTTGGGACCCAAAATTTGGGGATTTGGGACCCCAAAATTCGGGATTTGGGACCCAAAATTTGGGATTTGGGATCTGAAATTTGGGATTTGGGGACCCCAAATTTCGGTGTTTGGGACCCAAAATTCGGGATTTGGGAACTGAAATTGGGGATTTGGGACCCCAAAATTTGGGGGTTTGGGAACCGAAATTTGGGGATTTGGGAACCCCAAAATTCGGGATTTGGGACCCCAAAATTCGGGATTTCGAGCCCCAAAATTTAGGATTGGGGACCCCAAAATTCGGGATTTGAGAACTGAAATTTGGGATATTGGGACCCCAAAATTTGGGGGTTTGGGACCCCAAAATTCAGGATTTGGGAGCCAAAATTTGGGGTTTGGGATTGGGGACCCCAAAATTTGGGATTTGGGACCCAAAATTCGGGGTTTGGGACCCCAAAATTTGGGGTTTGGGACCCCAAAATTTGTGGTTTGGGAACCGAAATTTGGGGATTTGGGAACCCCAAAATTCGGGATTTGGGAGCCCAAAATTCGGGATTTGGGGACCCAAAATTGGGATTTGGAATTGGAGACCCCAAAATTCGGGATTTGGGAGCCAAAATTGGGATTTGGGACACCAAAAATCGGGATTTGGGACCCAAAATTTGGGGTTTGGGACCCCAAAATTCGGGGTTTCGGACCTCAAAATTTGGGGTTTGGAAGCCAAAATTGGAGATTTGGGGACCCCAAAATTTGGGATTGGGGAACTGAAATTTGGGGGTTTGGGAGCCAAAATTTGGGGGTTTGGGACACAAAATTTGGGATTGGGGACACCAAAATTTGGGGTTTGGGACCCCAAAATTGGGATCGGGGACCCGAAATTTGGGGCTTTGGGAGCCAAAATTGGGATTGGGGACCCCAAATTTCGGATTTAGGAGCCAAAATTTGGGATTTGGGAACTGAAATTGGGGATTTTGGGACCTGAAATTTGGGATTGGGACCCCAAAATTGGGATTTGGGAGCCGAAATTTGGGATTTGGGGACCCCAAAATTGGGGATTGGGAACCTGAAATTTGGGATTTGGGATCGGGGGGGACCCCAAAATTGGGATTGGGACCCCAAAATTGGGATTTGGGAGCCAAAATTTGGGATTTTGGGACCCAAAATTTGGGATTGGGGAGGGGGAGACCCAAAAATTGGGGTGGGGGACCCCAAATTTGGGACTTTTTGATTGGAAGGACCCGAAATTTGGGATTTTGGGGATTGGGGGAGCCCAAATTTGGGATTTTGGGGAGGAGGGACCCGAAATTCGGGATTTTGGCCAAAAATTTGGGATTTTGAGAAGGAAGATCCCCAAAAATTTGGGATTTGTGGAAAGAAATCCTAAAAATGTGGGATTTTGGGAAAGGGGACCCCAAAATTGGGGATTTTGGGGATTTGGGGGGACCCCAAATTTGGAATTTGGGGAGGGGGGGAGCGGAAATTCAGGATTTTGGCCAAAACTTTGGGATTTTGGACAAAATTTGGGATTTGGGAGGGGGATTCCCCAAAAATTCGGGATTTAGGCCAAAAAAATTGGGATTTTGGGGAGGGAAATCTCCAAAAATTTGGGATTTTGGGAGGGGGGAACTGAAATTTCCCCTCCCAGATCCCAAAATTCCCAAATTTTCTGCAGGGAGGCCTCGCCCAGCGCCCCTGGGAAGAGGTGAGAGCCCAAAATTCCCCAAATTCCCAAAAATTCCCAAAAAAAAATCCCCCAAAATAATCAAAATTCACAAAAATTCCATTAAAAAATCCCAAAAATTCCCAAAAATTCCCTAAAAAAATCCCCCAAAACTCCCTAAATTCCCAAAAATCCCCAAAATTCCCTAAAAAAATCCCCCAAACTGCCCAAATTCCCAAAAATTCCCTAAAAAATACTAAAAAATCCCCCAAAGTTCTCTGAATTCCCAAAAATTCCATTAAAAAATCCCCAAAACTCCCCAAAATTCCTCAAATTCCGTAAAAAAAAACCCCAAAACTCCCAAAATCCCAAAAACTCCCCAAAATTCCCCAAAATCCCCCAAATTCCCTGAAAAATCCCCCAAGAATCCCCCAAATTCCCCAAAATTCCCTTTAAAAATCCCCCAAACTCCCCAAATTCCCAAAAATTCCCTAAAAAATTCCCCCAAAGTTCTCCAAATTCCCAAAAATTCTCTTAAAAATTCCCAAAAATCCCCAAAATTCCCTTAAAAAAATCCCACAAATTCCCAAAAATTCCCTTAAAAATTCCCAAAATTCCCAAAAATTCCCTAAAAAATTCCCCCAAAGTTCTCCCAATTCCCAAAAATTCCATTAAAAAATCCCTAAAATTCCCTAAAAAGATCCCCCAAACTGTCCAAATTCCCAAAAATTCCCTTAAATATTCCCAAAAATTCCCAAAAAAATTTTCCCAAAATTCCCCAAAATCCCAAAAATTCCCTTAAAAATTCCCAAAAAATTCCCAAAAATCCCCTTAAAATTCCCCAAACTCCCAAAAATTCCCTAAAAAAACCCCCAAAACTCCCAAAAACTCCCCAACTATTTTCCCTCCATTTTTCCCACTTTTCCCATTTTCCCGTTCTTTTCCCAACTCTTTTCCCGCCATTTTTCCCATTTTCCCGCTCTTTTCCCACCGTTTTCCTCATTTTTCCTGTTTTTTCCCATTTTTCCCACTTTTCCGGTTGTTTTTTCCTATTTTTCCCATTCTTTTTCCCATTTTCCCACCATTTTTCCCACTTTTCCCACTCTTTTCCTGCCATTTCTCTCATTTTTCCCATTTTTCCCACTGTTTTTCCCATTTTCCCGCTGTTTTTCCCACTTTTCCCACTCTTTTCCCGCCCTTTTTCCCATTTTTCCTGCCATTTTCCCACTGTTTTTCCCGGTTTTCCCACTGTTTTCCCCTTTTTCCTGCTATTTTCCCCATTTTTCCCACCATTTTTCCCATTTTTCCCACTTTTCCTGCCGTTTCTCCTGTTTTTTCCCATTTCTCCCATCATTTTTCCCGCTGTTTTTCCCGGCATTTCTCTCATTTTTCCCACTTTTCTTGCTTTTTTCCCATTATTTTTCCCATTTTTCCCACTTTTCCCATTTTCCCGTTCTTTTCCCAACTCTTTTCCCGCTCTTTTTCCCATTTTTCCCATTTTTTTCCCACTGTTTTTCCCATTTTTTCCGCTATTTTTCCCTCCATTTTTCCCGCTTTTCCCGGTTTTCCGCCGTTTTTGTAACTTTTCCCGTTTTTTCCCTTTTTTTCCCTGTTTTTTCCCATTTTTCCTCCAGTTTTTCCCATTTTCCCACTGCTTCCCTGCTCTTTTCCCACTTTTCCTGTTGTTTTCCCATTTTCCTGCTGTTTTTCCCATTTTTCCATCATTTTTCCCACTTTTCCTGCTCTTTTTCCATAATTTCTCCCATTTTTCCATTGTTTTTCCCATGTTTTCTGCTATTTTTCCCATTTTCCCCACTGTTTTTCCCATTTTTCTGCCGTTTTCCCCACTTTTCCCACTCTTTTCCTGCCCTTTTTCCCATTTTTCCCATTTTTCCCGCCATTTCTCTGATTTTTCCCATTTTTCCCATTTTTCCCACTTTTCTTGCTTTTTTCCCATTATTTTTCCTGCCATTTTTCCCGCCGTTTTTCCCATTTTTCCCACCATTTTCCCACTGTTTTTCCCATTTTTCCCGCTGTTTTCCTGCTGTTTTTTTCCCATTTTTCCCATTTTCCCACTGTTTTTCCCATTTTTCTCACCATTTTTCCCACTTTTCCCGTTCTTTTCCTGCCCTTTTTCCCCCACTGTTTTCCCACTGTTTTTTCCCATTTTCCCACCATTTTTCCCATTTTTCCTGCTCTTTTCCTGCTATTTTTCCCATTTTCCCACTGTTTTTTCCCATTTTTCCCACTTTTCCCATTTTCCCGTTCTTTTCCCAACTCTTTTCCCGCCGCTTTTCCCATTTTTCCCGACATTTTTGCCACTGTTTTTCCCATTTTTTCCGCTATTTTTCCGCTATTTTCCCCTCCATTTTTCCCGTTTTCCCTCAGTTTTTGTAACTTTTCCCGTTTTTCCCTTTTTTTTCCCGTTTTTTTCCCGTTTTTCCAGGCCCCCCGGGCGTTTCCCGCAGCAGAGGAGGAAGAAGAGGCGGGAGGGGGGGGAGGGGCCCGAGACGCCCCCCCCGAAACAGAGTGAGGAAAATCCCGAAAAAATGGGAATTCCGGAAAAAACGGGAATTCTGGGGCGAAAATGGGAATTCCAAAAAAAAATCTGGGAATTCTGGGGCAAAAAATGGGAATTCCAAAAAAAATCCGGAAATTCTGGGGCGAAAAATGGGAATTCCAGAAAAATCTGGGAATTCCGGGGCAAAAAATGGGAATTCTGCATGAAAATTTGTGAATTCTGAGCCCAAAATTTGGGAATTCTGAGCCAAAAATGGGAATTTTTCACCCCAAAAAATGGGAGTTCCAGAAAAATCCGGGAATTCTGAGAGAAAAAATGAGAACTCTGGGGCAAAATATGGGAATTCCAAAAAAATCCGGGAATTCTGGGCCAAAATTTGGGAATTCTGGGCCAAAAATGGGAATTCTCGGGCAAAAAACGGGAATTCAAAAAAAAAAATCTGGGAATTCTGGGCCAAAATTTGGGAATTCTGAGCCAAAAATGGGAATTTTTCACCCCAAAAAATGGGAATTCCAAAAAAATCTGGGAATTCTGAGAGAAAAAAATGGGAATTCCAAAAAAATTTGGGAATTCTGGGCCAAAAAATGGGAATTCAAAAAAAAAAATCCGGGAATTCTGGGCCAAATATGGAAATTCCATCAAAATTTGGGAATTCTGAGCCCAGAATTTGGGAATTCCGGGGCAAAAAATGGGAATTCCATCAAAATTTGGGAATTCTGAGCCAAAATTTCGGAATTCTGAGCCAAAAATGGGAATTCTGAGCCAAAAATGGAAATTTTTCACCCCAAAAAATGAGAATTCCAAAAAAAATCCGGGAATTCCAGGGCAAAAAATGGGAATTCCAAAAAAAATCCGGGAATTCTGGGCCAAAATTCCGGGAATTCTGAGCCAAAAATGGGAATTTTTCACCCCAAAAAATGGGAATTCTGAGCCAAAAATGCGAATTCTGAGCCAAAAAGTGGTAATTCTGTAAAAATCCGGGAATTCTGAGTGGAAAAAACAGGAATTTTTACCAAAAACTGGGAATTGTGGCCCAGAATTTGGAATTCTGGGCCAAAAAAATGAAAATGCCAAAAACTCCGGGAATTCTGGGGCAAAAAATGGGAATTCCCACCTGAAAATGGGAATTCTCACCCAAAAATGGGAATTCCATCAAAATTTGGGAATTCTGGGCCAAAATTTGGGAATTCTGGGCCAAAAATGGGAATTTTTCACCCCAAAAAATGCGAATTCCAGAAAAATCCGGGAATTCTGAGAGAAAAAATGGGAATTCCAGAAAAATCCGGGAATTCTGAGACAAAATTTGAGAATTCTGAGCCAAAAATGGGAACTCCATAAAAATCCGGAAATTCTGAGAGAAAAAACGGGAATTCCAAAAAAATTAGGGAGTTCTGAGCCAAAATTTGGGGATTCTGAGCCAAAAAATGGGAACTCCATCAAAATTTGGGAATTCTGGGCCAAAAATGGGAATTTTTCACCCCAAAAATGAGAATGCCAAAGAAATCCGGGAATTCTGGGGCAAAAAATGAGAATTCCAGAAAATTACGGGAATTCTGAGACAAAAACGGGAATTCTGAGCAGAAAAATTGGAATCTTTCACCCCAAAAAATGGGATTTCCAAAAAAAAAATCTGGGAATTCTGGGCCAAAATTTGGGAATTCTGAGCCAAAAAGAGGAATTTTTCACCCCAAAAAATGGGAATTCCAAAAAACTCAGGGAATTATGGGCCAAAATTTAGGAATTCTGAGCCAAAAATGGGATTTTTTTCACCCCCAAAAAATGGGAATTCTGAGCCCAAAATGGGAATTTTCCCACTTTTGGCTGAATTTTCCCATTCTTGGGGTGATTTTTCCCATTTTTTGTATGAATTTCCCCATTTTTGGGTGAAGTTTCCCATTTTTGGCTGAATATTCCCATTTTTGGTTGAATTTCCCATTTTTGGGATGAATTTCCCCATTTTTGGGGCATTTTTGGGTGAATTTTCCCATTTTGGGGTGAATTTTCCCATTTTTGGGGCGATATTTGGGGTTTTTTTGGGATTTCTGGGTCGTTTTTGAGGTTTCTGGGGCGGTTTTTGGGGTTTTTGGGGCGCTGAGTCCATTTTTGATATATTTTTTCCCAAATTTCGCTGATTTTTCCCCATTTTTCCCCAGACTCGTTCCTGATCCGCCTCTTTGGGGTTTTTTGGGATTATTTGGGTTATTTGGGCTTTCTGGGGTGGTTTTGGGGTTTTTTGGGGCCTGATCCCATTTTTAGGAATTTTTTCCCATTTTTGGGGTAAATTTTCCCAAATTTGGGTCATTTTTCCCCAATTTTCCCCATTTTCTCCCCAGACTCGTTCCTGATCCGCATCTTTGGGGTTTTTTGGGATTATTTGGGTTTTTTTGGGTTTCTGGGGTGATTTTTGGGGTGATTTTTGGGTTATTTGGGATTTCTGGGTGGTTTTGGGGGTTTTTTGGGGTTTCTGGGGCGGTTTTTGGGGTTTTTTGGGTCGCCGAGTCCATTTTTTATGTATTTTTTCCCAAATTCGGCTGATTTTTCCCCATTTTCTCCCCAGACTCGTTCCTGATCCGCCTCTTTGGGGTTTTTGAGGCGATTTTTGGTTTTTTTGGGGTTTCTGGGGTGGTTTTGGGGTGATTTTTGGGTGCTGATCCCATTTCTGGGGTGATTTTTCCCATTTTTTTGTATGAATTTCCCCATTTTTGGGTCAATTTCCCATTTTGGGGTGAATTTCCCATTTTTGGCAGATTTTTGGTTGAATTTCCCATTTTTGGGATGAATTTCCCCATTTTTGGGGCATTTTGGTGTGAATTTCCCCATTTTGGGGTGAATTTTTCCCCATTTTTCGGGTGATATTTGGGTTTTTGGGGTTTCTGGGGTGGTTGTTGGGGTGATTTTTGGGGTATTTTGGGGTTTCTGGGATGGTTTTTGGGGTTTTTTGGGGCGCTGAGTCCATTTTTGATATATTTTTTCCCAAATTTCGCTGATTTTTCCCCATTTTCTCCCCAGACTCGTTCGTGATCCGCCTCTTTGGGGTTTTTTTTTGGATTATTTGGGTTTTTTGGGGTTTCTGGGGTGGTTTTGGGGTTTTTTTGGGGTGCTGATCCCATTTCTGGGGTGATTTTTCCCATTTTTTGTATGAATTTCCCCATTTTTGGGTCAATTTCCCATTTTTGGGTCAATTTTCCCTTTTTGGGGTGAATTTCCCTTTTTTGGCTGAATTTTCCCATTTTTAGGATGAATTTTCCCAAATTTTGGGAGAATTTTCCCATTTTTGGGGTGAATTTTCCCATTTTTTGGATGAATTTCTCCATTTTTAGGTCAATTTCCCATTTTGGGGTGAATTATCCCATTTTTGGGTGAATTTCCTCTTTTCTGGCAGATTTTTCCCATTTTTGGGGTGAATTTTCCCATTTTTGGGTGAAGTTTTCCCATTTTTGGGGCGATTTTTCCTGTTTTTGGGTCAATTTCCCATTTTTGGCTGAATTTTCCCATTTTTAGGATGAATTTATCCAAATTTTGGGTGAATTTTCCCATTTTTGGGGTGATATTTGGGTTTTTGGGGTTTCTGGGGTGGTTTTTGGGGTGATTTTTGGGGTATTTTGGGGTTTCTAGGGCGGTTTTTGGGGTTTTTTGGGTCGCCGAGTCCATTTTTGATATATTTTTTCCCAAATTCGGCTGATTTTGCCCCGTTTTCCGCAGACTCGTTCGTGATCCGGCTGTTTGACCGCAGCGTGGAGCTGGGGCAGTTCCCGGCCGGGACCCCCCTGTACCCCGTGTGCCGCGCCTGGATCGGGCACAGCCCCGCGCCCGCCCCCGCCCCCGAGCAGGTCTGATTTATACTGGTTTGTACTGGGAGGGACTGGGAGGGACTGGGAGGGACTGGTCTGTACTGGGAGCAAAAAACCCCGCGGGTTTAGGGCGAAAAACGGGGATTTTAGGGCCAAAAATGGGGATTTTAGAAGGAAAAATGCGATTTTTAGAAGGAAAAATGGGGATTTTAGGGCCAAAAATCGGGACTTTAGATGGGATTATGGGACTGGTTTGTACTGGTTTGTACTGGTTTATACTGGGAGGAACTGGGAGCAAAAAACCCCGCAGGTTTGGGGCCAAAAACGGGGATTTTAGGGCCAAAAATGCGATTTTTTGGGGAAAAAATGGGGATTTTGTGGGAAAAAAAGTGAATTTTCGAAAGAAAAATGGGAATTTTGGGTGGGAATGTCAGTCTGATTTATACTGGTTTATACTGGGAGGGACTGGGAGCAAAAAACCCCGCGGGTTTGGGGCAAAAACGGGGATTTTAGGGACAAAAATGCGATTTTTTGGGTAAAAAAGTGAATTTTCGAAGGAAAAATGGGAATTTTGGGTGGAAATGTGGGACTGGTTTGGACTGGTTTATACTGGGAGGGACTGGGAGGGACTGGGAGCAAAAAGCCACGTGGGTTTAGGGCCAAAAACGGGGATTTTAGGGCCAAAAATGGGATTTTTTGGGTAAAAATGGGGATTTTAGAAGGAAAAATGGGGATTTTAGATGGGAATATGGGACTGGTTTGTACTGGTTTGTACTGGTTTATACTGGTTTGGACTGGTTTATACTGGGAGGGACTGGGAGCAAAAAACCCCGCGGGTTTAGGGCAAAAAACGGGGATTTTAGGGCCAAAAATGGGGATTTTGTGGGTAAAAAATGGGAATTTTGGATGGAAATGTGGGACTGGGTTATACTGGTTTGGACTGGTTTATACTGGTTTATACTGGGAGGGACTGGGAGGGACTGGTCTATACTGGGAGCAAAAAACCCCGAAAATTTAGGGTGAAAAACGGGGATTTTAGGGCCAAAAATGGGGATTTTAAGGCCAAGAATGGGGATTTTAGGGTCAAAAATGGGGATTTTAGATGGGAATATGGGACTGGTTTGTACTGGTTTGTACTGGTTTATACTGGGAGCAAAAAACCCCGCTGGTTTAGGGCAAAAAACGGGGATTTTAGGGCCAAAAATGCGATTTTTTGGGAAAAAAATGGGGATTTTAGATGCGATTATGGGACTGGTTTGTACTGGTTTGTACTGGGAGGGACTGGGAGCAAAAAACCCCGCGGGTTTGGGGCAAAAATGGGGATTTTAGGGGCAAAAATGGGGATTTTCGAAGGAAAAAACGGGATTTTGGGTGGAAATGTGGGACTGGGTTATACTGGTTTATACTGGTTTGTACTGGTTTATACTGGTTTATACTGGGAGCAAAAAACCCCGCGGGTTTAGGGTGAAAAATGGGGATTTTTGGGTCAAAAATGGGGATTTTTGGGTAAAAAACGGGGATTTTAGGGGCAAAAATGGGATTTTTAGAAAGAAAAATTGGGATTTTAGATGGTAATCTGGGTCTGGTTTGGACTGATTTGTACTGGTTTATACTGGTTTATACTGGGAGGGACTGGGAGCAAAAAACCCCGCGGGTTTAGGGCCAAAAATGGGGATTTTAGGGGCAAAAATGGGGATTTTGTGGGAAAAAATGGGGATTTTCGAAGGAAAAATGGGAATTTTGGGTGGGAATGTGGGAGTTGTTTGTACTGGTTTGTACTGGTTTATACTGGGAGGAACTGGGAGGGACTGGGAGCAAAAAACCCCGCGGGTTTAGGGCAAAAAACGGGGATTTTAGGGCCAAAAATGCAATTTTTTGGGGAAAAAATGGGATTTTTTGGGGAAAAAAATGGGGATTTTAGATGGGAATATGGGACTGGGTTATACTGGTTTGTACTGGTTTGTACTGGTTTGTACTGGTTTATACTGGGAGCAAAAAACCCCGCGGGTTTAGGGCGAAAAATGGGGATTTTAGGGCCAAAAATGGGAATTTTAGAAGGAAAAATGGGGATTTTAGATGGGAATGTGGGACTGGGTTATACTGGGAGGGAACTGGTTTGTACTGGTTTGGACTGGTTTGGACTGGTTTATACTGGTTTGTACTGGTTTATAGTGGTTTATACTGGGAGGGACTGGGAGCAAAAACCCCGCGGGTTTAGGGCCAAAAATGGGGATTTTAGGGCCAAAAATGGGGATTTTGTGGGTTAAAATGAGAATTTTGGATGGAAATGTCGGACTGGTTTGTACTGGTCTATACTGGGAGGGACTGGGAGCAAAAAACCCCGCGGGTTTGGGGCAAAAAATGGGGATTTTAGGGGCAAAAATGCGATTTTTTGGGTAAAAAAGTGAATTTTCAAAGGAAAAATGGGAATTTTGGGTGGAAATGTGGGACTGGTTTGGACTGGTTTATACTGGTTTGGACTGGGAGGGACTGGGAGGGACTGGTTTGTACTGGGAGCAAAAAACCCCGCGCGTTTAGGGCAAAAAACGGGGATTTTAGGGCCAAAAATGGGATTTTTTGGGTAAAAATGGGGATTTTAGAAGGAAAAATGGGGATTTTAGATGGGAATATGGGACTGGGTTATACTGGTTTGTACTGGTTTGTACTGGGAGGGACTGGGAGGGACTGGGAGCAAAAAACCCCGCGGGTTTTGGGCCAAAAATGGGGATTTTAGGGGCAAAAATGGGGATTTTAGGGCCAAAAATGGGGATTTTAGATGGGAATATGAGACTGGGTTATACTGGTTTATACTGGTTTATACTGGTTTATACTGGGAGGGACTGGGAGCAAAAAACCCCCGCGGGTTTAGGGCGAAAAATGGGGATTTTAGGGCCAAAAATGGGGATTTTAGGGTCAAAATGGGGATTTTAGAAGGAAAAATGGGGATTTTGGGTGGAAATGTGGGACTGGTTTGGACTGGTTTATACTGGTTTGTACTGGTCTATACTGGGAGCAAAAAACCCCGGGGGTTTAGGGCGAAAAATGGGGATTTTAGGGGCAAAAATGGGGATTTTTGGGTAAAAAATCGGGATTTTAGAAGGAAAAATGGGGATTTTAGATGGGAATATGGGACTGGTTTGTACTGGTTTGGACTGGGAGGGACTGGGAGCAAAAACCCCGCGGGTTTGGGGCAAAAAACGGGGATTTTAGGGGCAAAAATGGGATTTTTTGGGTAAAAAAAGGGAATTTTAGATGGGAATGTGGGACTGGTTTGTACTGGTTTGTACTGGTTTATACTGGGAGGAACTGGGAGCAAAACCCCCAGGGGTTTAGGGCCAAAAATGGGGATTTTCGAAGGAAAAATGGGAATTTTGGATGGGAATGTGGGACTGGGTTATACTGGGAGGGACTGGTTTGGACTGGTTTATACTGGTCTCTAACCGGCCCATACTGGTTTATACTGGTTTATACTGGTCCATACTGGTCTCTAACTGGTTTATACTGGTCCATACTGGTCTCTAACCGGTTTATACTGGTCCATACTGGTCTCTAACCGGTCCATACTGGTTTATACTGGTCCGTACTGGTCCCCAGGCCCCGCCCGGCTCCGAGGACGTTCTGGCCCTGCCCCCGCCCGGCCCCGCCCTGACCCCGCGCGTCCCCTCCCCCCTCGGCCCCGAGGAGAGCGGGGCCCCGCCCGGACAGGTGAGAGCGGCCCAAAACAGCCCAAAATCAGCCCAAAATCAGCCCAAAAACAGCCCAAAAACAGCCCAAACTACCCCCAAAAATAGACCAAAATTATCCCCCAAAATACCCCAAAATCACCCCAAAAACAGCCCAAAATCACCCCAAAAACAGACCAAAAATAGACCAAAAACAGCCCAAAAACAGCCCAAAAATAGACCAAAATACCCCCAAAAATACACCAAAATCGCCCCAAAAATAGACCAAAAATATCCCCCAAAATCAACCCAAAATCACCCCAAAATTATCCCCAAAAATATCCCAAAATCACCCCAAAATCAGCCCAAAAACAGCCCAAAATACCCCCAAAATCACCCCAAAAATAGACCAAAAACAGCCCAAAATACCCCCAAAATCACCCCAAAAATAGACCAAAAATATCCCCCAAAAATCACACCAAAAACAGACCAAAATCGCCCCAAAAATACCCCAAAATCACCCCAAAATCAGCCCAAAACCAGCCCAAAATCAGCCCAAAATCACCCCAAATCACCCCAAAAATACCCCAAAAATAGACCAAAATCACCCCAAAAACAGCCCAAAATTATCCCCAAAAATATCCCAAAATCGCCCCAAAATCACCCCAAAACCAGCCCAAAATACCCCAAAATCAGCCCAAAACCAGCCCAAAAATAGACCAAAAATATCCCCCAGAATACCCCAAAATCACCCCAAAATCACCCCAAAAATACCCCAAAATCACCCCAAAAACAGCCCAAAATCACCCCAAAAACAGCCCAAAATCACCCCAAAAATAGACCAAAATCATCCCAAAAACAGACCAAAATCACCCCAAAAATAGACCAAAATCAGCCCAAAATTATCCCTTAATTATCCCAAAATTATAACGAAATTATGCAAAAATTAACACAAAATTATAGCAAAATCAGCCCAAAATTATCCCCCGAAATCGGCCCAAATGATCCCAAAATACCCCAAAATAACCCAAAAAATATCCCAAAATCAGACAAAATCAGCCCAAAAATAGCCCAAAATCACCCTAAAATACCCCAAAATCACCCCAAAAATAGCCCAAAATCACCCCAAAAACAGCCCAAAATCACCCCAAAACCAGCCCAAAATCACCCCAAAAATACCCCAAAATTATCCCAAAAATAGACCAAAATCACCCCAAAAATATCCCAAAATTATAGCAAAATTATGCAAAAATTATCACAAAATTATAGCAAAATCGGCCCAAAATTATCCCCCAAAATCGGCCCAAATGATCCCAAAAATAGCCCAAAAATATCCCAAAATTATCCCAAAATTATACTGAAATTATCACGAAATTATAGCAAAATCAGCCCAAAATCAGCCCAAAATTATCCCCCAAAATCGGCCCAAATCATCCCCCAAAATCAGCCCAAAATTATCCCCCAAAATCATCCCCCAAAATCGGCCAAAATCATCCCAAAAATCCCCTAAAATTATACCAAAAATATCCCAAAAATCCTTTATAAAAATCCTAAAAATAACCCCAAAAATCCCCTAAAAAATAAAAAAAAAAAAAACCAAAAATCCCCCAAAAATATCCCAAAATTACCCAAAAAAATCTCAAAAATCTTTTAGAAAAATCCTAAAAATTACTCCCAAAAATCCCCAAAAAAATCTCAAAAATCCCCTAAAAAATCCCCAAAAATCCTCTGAAAAATTTCAAAATTACCCCAAAATATCCTAAAAAATACCCCAGAAATATCCCAAAATTACCCCAAAAAATCTTAAAAATCCTTTACAAAAATCCTGAAAATTCCCTAAAAATTACCCCAAAAACCCCATAAAAATATCCCAAAATTACCCCAAAATATCCCAAAAATCCTGAAAATTCCCCCAAAAATCTACCGCAAAAAATTCCTAAAAATTACCCCAAAAATCCCCCCAAAATCCCCTAAAAAATAAAAAAAATCCCCTAAAAATATCCCAATATTACCCCCAAAAATATCCCAAAAATCCCCTAAAAATGTCCCAAAATTACCCCCAAAAATCCTGAAAATTCCCCCAAAAAACTACCGCAAAAAATTCCTAAAAATCATCCTAAAAATCCCCTAAAATTATGCCAAAAATATCCCAAAAATCCTTTATAAAAATCCTGAAAATTATCCCCAAAAATCCCCTAAAAAATCCCAAAAATTCTCCCCAAAACCCCCTAAAAATATCCCAAAATTACCTCAAAAATATCCCAAAAATCTTTTATAAAAATCCTAAAAATAACCCCAAAAATCCCCTAAAAAATAAAAAAAAAAAACCAAAAATCCCCTAAAAATATCCCAAAATTACCTCAAAAAGATCCCAAAATTCCTTTTAAAAAATCCTTAAAATTACTCCCAAAAATCCCCTAAAAAATCTCAAAAATCCCCTAAAAAAATCCCCAAAAATCCCCTGAAAAATCAAAAAAATCCCCCCAAAAACCCCCAAACTCCCCTAAAAATATTCCAAAATTACCAAAAAAATATCCCAAAAATCCTTTATAAAAATCCCCAAAAAAATCCCCAAAAATCCCCTGAAAATTTTCAAAAATCCCCCAAAATATCCCAAAAAATACCCCAAAAATATCCCAAAATTACCTAAAAAAAACCCCAAAAATCCCCTAAAAATATCCCAAAATTACCCCAAAAAATCCTAAAAATTATCCCCAAAAATCCCCTAAAAAATCCCAAAAATTCTCCCAAAAATCCCTTAAAAATATCCAAAATATTCTTTATAAAAATCCTCAAAATTCCCTAAATATTACCCCAAAAATCCCCTAAAAATATCCCAAAATTACCTCAAAAATATCCCAAAAATCCTTTAGAAAAATCCTAAAAATAACCCCAAAAATCCCCTAAAATTATGCCAAAAATCTCCCAAAAATCCTTTATAAAAATCCTAAAAATTATCCCCAAAAATCCCCTAAAAAACCCCAAAAAAATCCCCCAAAAATCCCCCAAGCTCCGCCCACCCCTCAAGCCCCGCCCACCTTCCCCAAGCCCCGCCCCCTCGCTGACGTCACCGCTGTGGCCCCGCCCCCAGGCTCCTGACCCCGCCCCCTCCATCACCTCTCTGATCTACCGGAACATGGAGAGATGGAAACGCGTCCGGCAGCGGTGAGGGGCACTGGTTTATACTGGTTTGTACTGGGAGGGACTGGGAGGGACTGGGAGGGACTGGGAGGGACTGGGGAGTGAAAATCCGGGGGTTTTGGGGTGAAAAATGGGGATTTTAGGGGTGAAAAATGGGGATTTTAGGGGTGAAAATGGGACTGGGTTGTACTGGGAGGGGAACTGGGGGTTACTGGTTTGGACTGGTTTCGACTGGGAGGAACTGGGAGGGAACAGGGATATACTGGGTTATACTAGGAGGGACTGGGAGGGACTGGGGGGTGAAAATCTGGAGGTTTTGGGGTGAAAAATGGGGATTTTAGGGGTGAAAATGGGACTGGGCAGGGACTGGGTTATACTGGGTTATACTGGGAGGGAATTGGGGGGTACTGGGAGGGACTGGTTTATACTGGGAGGGACTGGGAGGGACTGGGGGGGACTGGGAGGGACTGGGAGGGACTGGGGGGTGAAAATCCGGGGGTTTTGGGGTGAAAAATGGGGATTTTAGGGGTGAAAAATGGGACTGGTTTGGACTGGGAGGGACTGGGAGGGAACTGGGATATACTGGGTTATACTGGGAGGGACTGGGAGGGACTGGGGGGTGAAAATTTGGGGGTTTTGGGGTGAAAAATGGGGATTTTAGGGGTGAAAATGGGACTGGGTTGTACTGGGAATGGGGCTGGGGGCACTGGTTTGGACTGGGAGGGACTGGGAGGGACTGGGAGGGAACTGGGATATACTGGGTTATACTGGGGGGAACTGGGAGGGACTGGGAGGGAACTGGGAGGGACTGGGAGGTGAAAATCTGGAGGTTTTGGGGTGAAAAATGGGGATTTTAGGGGTGAAAATGGGACTGGGCGGGACTGGGTTATACTGGGTTATACTGGTTTGGACTGGGAGGTTGTCACGAGTTCATACTGGTCCATACTGGTTTATACTGGTTTATACTGGTCTCTAACTGGTTCATACTGGTTTATACTGGTCTGTAACTGGTCCATACTGGTTTATACTGGTCCATAGTGGTCCGTACTGGTCTCTAACTGGTTTATACTGGTCTATACTGGTCTCTAACCGGTCTGTACTGGTCTATACTGGTCTCTAACTGGTCCATACTGGTTTATACTGGTTTATACTGGTCTCTAACTCGTCTCTAACCGGTCCATACTGGTCTATACTGGTCTCTAACCGGTCCATACCGGTCCATACTGGTTTATACTGGTCTGTACTGGTTCATACTGGTCTCTAACTGGTCCATACTGGTTTATACTGGTCTGTACTGGTTCATACTGGTCTCTAACTGGTCCATACTGGTTTATACTGGTTTATACTGGTCTCTAACCAGTCCGTACTTGTCCATACTGGTTTATACTGCTCCATACTGGTCTCTAACCGGTCCATACTGGTTTATACTGGTCTCTAACTGGTCTCTAACCGGTCTATACTGCTCCATACTGGTCTCTAACTGGTTTGTACTGGTTTATACTGGTCTCTAACTGGTCTCTAACCGGTCTATACTGGTCCATACTGGTCTCTAACTGGTCCATACTGGTCTCTAACCGGTCCATACTGGTCCATACTGGTTTATCCGGGTCTCTAACCGGTCCATACTGGTTTATACTGGTTTATACTGGCCCATACTGGTCTGTAACCGGTCCGTACTGGTTTATACTGGTCCGTACTGGTTTATACTGGTCTCTAACCAGTCCGTACTGGTCTCTAACTGGTCCGTACTGGTCCCGCAGGTGGCGGGAGGCGGCGCAGCGGCAGCAGCAGCGCTACGGGCCCAGCCTGCGCCTGCTGCGCCTCATCTACGAGAGACAGTGAGGCCACGCCCCCGGACACGCCCCCGGACACGCCCACCGCTGCCACGCCCACATTGGCCACACCCACCGTGGCCACGCCCACTCTCAGACCACACCCACATTGACCACACCCACTCAGACCACACCCACACAGACCACGCCCACCCTGGCCACGCCCACCCTGGCCACGCCCACATTGACCACACCCACCTAGACCACACTCAGACCATGCCCACATTGACCACACCCACTCAGACCACACCCACTCTGACCACGCCCACAGCCACACTGACCACGCCCACATTGACCAAACCCATCGTGACCACGCCCACATTGACCAAAACTCAGACCACGCCCACATTGGCCACGCCCACATTGGTCACACACACTCAGACCACGCCCACATTGACCAAAACTCTGGCCACGCCCACTCTGACCATGCCCACACCCACTGTGACCACGCCCACAGTTTACTCTCACACTGACCACGCCCACATTGACCACACCGACATTGACCATGACCAGACCACACCCACACAGACCACGCCCACTCAGACCACACCCACCCTGACCATGACTACACCCACTCAGACCACGCCCACATTGACCAGCCCCACCCTGACCACGCCCACATTGACCACACCCATTCTGATCACGCCCACACCCACCGTGACCACGCCCACACTGTTTACTCTCACCCTGACCACGCCCACTCAGACCACGCCCACATCGACCAGACCCACTCTGACCACGCCCACCCTGACCACGCCCTCATTTGCCACACCCACCTAGGCCACTCCCACACCCGCCCTGACCACGCCCCTCCACTAATAAAACCTCCTGCATTTGCATATTTGGGCGTGGCCTTTATTTGGGAAAGGGGGCGGGGCTCCTGCAGGGCGGGGATGACGTCATCGCTCCTGCGGGAGGAAAGGGGAGGGGCTAAAAGGGAAGGCCACGCCCCCTTTGGGGTGACCACGCCCCCTTTTGGGTGACCACGCCCACAACCTCTCCCATTGGCTGCTGCGAGCCACGCCCTCATATTGGGGCTTTCTCATTGGCTGGCCCAGGCCCCACCCCCTATCGGCTCACTCCCATTGGCTGGGTGAAGCCCCGCCCCCTCAGACCTCTCCTATTGGTCGGTTTAAGCCCCTCCCCACCATTCCCCCCCCGCCATTGGCTGCCTTAGACCACGCCCCCAATTTCAGCCTTTCTCATTGGCTGCCCTAAGCCCCGCCCCCTATCTCGGCTCTCCCATTGGCTGCTCAGAGCCCCACCCTCCATACCACCTCTCCCATTGGTCACTTTAAGCCCCGCCCTTCTCCCCTTCAAGCTCCGCCCCTCCCCTTTTCCCATTGGCTGCTCCAAGCCCCGCCCCCAATTTCCACCGCTCCTATTGGCTGAGCAAAGCCCCGCCCCAAATCAGCACCAAGCCCCGCCCCCTCCCTCCCTGATTGGCCGCTCCCTCACCTCTCTGCGCCGCCATTGGTCGCTGCGGGGGCGTGTCGGGCTCAGGGCTCTCCCATTGGCTGGGTGAAGCTGAGGGCGTCGCCCAAGGCGCCCCATTGGCCGCGGCGGGTCTGGAACAGCCCCACCCACAGCCCCAGGCCCAGCCCCCACAGCCCCGCCCCCAGCGCCGAGCGCAGCACGTCTGCCAGGGGCCAAAGCGGCAAAATCAGGCCAAAATTTACCCGAAATCAGCCCAAAATCCATCCCAAAATCAGCCCAAAATCAGACCAAAATCGGCCCAAAATCCATCCCGAAATCAGCCCAAAAACAGCCCCAAATCAGCCCAAAAATCAGCCCAAAAATTGGCCAAAATCAGCCCAAAAACAGCCCAAAATCACCCCAAAACAGCCCCAAAATCAGCCCAAATTCCACCCCAAAATCAGCCCAAAATCCATCCCAAAACAGCCCCAAAATCAGCCCCAAAATCAGCCCAAAATCGGCACAAATCAGACCAAAATCAGCCCAAAATCCAGCCCAAAAATCGGCCAAAATCAGCCGCAAAATCAGCCCAAAACAGACCCGAAATCAGCCCAAAATCCATCCCGAAATCGGCCCAAAAACAGCCCCAAAATCAGCCCAAAATCAACCCAAAATCAGCCCAAAAATCGGCACAAATCAGCCCAAAATCAACCCAAAATCAGCCCAAAAATCGGCTCAAAATCAGCCCAAAATCAGCCCAAAATAGCCCCAAAATCAGCCCAAAATCAGCCCAAAGCAGACCCAAAATCAGCCCAAAAACAGCCCCAAAATCAGCCCAAAATCCATCCCAAAAACAGCCCCAAAATCGGCCCAAAATCAGCCCAAAATCAGCCCAAAATCCATCCCGAAATCGGCCCAAAATCCAGCCCAAAATCAGCCCCAAAATCAGCCCAAAAACAGCCCCAAAATCGACCCAAAATCCATTCCAAAATCAACCCGAAATCAGCCCAAAATCAGACCAAAATCAGCCCAAAATCAGCCCAAAATCCATCCCAAAATCAGCCCAAAATCAGCCCCAAAATCAGCCCAAAATCCAGCCCAAAACAGACCCAAAATCAGCCCAAAATCAGCCCCAAAATCACCCCAAAACAGCCCCAAAATCAGCCCAAAATCCATCCCAAAATCAGCCCAAAATCAGCCCAAAAATCGGCACAAATCAGCCCAAAATCCATCCCAAAATCACCCCGAAAGAGCCCTAAAATCAGCCCAAAACCGCCCCAAAATCAGCCCAAAGCAGCCCCAAATCAGCCCAAAACAGCCCCAAAATCAGCCCAAAATCGGCACAAATCAGACCAAAATCCAGCCCCAAATCAGCCCAAAGATCGGCCAAAATCAGCCCAAAATCAGCCCCAAAATCAGCCCCAAAATCAGCCCAAAATCAACCCAAAATCAACCCAAATCCAGCCCAAAACAGCCCCAAATTCAGCCCAAAATCGGCACAAATCAGACCAAAATCCAGCCCGAAATCGGCCCCAAAATCCAGCCCAAAATCCAGCCCAAAATCAGACCAAAATCAGACCAAAATCAGACCAAAATCCATCCCAAAATCAGCCCAAAATCAGCCCAAAATCAGCCCAAAATCACCCCAAAAACCATCCCCAAGGCAGCCCCAAAAACAGCCCCAAAATAACTCAAAATCACCCTAAAATCAACTCAAAATCAACTCAATATCCATCCCAAAATCACCCCAAAATCAGCCCAAAATCAGCCCAAAGCAGACCCAAAATCAGCCCAAAATCAGCCCCAAAATCACCCCAAAACAGCCCCAAAATCAGACCAAAATCCAGTCCAAAATCGGCCCAAAATCCATCCTGAAATCAGCCCAAAATCAGCCCAAAATCACCCCAAAACAGACCCAAAATCCAGCCCAAAATCAGCCCAAAATCAGCCCAAAACAGCCCCAAAATCAGCACAAATCAGACCAAAATCCAGCCCGAAATCAGCCCAAAAATCGGCCAAAATCAGCCCAAAAAACATCCCCAAGGCAGACCCAAAATCACCCCAAAACAGCCCCAAAATCCATCCCGAATCCACCCCAGAATCAGCCCAAAACAGCCCCAAAATCATCCCAAAAATCAGACTAAAATCAGCCCAAAATCAGCCCAAAACAGACCCAAAATCAGCCCAAAATCAGCCCCAAAATCAGCCCAAAATCCAGCCCAAAATCGGCCAAAATCAGCCCCAAAATCAGCCCAAAATCCATCCCGAAATCGGCCCCAAAATCCAGCCCAAAATCAGCCCCAAAATCAATCCCAAAATCAGCCCAAAATCAGCCCGAAATCCAGCCCGAAATCAGCCTAAAATTGGCACAAATCAGATCAAAATCCATCCCAAAATCAGCCCAAAGCAGACCCAAAATCAGCCCCAAAATCAGCCCAAAATCCAGCCCAAAATTCAGCCCAAAATCAGCCCAAAATCAGCCCCAAAATCAGCCCAAAATCAGCCAAAAAATCGGCCAAAATCAGCCCAAAATCGGCACAAATCAGCCCCAAAACAGCCCCAAAATCAGCCCAAAAACAGCCCCAAAATCAGCCCAAAAATCGGCCAAAATCAGCCCAAAATCAGCCCAAAATCAGCCCAAAATCAGCCCAAAATCGGCACAAATCAGCCCAAAATCCAGCCCAAAATCAGCCCGAAATCCAGCCCAAAATCCAGCCCAAAATCCATCCCGAAATCAGCCCCAAAATCAGCCCAAAATCACCCCAAAATCCATCCCAAATTTAGCCCAAAATCCATCCCAAAATCAGCCCAAAATCACCCCAAAATCAACCCAAAATCAGCCCAAAAATCGGCCAAAATCGGCCCAAAATCACCCCAAAAAACATCCCCAGAGCAGATCCAAAATCATCCCAAAATCGACCCCAAATCCAGCCCAAAATCACCCCAAAACAGCCCCAAAATCATCCCAAAAATCGGCAAAAATCAGCCCAAAATCCATCCCAAAATCAGCCCAAAATCAGCCCCAAACAGCCCCAAAATCACCCCAAAATCGGCACAAATCAGCCCAAAATCCATCCCAAAATCAGCCCAAAAACAGCCCAAAAATCGGCACAAATCAGCCCAAAATCGACCCAAAATCCATCCCAAAATCACCCCAAAAACCTTCCCCAAAACAGCCCCAAAATAAGCCCAAAATCACCCCAAAACAGCCCCAAAATCACCCCAAAATCACCCCCAAAATCAGACCAAAATCCAGCCCGAAATCAGCCCCAAAATCAGCCCAAAATCAGCCCAAAATCAGCCCAAAACAGCCCCAAAATCAGCCCAAAATCACCCCAAAATCAGCCCAAAATCGGCACAAATCAGACCAAAATCAGCCCAAAATCTATCCCAAAATCACCCCAAAATCAACTCAAAATCACCCCAAAATCCATCCCAAAAACAGCCCCAAAATCAGCCCAAAATCCAGCCCAAAATCAGCCCAAAATCAGCCCGAAATCAGACCAAAATCAGCCCAAAAACAGCTCCAAAATCAGACCAAAATCGGCCCAAAATCCATCCCAAAAACAGCCCCAAAATTAGCCCAAAATCGGCCCAAAATCCATCCCAAAAACAGCCCCAAAATTAGCCCAAAATCCACCCCAAAATCAGCCCAAAATCGGCACAAATCAGACCAAAATCAGCCCAAAAACAGCTCCAAAATCAGCCCAAAATCCAGCCCAAAATCAACCCAAAATCAGCCCAAAAACAGCCCCAAAATCAGCCCAAAATCAGCCCAAAGCAGACCCAAAATCAGCCCAAAAACAGCCCTAAAATCAGCCCAAAACAGCCCCAAAATCAGCCCAAAATCCATCCCAAAATCAGCCCAAAATCAGCCCCAAAATCAGCCCAAAATCAGCCCAAAACAGCCCCAAAATCAGCCCAAAACAGCCCCAAAATCACCCCAAAATCGACCCAAAATCAGCCCCCAAATCACCCCAACATCAACCCTAAAATCACCCCAGAATCATCACAAAATCAACCCCAAAATCAGCCCAAAATCAGCCCAAAATCAGCCCAAAATCCAACTCAAAATCACCCCAAAAACCATTTTCCCGTTTTTCTCGCTATTTCTTTTCTGTTTTCCCCCCGTTTTTCCCATTGTTTCCCCATTTTCCCCTTGTTTTTCCCATTTTTCCCCATTTTCCCCATTTTTCCCAATTTGTCCCATTTTTCCCAATGTTTTTCCCATTGTTTCCCCATTTTTCCCGTTGCTTCCCTGTTCTTTCCCTCATTTTTCCCATTTTTCCCGTTGTTTCCCCATTGTTTTTCCCATTTTCCCTCATTTTCACCATTTTTCCTATTGTTTTCCCCTTTTTTCCTGCTGTTTTCCCCATTTTTTCCCATTTTCCCTGTTGTTTCCCTCATTTTTCCCATTTTCCCTCATTTTTCCCATTGTTTCCCCATTTTCCCCATTTTTTCCGTTCTTTTCCCCATTTCCCCCGTTTTTCCCATTGTTTCCCCATCGATTTTTCCTATTTTCCATGATTTTTCCCCATTTCCCCCCAATTTCCCCGTTTTCCCCCCACATTTTTCCTCATTTTCCCCATTTTCCCCCACATTTTTCCTCATTTTCCCCATTTTCCGTCATTTTTCCCATTTTCCCGTTATTTCCCCCCATTTTTCCTCTGGTTTTCCTCCCCATTTTTACCATTTTCCCGTTATTTCCCCCATTTTTCCAATTCTCCCGTTATTTCCCACCCTTTTCCCATCATTTCCCCCCATTTTCCCCATTTTTCCTGTTTCTCCCCATTTTTCCCCATTTTTCCCCCGTTTCTCCCCGTTTTTCGACATTTTCACCCCATTTTTCCCATTTTCCCGTTATTTCCCCCCATTTTTCCCACTGTATCCCCATTTTCCCCCGTTTTTCCCTTTTCTCCCCATTTTTCCCCATTTTCCCTCAGTTTTTCCCATTTTTCCCCATTTTCCCCCCGGTTTTCCCCAATTTCCCGTTATTTTTCCCGTTATTTCCCCATTCCCCCTCCCCGTTTTTCTGCATTTTTCCCCCATTTTTCCCGTTATTTCCTCCATTTTTCCCCGTTTCCCCCTTTTCCCAATTTCCCCCCATTTTCCTCCCCGTTTTTCCCATTTTTCCCATTTTTTCCCATTTTCTCCCGGTTTTTTCCCATTTTTCCCATTTTCCCCCTGTTTTTCCCTGTTTTCCCCCATTTCCCAATTTTCCCCATTTTCCCCCCGTTTTTCCCATTTTTCCCATTTTCCCCCATTTTCCCCGGTTTTTTTCCCATTTTCCACCCCATTTTCCCCATTTTTCCCCCCATTTTTCCAGTTTTCCCCCGGTTTTTCCCATTTTTCCCCTGTTTTTCCTCTTTCTCCCCGTTTGTCCCATTTTCCCCCCATTTCCCCCCCTTTTTTCCCGTTTTTCCCAGTTTTCCTGTTTTTTTCCCATTTTCCCCCAATTTTTCCCATTTTTCCTGTTATTTTCCCCCGTTTCCCCAGTTTTTCCTGTTATTTCTCCCCATTTTTCCCTGTTTTTCCCATTTTTCCCCGTTTTTCCCGTTTCCCCGCGTTTCCCCCAATTTTTCCTGTTTTCCCATTTCCCCCCGTTTCCCCCATTTTTTCCCTTTTTTTCCCATTTTTCCTATTTCCCCCCATTTTTTGCATTTTCCCCCATTTTCCCATTTTTCCCATTTCCCCCCCATTTTTCCCGTTATTTCCCCCCATTTTCCTCCCCGTTTTCCCTGTTTTTTTCCCATTTTCTCCCATTTTTTTCCCATTTTCCCCGTTTTTCCAGTTATCCCCCCATTTCCCAATTTTTCCCATTTTCCCCCCGTTTTTCTCCATTTTTCCTGTTATTTCCACCCATTTTCCCCATTTTCCTCCCCGTTTTTCCCATTTTTGCCATTTTCCCCATTTTCTCCCGTTTTTTTTCCCATTTTCCCCCCATTTTTCCCATTTTCCCCCATTCTTCCCCGTTTTCTCCCATTTCTCCCCATTTTTTCCGGTTTTTTCCCATATTCCCCCCATTTTTCCCATTTCCCTCCTGTTTTTTCCCATTTTCCCCCCATTTTTCCCATTTTCCCCGTGTTTCCCCCCGTTTTTTTCCCGTTTTTTTCCCGGTTTTCCCTCCGTTTTTCCCATTTTTCCCATTTGCCCCCCCGTTTTCTCCGTTTTTTCCCATTTTCCCCCCATTTTTCCCATTTTCCCTCTGTTTGACCCCATTTTTTCCCATTTTTCCCATTTTTCCCCTTTCCTCCGTTTTTCCCATTTTCCCCCCATTTTCTTCCCTTTATTTTCTCCCCATTTTACCCCGTTTTTTTCCCCATTTTTCCCCTTATTTCCCTTCATTTTTCCCATTATTTCCCCCCATTTTCCTCCCCGTTTTCCCCATTTTTTTCCCATTTTCTCCTGTTTTTTCCCATTTTTCCCCCCCCATTTTTCCTATTTTCCCCCATTTTCCCCCATTTTTTCCCATTCCCCCCAATTTTTCCATTTCTCCCCATTTTTTCTGTTTTTTCCCATTTTCCCCCCATTTTTCCCATTTTTTTCCTCTGTGCTTTTTCCCATTTTTCCCATTTTCCTCTCTGCTTTTTCCCATTTTTTTCCCGTTTTTCCCCCCTTTTTCCCCATTTTCCCCCTGATTTTTCCCATTTTTCCCCCATTTCCCCCCATTTTCCCCTCTTTATTTTACCCCCATTTTACCCCGGTTTTTTTCCCATTTTTCCCATTTCCCTCCCATTTTTCCCATTTTTCCCCCCATTTCCCCCCATTTTTTCCCGTTTTCCCCTGTTTTCCCCCATTTCCCAATTTTTCCCATTTTTCCCCGTTTTCCTTCATTTTTCCCGTTATTTCCCCCCGTTTCCCCCCCATTTTCCCCTTTTTTCCCGTTTTCCCCCCATTTTTCCCCGATTTTCCCCCCATTTTCCCTGTTTTTTTCCCATTTTCCCCATTTTCCCCATTTTCCCCATTTCCCCATTTTTCCACTTTCACCCCATTTTTCCCATTTTACCCCGTTTTTTTTCCCATTTTCCCCCATTTTTCCCCATTTTTTCCTTCTTTCTCCCATTTTCCCCATTTTTCCCCCCATTTTCCCCCCACTTTTCCCCCCATTTTTTCTCCATTCCCCATTTCCCCCTTTATTTTCCCCATTTTCCCCCCATTTTCCTCCCCGTTTTTCCCATTTTTCCCCATTTTCTCCCTTTTTTTCCCATTTCCCC
>NC_054766.1:0-37369 GCF_003957565.2 Taeniopygia guttata
TCTCTCCCAATTTTGGGCTTTTCCCCCCAAATTTTGGGGTTTTCCCCCCAAATTTAGGGTTTCTTCAGGCCAAATATTTGAGTTTTCCCTCCCAATTTTGGGTTTTCCCCCCCAATTTTGGGGTTCTTCATGCCAAATTTTTAAGTTTTCCTTCCCGATTTTGTGGTTTTTCCCCCATATTTTGGGGTTCTTCAGGCCAAATATTTGAGTTTTCCCTCCCAATTTTCGGGTTTCCCCCCCAAATTTTGGGGTTTTTCACGCCAAATTTTTGAGTTTTCCCTCCCAATTTTGGGCTTTTCCCCCCAAATCTTTGAGTTTTCCCTCCAAATTTTGGGGTTTTCCCCAAAATTTTGAGGTTTTTCCCCCCAAATTTTTGAGTTTTCCCTCCAAATTTTGGGTTTTTCCTGCCAAATTTTTCAGTTTTCCCTCCAAATTTTGCGGTTCCTGATGCCAAATTTTGGGGTTCTTCCTGCCAAATTTTGGGGTTCTTCAGGCCAAATTTTTGAGTTTTCCCTCCCAATTTTGGGATTTTCCTTCCAAATTTTGGGGTTCTTCACGCCAAATTTTGAGGTTCTTCACGTGAAATTTTATAGTTTTCCCTCCCAAATTTTTGAGTTTTCCCTCCCCCAATTTTGGGGTTTTCCCCCCAAATTTTGGTCTTTTTCCCCCAAAATTTGGGGTTTTTCACACTATATTTTTGAGTTTTCCCTCTCAATTTTGGGCTTTTGCCCCCAAATTTTAGGGTTCTTCACGCCAAACTTTGGGGTTCTTCAGGTCAAATTTTGGGGTTGTTCAGGCCAAATTTTTGAGTTTTCTCTCCCAATTTTTGGGGTTTTCGCCCAGATTTTGGGGATTTCCCCCCAAATTTTGGGGTTCTTCCTGCCAAATTTTGGGGTTCTTCAGGCCAAATTTTTAAGTTTTCCTTCCCAATTTTGGGCTTTCTCCCCAAATTTTAGGGTTCTTCACGCCAAATTTTGAAGTTCTTCATGCCAAATTTTTAAGTTTTCCTTCCCAATTTTGTGGTTTTTCCCCCAAATTTTGAGGTTCTTCACGCCAAATTTTTGAGTTTTACCTCCCAATTTTGGGCTTTTCCCCCCAAATTTTTGAGTTTTCCCTTTCAATTTTGGGCTTTTCCCCCCAAACTCCAGGGTTTTTCACACCAATTTTGGGGTTTTCACACCAGAATTTTTGAGTTTTCTCCCCTAATTTTGGGGTTCTTGATGCCAAAGTTTTGAGTTTTCCCTCCCAATTTTGGGGTTTTCCCCCCCAATTTTGGGGTTCTTCACGGCAAATTCTGGGGTTCTTCACGCCAAATTTTGGGGTTCTTCACGCCAAATTTTGGGGTTGTTCAGGCCAAATTTTTGAGTTTTCTCTCCCAATTTTGAGGGTTTTCCTCCCAAATTTTGGGGTTTTCTCCCAAAATTTTTGAGTTTTCCCTCCGAATTTGAGGGTTTTCCCCCCAAATTTTGGGGTTCTTCATGCCAAATTTTTGAGTTTTCCCTCCCAATTTTGAGGGTTTTCCCTCCCAATTTTGGGGCTTTCCTCCCAAATTTTGGGGTTTTTCTCCCCAAAGTTTTGAGTTTTCCCTCCCAGTTTTGGGGTTTCCCGCCAAATTTTGGGGTTTTTCACCTACATTTTGGGGTTCTTCTTGCCAAATTTTTGAGTTTTCTCTCCCAATTTTGGGGTTTCCTGCCAAATTTTGGGGTTTTTCCCCTAAATTTTGGGGTTCTTCATGCCAAATTTTCAAGTTTTCCTTCCCGATTTTGTGGGTTTTCCCCCAAATTTTGGGGTTCTTCATGCCAAATTTTGAGGTTCTTCACGCCAAATTTTTGAGTTTTCCCTCCCAATTTTGGGGTTTCCCGCCAAATTTTGGGGTTTTTCCCCTAAATTCTGGGGTTCTTCACGCCAAATTTTTGTGTTTTCCTCCCAATTTTGGGGTTTTCCCCCCAAATTTTGGGGTTTTTCATGCCAAATTTTGGGGTTCTTCATGCCAAATTTTTGAGTTTTACCTCCCAATTTTGGGCTTTTGCCTCCAATTTTGGGGTTCTTCACGCCAAATTTTGGGGTTCTTCAGGTCAAATTTTGGGGTTGTTCAGGCCAAATTTTTGAGTTTTCCCTCCCAATTTTTGAGTTTTCCCTCCCAATTTTGGGTTTTTCCTCCCAAATTTTTGAGTTTTCCCTCCAAATTTTGCAGTTCCTGATGCCAAATTTTGGGGTTCTTCAGGCCAAATTTTGGGGTTCTTCAGGCCAATTTTTGGGGTTCTTCATGCCAAATTTTGGGGTTATTCACGCCAAATTTTGGGGTTCCTCATGCCAAATTTTTGAGTTTTACCCCAGATTTTGGGGTTTTCCCCCCAAATTTTTGAGTTTTCCCTCTCAATTTTGGGCTTTTTCCCCCCAAACTTTGGGGTTTTTCACACCAATTTTGGGGTTTTGCCCCCAAATTTTGAGGTTTTTCCCCCCAAATTTTTGAGTTTTCCCTCCAAATTTTGGGGTGTTTTCCCCCAGATTTTGGGCTTTTCCCCCAAAATTTTTGAATTTTCCCCCCAAATTTTGGGATTTCGCCCCCCAAATTTTGGGGTTTTCCCCCCCAAATTTTTGAGTTTTCCCTCCCAATTTTGGGGTTTTTCCCCAAGTTTTTGGATTTTTCATGCCAAATTTTTGAGTTTTCCCCCCAAATTTTGGGATTTCACCCCCAATTTTCGGTTTTTCACCCCCCAATTTCGTTTTTTCCCCCAAATTCCCAGGCCATGGAGTCTCTGCCCGTGCGGGCGGTGCTGCTGCTGCCGGAGCCTTTTGGGGGGCTCAGCCCTTCGATTTCGGGGCGCAGGGGACGGCGCGGGGGGTGCGGGAGCTGCTCCCCCAAATTTTGGGGGTTCCCAACCGATTCTGGGCTTCCCCCCCCAATTTTGGGGTTTTGCCCGTAAATTTTGGGTTTTTTCACGCCAAATTTTGGGGTTTTTCCCCCAAATTTTGGGGTTTTCATGCCAAATTTTTGAGTTTTCCCTCCAAATTTTGGGCTTTTCCCCCCCAATTTTGGGCTTTTGCCCCCAAATTTTAGGGTTCTTCACGCCAATTTTTGGGGTTCTTCATGCCAAATTTTGGTCTTTTTCCCCCAAATTTTAGGGGTTTTCACACTAAATTTTTGAGTTTTCCCTCCCAATTTTCAGGTTTTCCCCCCAAATTCTGGGGTTCTTCACGCCAAATTTTGGGGTTCTTCAGGTCAAATTTTGGGGTTGTTCAGGCCAAATTTTTGAGTTTTCTCTCCCAATTTTTGGGGTTTTTGCCCAGATTTTGGGGGTTTCCCCCCAAATTTTGGGGTTCTTGATGCCAAATTTTGGGGTTCTTCAGGTCAAATTTTGGGGTTGTTCAGGCCAAATTTTTGAGTTTTCTCTCCCGATTTTGGGTTTTTTCCCCAAGTTTTTGGATTTTTCATGCCAATTTTGAGTTTCCCCCCCTAATTTTCGGTTTTTCACCCCCTAATTTTCGGTTTTTCCCCCATTTTCAGGCCATGGAGTCGCTGCATGTCCGGGCGGTGCTGCTGCTGGCCGAGCCCTTTTGGGGGGCTCAGCCCTTCGATTTCGGGGCGCAGGGGACGGCGCAGGGGGGGCGGGAGCTGCTCCCCCAAATTTTGGGGGGTCCCGACCAATTGTGGGGTTTCCCCCCCAATTTTGGGGTTTTGCCCCTAAATTTTGGGGTTTCCCACCAAATTTTTGAGTTTTCCCTCCCAATTTTGGGCTTTTCCCTCCCGATTTTGGGGTTTTTCCCCTAAATTTTGGGGTTCTTCACGCCAAATTTTGGGCTTTTCCCCCCAAATTTTGGGTTTCTTCATGCCAAATTTTTGAGTTTTCCCTCCCAGTTTTGGGTGTTTTTCCCCCAAATTTTGGGGTTCTTCATGCCAAATTTTTGAGTTTTCCCTCCCAATTTTGGGGTTTTCCCCCCAAATTTTTGAGTTTTCCCTCCAAATTTTGGGCTTTCCCCCCCCAATTTTGTGTTTTTTCCCCCAAATTTTAGGGTTCTTCAGGCCAAATTTTGGGGTTCTTCATGCGAATTTTTTGAGTTTTACCTCCCAATTTTTGGGGTTTTCCCCCAGATTTTGGGGTTTTTCACGCCAAATTTTTGAGTTTTACCTCCCAATTTTGAGGCTTTCCCCCCAAATTTTGAGATTTTCCCTCCAAATTTTGGGGTTTTTCACGCCAAATTTTTGAGTTTTCACTCCCAATTTGGGTGTTCTTTATGCCAAATTTTTGAGTTTTACCTCCCGATTTTGAGTTTTCCCCCCAAACTTTTGCGTTTTCCCTCCCAATTTTGGGGTTTTTCCCCAAGTTTTCGGATTTTTCATGCCAAATTTTTGAATTTTCCCCCCTAATTTTCGGTTTTTCTCCCCAAATTTCCAGGCCATGGAGTCTCTGCACGTGCGGGCGGTGCTGCTGCTGGCCGAGCCCTTTTGGGGGGCTCAGCCCTTCGATTTCGGGGCGCAGGGGACGGCGCGGGGGGTGCGGGAGCTGCTCCCCCAAATTTTGGGGGGTCGCCTGGGGCCGCCCCCCGAGCCCAGCTACGCCCTGCACCGAAAACTCGGGGGGCTCTTCCTGACCTGCGCCCACCTGGGGGGACGCGTGCGCTGCCGGGAGCTGCTGCTGCGCCTCCTGCGCCCCCAAATGCACCCCAAAAATGCACCCGGGACGGACGGGGGGACCCCAAAAACCGGGGGGCACCCCGAGAATTCCGGAGATCAATAAAGGGGATTTTGAGCCCAAAATTCTGGATGGTTTTGGGTTTTGGGGGTTTTGGGGTTCTGGGTTTGGGTTTTTGGGGTTCTGGAATTTTGGGGTTCTGGGATTTGGGGGGTTCTGGGTTTGGGGTTCTGGGATTTGGGGGGTTCAGAGTGAATTTGGGGTGAGGGGAACCCCAAAAATGCCAGGGTGGCCCCCCAGGGAGAGGTCCCAAAAAAGAGGGGTTCGACCCCAAAAATCCGGCTGGGTTTGGGGTTTTGGGGTTCTGGGTTTGGGGTTTTGGGGTTCTGGGTTTGGGGTTTTGGGGTTCTGGATTTGGGGTTCTGGATTTGGGGGGTTCAGAGTGAATTTGGGGTGGGGGGGACCCCAAAAACCGGGGGGCGCCCCGAGAATCCCGGAGAGCAATAAATGGGATTTGAGCCCAAAATTCGGATGGGTTTGGGGTTTTGGGGTTCTGGGTTTGGGGTTTTGGGGTTCTGGGTTTGGGGTTTTGGGGTTCTGGGTTTGGGGTTTTGGGGTTCGGGGTTTGGGGTTCTGGATTTGGGGGGTTCAGAGTGAATTTGGGGTGGGGGGACCCCAAAAAACAGGGGGAGAACTCTGAAATTTGGGGTAGAAGCCCCAGGCTCAATAAAGGGGGATTGAGCCCCAAAATCGGTTTTGGGGTTCTGGGATTTGGGGTTTTGGGGTTCTGGGTTTGGGGTTTTGGGGTTCGGGGTTTTGGGGGTCTGGGATTTGGGGGGTTCAGAGTGAATTTGGGGTGGGGGGGACCCCAAAAACCGGGCGACACCCCGAGAATCCTGGAGATCAATAAAGGGGGTTTGAGCCCCAAATTCCATCTGGGTTTGGGGTTCTGGGTTTTGGGGGTTTGGGGTTCTGGGTTTGGGGTTCTGGATTTGGGGGTTCAGAGTGAATTTGGGGTGGGGAGAACCCCAAAAACCCGACCCCAACCGCCGGGGCACCCCCAAATCCGGGGGGACACCCCAAAAATCCTGGGGCAAAATAAAGGCGGTTTTTAGTCCGAAATTCCATCTGGGTTTGGGGTTTTGGGGTTCTGGGTTTGGGTTTTTGGGGTTCTGGGATTTGGGGGGTTCTGGATTTGGGGTTCTGGATTTGGGAGGTTCAGAGTGAATTTGGGGTGGGGGGACCCCAAAACCTGGGGGGAGTCCCAAAATTCGGGGCAGAGACCCCAGATTCAATAACGGGGGATTGAGCCCCAAAATCAGTTTTGGGGTTCTGGGTTTGGGGTTTTGGGGTTTTGGGTTTGGGGTTCTGGATTTGGGGGGTTCAGAGTGAATTTGGGGTGAGGGGAACCCCAAAAACCGGGGGGCACCCCAAAAATCCTGGGGCGAAATAAAGGCAGGTTTGAGCCCAAAATTCTGGATGGATTTGGGTTTGGGGGTTCTGGGTTTGGGGTTTTGGGGTTCTGGGTTTGGGGTTCTGGGTTTGGGATTTTGGGGTTTTGGGGTTCTGGGGTTTGGGGTTCTGGATTTGGGGGGTTCAGAGTGAATTTTGGGGTTGGGGACCCCCAAAATGCCAGGGAGGACCCCCAGGGAGAGGTCCCGAAAAAGAGGGATTTGACCCCAAAAATCCAGCTGGGTTTGGGGTTTTGGGTTTGGGGTTTTGGGTTTGGGGTTTTGGGGTTCTGGGTTTGGGGTTCTGGATTTGGGGGGTTCGGAGTGAATTTGGGGTGGGGGGACCCCAAAAACCGGGGACACCCCAAAAATCCTGGGGCGAAATAAAGGCGGTTTTGAGCCCAAAATTCGGATGGGTTTGGGGTTTTGGGGTTCTGGGTTTGGGGTTTGGGGTTCTGATTTTGGGGTTGGGGCAATTTGGGGGTTCAGGGGGAATTTTGGGGTTCTCTCCCCATTTTCCCGGTTTTTTTCCCCGTTTCCCCCGATTTTTTATCCCTTTTTTTTTCCCAAAATTCCCGGATTTTTTCCCTTTTCCACAAATTCCCATTTTTTTCCCCACGTTTTTCCCAAATTCCCACGTTTTCTCCCCATTTTCCCCGGGTTTTTTCCTATTTTTTCCCTGTTCTTCCCAAATTCCCATTTTTCTCCCATTTTTCCCAAATTTCTGCTTTTTCTCCCCATTTTCCCCGGGTTTTTCCCACTTCTTTCACTTCTTTTCCCATTTTCCCTGAGACTCTTCCCATTTTTCCCATTTTTTCCCATTTTCCCTGAGACTTTTCACATTTTTTCCCATTTTCCCTGAGACTTTTCCCATTTTTCCCCAAATTCTGGGGTTTTCCCCAGTTTATCCTCTTTTTTTCCCCATTCTCCCCAAATTCCATTTTTCCCCCCAAATTCCTGTTTTCTTCCCCGTTTTTACCAAATTCCCAAATTCTCCCCCTATTTTTCCCGTTTTTCTCCCATTTTCCCCAAATTTCTGGGATTTTTTCCTATTTTCCCAAAATTCTCAGATTTTTTTCCCATTTCCCCCCAGATTCCCATTTTCCCCTCAATTTTTTCCAAATTCTCGAGTTTTACTCCCCGTTTTCCCCGGGTTTTTCCCATTTTTCCCTAAAATTCACAGTTTTCCCTGTTTTCCTCAAATTACCGGTTTTTCTCCCCATTTTTCCCAAATTCCCATTTTTTTCTCCCTCTTTTCCCTGTTTTTTTTTCCATTTTTCCCCCATTTTTCCCAAATTCATGTTTTTTCCCATTTTTTCCCCAAATTCCCGATTTTTTCCCCATTTCCCCCAAATTCCCACTTTTTCTCCCCTCTTATCCTGCTTTTTTACCTTTTTTTTTGCTTTTTTTCCCAGATTTCCTCCCCGTTTTTCCAAAATTCCAGGTTTTTTTCCATTCCCCCCCCCCCATTCCCGGTTTCCCCCCCATTTTTCCCAAATTCCCTTTTTTTTCCCATTTTGCCCTCCAAATTCCCGTTTTTTTCCTTGTTTCCCCCTAATTCCCAGTTTTTCTCCCCATTTTCCCCAGTTTTTTTCCTATTTTTTCCCTGTTCTTCCCAAATTCCCATTTTTCTCCCATTTCCCCCCCCAAATTCCCATTTTTCTCCCATTTTTCCCAAATTTCTGCTTTTTCTCCCCGTTTTCCCCATTTTTTTCCACTTATTTCACTTTTTTCCCTGATTCCCCCCCATTTTTTCCAAAATTCCCGGTTTTTCTCCCTGTTTTTTTCCCATTTTTCCCCCATTTTTCCAGTTTCCCCCATTTTTCCCAAATTCCCACTTTTTCTCCCCATTTTTCCTGCATTTTTCCCTATTTTCCCCCATTTTTTCCCAAATTCCCGCATTTTTCCCCCGTTTTTTCCCATTTTCCCCCCCATTTTTTCCCGATTTCCCCCTCCGTTTTTTCCAAATTCCCTTTTTTTTTCTAAAATTCCCGGGTTTTCTCCCATTTTTCCCGGGTTTTTTCCCGTTTTTTCCCAATTTCCCCAAATTCCCGTTTTTCCCCTTTCTCCCCCCCACGAAATATCCAATTTTTCCCTTTTTCCCCAATTTTCCTCCCGTTTCTCCCCAAATTCCCGTTTTTTCCCATTTTTCCACCCCAAATTCCCGTTTTTTCCCGTTTCTCCCCAAATTCCCGATTTTTTCCTTTTCCCTCCCCCCAAATTCCCGTTTTTCTCCCATTTTTCCCAAATTCCTGCTTTTTCTCCCCATTTTCCCCGGGTTTTTCCCACTTCTTTCACTTCTTTTCCTGATTTCCCCCCATTTTCCCCAAATTCCCAGTTTTTCTCCCCATTTTCCTGCGTTTTTTCCTATTTTCCCCCGTTTTTTCCCAAATTCCCACATTTTTTCCCCATTTCCCCTCAGTTTTTCCCAAATTCCCTTTTTTTTCTCAAATTCCCGTTTTTTCTCCCCATTTTTCCCGGGTTTTTTCCCGTTTTTTCCCCAATTTTCCCCCCGTTTCTCCCCAAATTCCCGTTTTTTCCCCATTTTTCCACCCCAAATTCACGGTTTTTTCCCGTTTCTCCCCAAATTCCCATTTTTCCCCCATTTTTCCCAAATTCCCAGTTTTTCTCCCCATTTTCTCTGTTTTTTCCCAATTTCCCCCCATTTTTCCCAAATTCCCAGTTTTTCTCCCCACTTTCCTGCGTTTTTTCCTATTTTCCCCCATTTTTTCCCAAATTCCCGCATTTTCCCCCCGATTTTTCCCATTTTTCCTGTTTTTTTCCCATTTCCCCCCATTTTTCCCAAATTCCCGGTTTTTCTCCCCATTTTTCCTGCGTTTTTCCCTATTTTCCTCCGTTTTTTCCCAAATTCCCGCATTTTCCCCCCATTTTTCCCCATTTCCCCCCCATTTTTTCCCATTTTCTCCCCGTTTTTTCCCGATTTTCTCCCCCTTTTTCCCAAATTCCCTTTTTTTTCCCCAAATTCCCGTTTTTTCTCCCCATTTTTCCCGCCCCCCCCCCCGCCGTTGCCATGGCAACCGCGCCCCTCCCCCCCTTAAAGGGGCCGCGCGGCCGGGGGCGGGAATTTGGGGCATTTTTGGGGGATTTTGGGCGATTTTGGGGGATTTTGGGGGATTGTGGGGGATTTTGGGGATTTTGGGAGATTTTTGGGGGCATTTCGGGATTTTGGGGAGATTTGGGGGAGATTTTTGGGGCGATTTGGTGGAGTTTTTTGGGGGGATTTGGGAATTTGGGGGATTTTTGGGGGATTTTTGGGGATTTAGGGGGATTTGGGGGAGATTTTTGGGGGGATTTGGGGGAGATTTTTGGGGGATTTTTTGGGATTTTTGGGGATTTTGGACGATTTGGGGGAGATTTTGGGGGGGATTTGGGGATTTGGGGGGATTTTCAAGGGATTTTGACGTGATTTTGGGGCAATTTGGGAAATTTTGGGGCATTTTGGGGCAATTTGGGAGATTTTGGGAGTCTGTGAGCGGATTTGGGGCGATTTTGGAGATTTTTGGGGGCATTTGGGGATTTTGGGAGATTTTGGGGGGATTTGGGAGATTTTTGGGGGGAATTTGGGGGATTTTGGGGGATTTGGGGTTTCGGGGGAGTCTGTGAGGGGATTTTGGGGATTTGGGGGGATTTTGGGGGGATTTTTGGGGATTTTGGGGATTTTGGGGGATTTTTGGGGATTTTGGGGGAGATTTTTGGGGGGATTTGGGGATTTTGGGGTGATTTGGGGGAGATTTTTGGGGATTTGGGGATTTGGGGGGATTTTGGGGGGTTTTGGGGGGGTTTTGGGGGGGAATTTGGGGTGTTCTCAGGTGATTTGGTGGATTTTGGTGAGAATTTGGGGGATTTGGGACGGATTTTGGCGGGTTTGGGGGATTTTGGGTGGATTTGGGGGATATTTCGAGGGGATTTTGGGTGGTTTTGGGTGGGATTTGGGGTGAATTTTGGCGGGTTTGGGAGGACTTGGGATGGATTTTAATGAGATTTTGAGGGAATTTGGGTATTTTTGGGGAGGATTTGGGGGGTTTTGATGGATTTTGGTGAGAATTTGGGGGATTTGGGGCGGATTTTGGGGAGATTTTGGGGGATTTGGGGCGGATTTTGGCGGGTTTGGGGATTTTGGGTGGATTTGGGGAATTTTGGGTGGATTTGGGGGATATTTCGAGGGGATTTTGGTGAGATTTTGGGGTATTTGGGGTGGATTTTGGCCGGTTTGGGAGGATTTGGGCCGATTTCTGTGAGATTTTGAGGGAATTTTGGTATTTTTGGGGAGATTTGGGGGGTCTCCAGGGGGATTTGGGGGTGAATTTGAGGGGTTCTCAGGGGATTTGGTGGATTTTGGTGAGATTTTGGGGGATTTGGGGCGGATTTTGGCGGGTTTGGGGAATTTTGGGTGGATTTGGGGGATATTTTGAGGGGATTTTGGGAGGTTTTGGGTGGGATTTGGGGGATTTTGGTGGATTTTGGTGCGAATTTGGGGGATTTGGGGCGGATTTTGGCGGGTTTGGGGAATTTTGGGTGGATTTGGGGAATATTTCAAGGGGATTTTGGGAGGTTTTGGGTGGATTTTGGCGGATTTGGGGTGGATTTTGGTGAGATTTTGGGGGATTTGGGGCGGATTTTGGCGGTTTGGGAGGATTTGGGGCCGGATTTCTGTGATATTTTGAGGTAATTTTTGTATTTTCGGGGATGATTTGCGGGATTTTGATGGATTTTGGTGCCAATTTTGCCGATTTTGGGGCCCCCCGCCCCTCATAGCACTGACAGGCGTTAGCCCCGCCCCTTTCCCCGCCCCTTTAGATGATTGACACCTCCCTCAGCCAATCAGCGGCGCGCGCGGGGCACGCCGGGAGTTGTAGTCCCGCCGCCCCTCCGCCATTGCCCCTTTCCCCTCCCCCCCGCCCGGGGGTCTCGGGGGGGATTTTGGGGCGGTTTGGGGGGATTTGGGCAGTTTTGGGGGGTCTCCGGGGGGATTTCGGGGCAGTTTGAGGAGATTTTGGGGGTCTGGGAGGGTTCATGAGGGGATTTTGGGGCGGTTTGGGAGGATTTTGGGGGATTTGGGGAAGATTTTGGGGGCATTTGAGGATTTTTGGGGATTTGGAGGGATTTTGAGGGGATTTTGGGGCTAATTTGGGAGATTTTGGGAGTCCGTGAGCGGATCTCGGGGGGATTTGGGAGATTTTTGGGGGGAATCTGGGGGATTTTGGGGAATTTTGGGGGTATTTTGGGGGATTTGTGGGAGATTTTTGGAGGGATTTGGGGATTTTGGGGGATTTTGGGGGGATTTTTGGGGATTTGGGGGGATTTGGGGTGGATTTTGGCGGGTTTGGGAGGATTTGGGATGGATTTCGGTGAGATTTTGAGATAATTTTTGTATTTTGGGAGAGGATTTGGGGGGTTTTGATGGATTTTGGGGAGAATTTGGGGGATTTGGGGTGGATTTTGGCGGGTTTGAGGGATTTTGGGTGGATTTGGGGGATATTTTGAGGGGATTTTGGGAGTTTTTGGTTGGGATTTCGGGGATTTCGGTGGATTTTGGGTGGATTTTGGGAGGTTTTGGGTGGGATTTGGGGGAATTTTGGCGGGTTTGAGGGATTTGGGTGGATTTGGGGGATATTTGGAGGGGATTTTGGGAGATTTTGGGTGGGATTTGGGGGGTTTTGATGGATTTTGGGGAGAATTTGGGGGATTTGTGGCGGATTTTGGCGGGTTTGGGAGGATTTGGGGCGGATTTTGGTGATATTTTGAGGGGATTTTGGGGGATTTTGGGTGGGATTTGGGGTGGATTTTGGCGGATTTCGGTGAGATTTTGAGGGAAATTTGTTATTTTTGGGGAGGATTTGGGGGGTTTTGATGGATTTTGGTGCGAATTTGAGTCATTTGGGGCGGATTTTAGCGAGTTTGGGGAATTTTGGGTGGATTTGGGGGATATTTCGAGGGGATTTTGGGAGGTTTTGGGTGTGATTTGGGAGAATTTGGGGCGGATTTTGGTGAGACTTTGAGGGAATTTTTGTATTTTCGGGTAGGATTTGGGTGGTTTTGATGGATTTTGGTGCGAATTTGGGGGATTTGGGGCGGATTTTGGCGGGTTTGGGGGATTTGGGGTGGATTTGGGGGATATTTCGAGGGGATTTTGGGATTTTTCGGTTGGGATTTGGGGGATTTGGTGGATTTTGGTGAGATTTTGGGGGATTTGGGGTAGGTTTTGGCGGTTTGGGAGGATTTGGGGCGAATTTCGGTGAGATTTTGAGGGAATTTTTGTATTTTTGGGGAGGATTTGGGGGGTTTTGATGAATTTTGGGGAGAATTTGGAGGATTTGGGGTGGATTTTGGCGGGTTTGGGAGGATTTGGGGCGGATTTCTGTGATATTTTGAGGTAGATTTGTTATTTTCGGGCAGGATTTGGGTGGTTTTGATGGATTTTGGTGCAAATTTGGCCGATTTTGGGGCCCCCCGCCCCTCATAGCCCTGACAGGATGTAGCCCCGCCCCTTTCCCCGCCCCTTTAGATGATTGACACCTCCCTCAGCCAATCAGCGGCGCGCGCGGGGCACGCCGGGAGTTGTAGTCCCGCCGCCCCTCCGCCATTGCCCCTTTCCCCTCCCCCCCCGCCCGGGGGTCTCGGGGGGGATTTTGGGGCGGTTTGGGGGGATTTGGGCAGTTTTGGGGGGTCTCCGGGGGGATTTCGGGGCGGTTTGAGGAGATTTTGGGGGTCTGGGAGGGTTCATGAGGGGATTTTGGGGCGGTTTGGGGGGATTTTGGGGGGTTTTGGGGGTGAATTTGGGGGGTTCTCAGGGGATTTGGTGGATTTTGGGGAGAATTTGGGGGATTTGGGGCGGATTTTGGCGGCTTTGGGGGATTTTGGGTGGATTTGGGGGATATTTCGAGGGGATTTTGGGAGGTTTTGGGTGGGATTTGGGGGATTTGGGGCGGATTTTGGCGGGTTTGGGAGGATTTGGGGCGGATTTCGGTGAGACTTTGAGGAAAATTTGTTATTTTCGGGTAGGATTTGCGGGATTTTGATGGATTTTGGTGAGAATTTGGGGGATTTGGGGCGGATTTTGGTGGGTTTGGGAGGATTTGGGGCGGATTTGGGGGATATTTTGGGGGGATTTGGGGAGGTTTTGGGTGGGATTTGGGGGATTTGGGGCGGATTTTGGTGAGATTTTGAGGTAAATTCTGCTATTTTTGGGTAGGATTTGGGTGGTTTTGATGGATTTTGGGGAGAATTTGGGGGATTTGGGGCGGATTTTGGGGGGATTTGAAGGATTTTCGGGGGATATGGGGGATATTTCGAGGGGATTTTGGGAGGTTTTGGGGGGGATTTGGGGTGAATTTTGGCGGGTTTGGGAGGATTTGGGGCGGATTTTGGTGAGATTTTGAGGGAAATTTGGTAATTTTGGGGAGGATTTGGGTGGTTTTGATGGATTTTGGAGCGAATTTGGCCGATTTTGGGGCCCCCGCCCCTCATAGCACTGACAGGCGATAGCCCCGCCCCTTTCCCGCCCCTTTGATGATTGACACCTCCCTCAGCCAATCAGCGGCGCGCGCGGGGCACGCCGGGAGTTGTAGTCCCGCCGCCCCTCCGCCATTGCCCCTTTCCCCTCCCCCCCGCCCGGGGGTCTCGGGGGGGATTTTGGGGCGGTTTGGGGGGATTTGGGGAGTTTTGGGGGGTCTCCGGGGGGATTTCGGGGCACTTTGAGGAGATTTTGGGGGTCTGGGAGGGTTCATGAGGGGATTTTGGGGCGGTTTGGGGGGATTTTGGGGGTGAATTTGGGGGTGAATTTGGGGGATTTGGGGCGGATTTTGGCGGGTTTGGGGGATTTTGGGTGGATTTGGGGGATATTTCGAGGGGATTTTGGGGGAGATTTTGGGGGATTTGGGGCGGATTTTGGTGGGTTTGGGAGGATTTGGGGCGGATTTCTGTGAGACTTTGAGGGAATTTTGGTATTTTTGGGGAGGATTTGAGCGGTTTTTGATGGATTTTGGTGAGAATTTGGGGCGGATTTTGGTGGGTTTGGGGGATTTTGGGTGGATTTGGGGGATATTTCGAGGGGATTTTGGGAGGTTTGGGGTGGGATTTGGGGGATTTCGGGTGGATTTTGGTGAGAATTTGGGGGATTTGTGGCGGATTTTTGCGGGTTTGGGAGGATTTGGGGCGGATTTCTGTGATATTTTGAGGTAAATTTGGTATTTTCGGGGATGATTTGGGCGGTTTTGATGGATTTTGGTGCGAATTTGGCCGATTTTGGGGCCCCCCGCCCCTCATAGCACTGACAGGAGTTAGCCCCGCCCCTTTCCCCGCCCCTTTGATGATTGACACCTCCCTCAGCCAATCAGCGGCGCGCGCGGGGCACGCCGGGAGTTGTAGTCCCGCCGCCCCTCCGCCATTGCCCCTTTCCCCTCCCCCCCGCCCGGGGGTCTCGGGGGGGATTTTGGGGCGGTTTGGGGGGATTTGGGGAGTTTTGGGGGGTCTCCGGGGGGATTTCGGGGCAGTTTGAGGAGATTTTGGGGGTCTGGGATGGTTCATGAGGGGATTTTGGGGCGATTTGGTGGGATTTTGGGGGGTTTTGGGGGTGAATTTGGGGTGTTCTCAGGGGATTTGGGGGATTTTGGTGCGAATTTGGGGGATTTGGGGCGGATTTTGGCGGGTTTGGGGGATTTTGGGTGGATTTGGGGGATATTTCGAGGGGATTTTGGGAGGTTTTGGGGTGGATTTGGGGGATTTGGGGTGGATTTTGGTGGGTTTGGGAGGATTTGGGGCGGATTTCGGTGAGATTTTGAGGGAATTTTTTGTATTTTTGGGGAGGATTTAGGGGGGTTTTGGCGGATTTTGGTGAGATTTTGGGGGATTTGGGGTGAATTTTGGCGGGTTTGGGAGGATTTCTGTGATATTTTGAGGTAAATTTGTTATTTTCGGGTAGGATTCGGGTGGTTTTGATGGATTTTGGTGCGAATTTGGCCGATTTTGGGGCCCCCCGCCCCTCATAGCCCTGACAGGCGATAGCCCCGCCCCTTTCCCCGCCCCTTTAGATGATTGACACCTCCCCCAGCCAATCAGCGGCGCGCGCGGGGCACGCCGGGAGTTGTAGTCCCGCCGCCCCTCCGCCATTGCCCCTTTCCCCTCCCCCCCGCCCGGGGGTCTCGGGGGGGATTTTGGGGCGGTTTGGGGGGATTTGGGCAGTTTTGGGGGGTCTCCGGGGGGATTTCGGGGCAGTTTGAGGAGATTTTGGGGGTCTGGGAGGGTTCATGAGGGGATTTTGGGGCGGTTTGGGGGTTTTGGGGGGTTTTGGGGTGAATTTGGGGTGTTCTCAGGGGATTTGGGGGATTTTGGTGAGAATTTGGGGGATTTGGGGCGGATTTTGGCGGGTTTGGGGGATTTTGGGTGGATTTGGGGAATATTTCGAGGGAATTTTGGGAGGTTTTGGGTGAGAATTTGGGGGATTTGGGGTGAATTTTGGGGAGAATTTGGGGGATTTGGGCCGGATTTTGCCGGGTTCGGGAGGATTTGGGGCGGATTTTTGTGAGACTTTGAGGGAATTTTGGTATTTTTGGGTAGGATTTGGGTGGTTTTGATGGATTTTGGTGCGAATTTGGGGGATTTGGGGTGGATTTTGGCAGATTTGGGGGATTTTGGGTTGATTTGGGGGATATTTCGAGGGGATTTTGGGGGATTTTGGGTGGGATTTGGGCGGATTTTGCCGCGTTTGGGAGGATTTGGGGCGGATTTTGGTGAGATTTTGAGGGAATTTTTGCATTTTTGGGGAGGATTTGGGCGGTTTTGATGAATTTTGGTGCGAATTTGGCCGATTTTGGGGCCCCCCGCCCCTCATAGCCCTGACAGGAGTTAGCCCCGCCCTTTTCCCCGCCCCTTTAGATGATTGACACCTTCCTCAGCCAATCAGCGGCGCGCGCGGGGCACGCCGGGAGTTGTAGTCCCGCCGCCCCTCCGCCATTGCCCCTTTCCCCTCCCCCCCGCCCGGGGGTCTCGGGGGGGATTTTGGGGCGGTTTGGGGGGATTTGGGCAGTTTTGGGGGGTCTCCGGGGGGGATTTCGGGGCAGTTTGAGGAGATTTTGGGGGTCTGGGAGGTTCATGAGGGGATTTTGGGGAGATTTTGGGGGGTTTTGGGGGCTTTTGGGGGTGAATTTGGGGTGTTCTAAGGGGATTTGGTGGATTTTGGGGAGAATTTGGGGGATTTGGGGTGGATTTTAGCGGGTTTGGGAGGATTTGTGATGGATTTTAGTGAGATTTTGAGGGAATTTTGGTATTTTCGGGTCGGATTTGGGGTGTTTTGATGGATTTTGTTGCAAATTTGGGCGATGTGGGGCGGATTTTGGCGGGTTTGGGGGATTTTGGGTGGATTTGGGGGATGTTTCGAGGGGATTTGGGGTGGATTTTGGTGAGTTTTTGGGGGATTTGGGGTGGATTTTGGCGGGTTTGGGAGGATTTGGGGCGGATTTCGGTGAGATTTTGAGGGAATTTTGGTATTTTTGGGGAGATTTGGGGGGTCTCCAGTGGGATTTATGGGTGAATTTGGGAGATTTTGGGCATGATTTGGGGGATTTCAGGGGGATTTTGGGGAGAATTTGGGGGATTTGGGGCGGATTTTGGCGGGTTTGGGGGATTTTGGGGTGGATTTGGGGGATATTTCGAGGGGATTTTGGTGAGATTTTGGGGGATTTCGGGTGGATTTGGTGAGATTTTGGGGGATTTCGGGTGGATTTGGTGAGATTTTGGGGGATTTGGGGCGGATTTTGGCGGATTTGGGAGGATTTGGGGCAGATTTCGGTGAGATTTTGAGGTAAATTTGGTATTTTCCGGTAGGATTTGGGCGGTTTTGATGGATTTTGGGGAGAATTCGGGGGATTTGGGGCGGATTTTGGCGGGTTTGGGCGGATTTGGGATGGATTTGGGGGATATTTCGAGGGGATTTTGGGAAGTTTTGGGTGGGATTTGGGGGATTTGGGGCGGATTTTGGTGAGATTTTGGGGGATTTGGGGCGGATTTTGCCGCGTTTGGGAGGATTTGGGGCGGATTTCGGTGAGATTTTGAGGGAATTTTGTTATTTTTGGGGAGGATTTGGGAGTTTTGGTGGATTTGGGTGAGATTTTGAGGGATTTGGGGTGAATTTTGGCGGGTTTGGGAGGATTTGGGGCGGATTTCTGTGATATTTTGAGGTAAATTTGGTATTTTTGGGGATGATTTGCGGGATTTTGATGAATTTTGGTGCGAATTTGGCCGATTTTGGGGCCCCCCGCCCCTCATAGCACTGACAGGAGTTAGCCCCGCCCCTTTCCCCGCCCCTTTGATGATTGACACCTCCCTCAGCCAATCAGCGGCGCGCGCGGGGCACGCCGGGAGTTGTAGTCCCGCCGCCCCTCCGCCATTGCCCCTTTCCCCTCCCCCCGCCCGGGGGTCTCGGGGGGGATTTTGGGGCGGTTTGGGGGGATTTGGGGAGTTTTGGGGGGTCTCCGGGGGGATTTCGGGGCAGTTTGAGGAGATTTTGGGGGTCTGGGATGGTTCATGAGGGGATTTTGGGGCGATTTGGTGGGATTTTGGGGGGTTTTGGGGGTGAATTTGGGGGGTTCTCAGGGGATTTGGGGGATTTTGGTGCGAATTTGGGGGATTTGGGGCGGATTTTGGCGGGTTTGGGGGATTTTGGGTGGATTTGGGGGATATTTCGAGGGGATTTTGGGAGGATTTGGGGTGGATTTGGGGGATTTGGGGTGGATTTTGGTGGGTTTGGGAGGATTTGGGGCGGATTTCGGTGAGATTTTGAGGGAATTTTTTGTATTTTTGGGGAGGATTTAGGGGGGTTTTGGCGGATTTTGGTGAGATTTTGGGGGATTTGGGGTGAATTTTGGCGGGTTTGGGAGGATTTCTGTGATATTTTGAGGTAAATTTGTTATTTTCGGGTAGGATTCGGGTGGTTTTGATGGATTTTGGTGCGAATTTGGCCGATTTTGGGGCCCCCCGCCCCTCATAGCCCTGACAGGCGATAGCCCCGCCCCTTTCCCCGCCCCTTTAGATGATTGACACCTCCCCCAGCCAATCAGCGGCGCGCGCGGGGCACGCCGGGAGTTGTAGTCCCGCCGCCCCTCCGCCATTGCCCCTTTCCCCTCCCCCCCGCCCGGTACCGGGGGGCACCGGCGGAGCGGGGCGGGGGGGGGAGGGGCGGGGCGGGCGGGGGTCTCGGGGGGGATTTTGGGGCGGTTTGGGGGGATTTGGGGAGGGGAACGGGGGAGGGGAGGGGGGGTTCAGCCCCGCCGCCCCCTCCCCGAGCGCGGAGCGGCGCAAAATGGCCACGGCGCTGCACAAACCCCTCAAATGGTGAGCGCGGCACCGGGACACCGGCACCGGGACACCGGGACACCGCCCCGGCACCGGCACCGCCCCGGCACCGCCCCGGCACCGGCCACGGCACCGGCGCGGCGGCGGCGGGGGCGGGGTGGGAACCGGTGCCGGTACCGGGAGGGGTTCGGTGTACCGGTACCGGGAGGGGATGGGGGTACCGGTACCGGGAGGGGTTCGGTGTACCGGTACCGGGAGGGGACCACCGGTACCGGGAGGGGATGGGAACACCGGTACCGGTGATGGGAGGGGGGTACCGGTACCGGGAGGGGATGGGAGCCCCGTTACCGGTGATGGAAAGGGGATGGAGACCCCCGTTACCGGTGATGGGAAGGGATGGAGACCCCCGGTACCGGCACCGGTGATGGGAGGGGATGGGAGACCACCGGTACCGGCAGCGGGAGGGGATGGAGACCCCGGTACCGGTGATGGGGATGGGGATGGGACCCCCGTTACCGGTGATGGGAGGGGATGGGAGACCACCGGTACCGGCACCGGCAGTAGATGGGAGCCCCGGTACCGGCACCGGGTGGGGATGGGAGCCCCGTTACCGGCGGCAATGAGGACCCGGTACCGGCGGCAATGAGGACCCGGTACCGGCGGCAATGAGGACCCGGTTCGGGTGGGGACAGAGCCTCCGGTACCGGCAGAAACGGAGCCGTGGCTCTGCTGGGGAGGGACCCACCGGGAGCCGAGCCCCCGGTACCGGCAGGGAGGGACCCGGTACCGGGATGGGGATCCGGTACCGGGATGGGGATCCGGTACCGGCCGGGATGGGGATCCGGTACCGGGATGGGGATCCGGTACCGGAGGGGTCCCAGTCCCGGTTCTGATCCGGTTCTGATCCCAATCCCATCCCGGTCCCGGTTCTGATCCGGTTCTGATCCCATCCCGGTCCCGGTTCTGATCCGGTTCTGATCCGGTTCTGATCCCAATCCCATCCCAGTCCCGGTTCTGATCCGGTTCTGATCCCATCCCGGTCCCGGTTCTGATCCGGTTCTGATCCGGTTCTGATCCCAATCCCATCCCAGTCCCGGTTCTGATCCGGTTCTGATCCCAATCCCATCTCAGTCCCGGTTCTGATCCGGTTCTGATCCCGGTTCTGACCCGGTTCTGACCCGGACCCTCCATCCCATTGATCCCAGTCCCGGTTCTGACCCGGACCCTCCATCCCCGGTGATCCCAGTCCCGGTTCTGATCCCGGTCCCAATCCCAGTCCCAATCCCGGTCCCAATCCCGGTTCTGATCCTGATCCCAAACCTGATCCCGGTCCTGGTTCTGATCCCGGTCCCAGTCCCAGTTCCGTTCCCAATCCCGGTTCTGATCCCGGTCCCAGTCCCAGTTCTGATCCAGTCCCAGTTCTGATCCTGGTCCCAATACTGGTCCCAGTCCCAATCCCGGTTCTGATCCCAGTCCCGATTCCGGTCCCAATCCCAGTCCCAATCCTTGTCCCAGTCCCAGTCCCAATCCCGGTTCTGATCCCGGTCCCAATCCCGGTTCTGATCCCAATCCTGGTTCTGATCCCGGTCCCAGTCCCAATCCTGGTCCCAATTCCGTTCCCAGTCCCAGTTCTGATCCTGATCCCAATCCCGGTTCTGACCCTGATCCCAAACCTGATCCTGGTCCCGGTTCTGATCCCGGTCCCAATCCCGGTTCTGATCCCAATCCCAAACCTGATCCCAGTCCTGGTTCTGATCCCGATCCCAAACCTGATCCCAATCCCGGTTCTGATCCCAGTCCCAGTCCCAGTCCCGGTTCTGATTCCAGTCCCGGTTCTGATCCCGGTCCCAGTCCCAATCCTGGTCCCAATTCCGTTCCCAGTCCCAGTTCTGATCCTGGTCCCGGTTCTGATCCCTGTCCCGGTCCTGGTGTTGGTTCCTGTCCCAGTCCCGGTTCTGACCCCTGTCCCAGTCCCGGTCCCGGTTCTGATCCTGATCCCGGTCCCGGTCCCGGTCCTGGTCCCAGGTCTGATTCCAATCCTGGTTCCGGCTCCGTCCCATTCCAAATCCCGGCCCCAATCCCAGTCCCGGTTCTGATCCCGGTCCCAGTCCCAGTCTTGGTTCCAATCCCGGTTCCGATCCCAGTCCCGATCCATGTCCCAGTCCCGTTCCCAGTTCTGATCCCGGTCCCAATCCAGGTCCCGGTCCCAGTCCCGGTCCCGATCCCAGTCCCAGTCCTGATCCCAGTCTTGGTCCCCATCCCGGTTCTGGCCCCAGTCCCGGTTCTGATCCTGATCCCAAACCTGATCCCAGTCCCGGTTCTGATCCCAGTCCCGATCCGTGTCCCAGTCCCAGTCCTGTTCCCAGTTCTGATCCGGTCCCAATCCCGGTTCTGATCCCGGTCCCAGTCCCGATCCCAGTCCCAATCCTGGTCCACCTTCCGGTTCTGATCCCGGTCCCAGTCTCAGTCCTGGTCCCAATTCCGTTCCCAATCCCGGTTCTAATCCTGGTTCTAATCCTGGTCCCAGTCCCAGTCCCAGTCCCGGTTCTGATCCCAGTCCCAATCCTGGTCCCAATCCCGGTCCCAATCCCGGTTCTGATCCTGATCCCAAACCTGATCCCGGTCCCAGTCCCAGTCCCGGTTCTGATCCCGGTCCCAGTCCCAATCCCGGTCCCAATTCCGTTCCCAATCCCGGTTCTGACCCTGATCCCAAACCTGATCCTGGTCCCGGTTCTGATCCCGGTCCCAATCCCGGTTCTGATCCCAATCCCAAACCTGATCCCAATCCCGGTTCTGATCCCGGTCCCGTTCCCAGTCCCGGTCCCGGTCCAGGTTGCAATCCGGGATTTTGGGGTGTCCCGGGGGATTTGGGGGATCCCCGTGGGGATTTTGGGGTGTCTTGGGCTGATTTGGGGGATTTTGGGGCGGATTTTGGGGCGGATTTTGGGGCAGATTTTGGGGCTGAGTTTGGGGCTGAGTTTGGGGCCGATTTGGGGCGGGTTTTGGGGAGGATTTTCGGGAGGATTTTGGGGCGGATTTTGGGGAGGATTTTGGGGGGATTTCGGGGCGTATTTTGGGTTGGATTTTGGGGCGTATTTGGGGGAGGATTTTGGGGGGATTTTGGGGCGTAGTTCACGGATTTTTGGGTGGATTTTGGGGGTATTTCGGGGTGCATTTTGGGTTGGATTTTGGGGGTATTTTGGGGCGTATTTTGGGTTGGATTTTGGGGCGATTTTGGGGAGGATTTTGAGGTGGATTTTGGGGCGGATTTTGGGGCGGATTTTGGGGCGGATTTTGGGGCGGATTTTGGGGTGGATTTTGGGGTGGATTTTGGGGAGATTTTTGGGGCGGATTTTGGGGAGATTTTTGGGGCGGATTTTGAGGTGGATTTTGGGGTGTATTTTCAGGAGGATTTGGGGCGGATTTTGATGTGGATTTTGGGGGGATCTTGGGGTGGATTTCGGGATGGATTTTAGGGCGGATTTTGGGCTGGATTTTGGGACGGATTTGGGGGCGGATTTTGGGGGATTTTGGGGCGGATTTTGGGGTGGATTTTGGGGGGATTTTGGGTTGGATTTTGTGGGGATTTTGGGTTGGATTTTCGGGTGGATTTTCGGGCGGATTTTGGGGCTGATTTTAGGGGGTTTTTGGGTCTCATTTTGGGTTGGATTTTGTGGGTATTTTGGGGCGTATTTTGGGTTGGATTTTGGGGCGTAGTTCACGGATTTTCAGGAGCATTTTGGGGGTATTTTGGGGCCATTTTGGGTTGGATTTTAGGGCAGATTTTGGGGGTATTTTGGGGGGATTTTGGGGCAGATTTTGCGGCGGATTTTGGGCGGATTTTGTGGGGATTTTGGGGCGTATTTTGGGTTGGATTTTGGTGGGATTTTGGGGAGGATTTTGCAGCCGATTTTGGGAGGATTTTGGGGGGATTTTGGGGGTATTTCGGGGCGCATTTTGGGTTGGATTTTGTGGGTATTTTGGGGCGTATTTTGGGTTGGATTTTGGGGCGTGTTTGGGGGAGGATTTTGGGCTTAATTTTGTGGAGGATTTTGGGATGGATTTTCAGGCGGATTTTTGGGCGGATTTTGGGCCTGATTTTGGGGGTATTTTGGGGTGTATTTTGGGTTGGATTTTGGGGCGTAGTTCACGGATTTTGGGATGGATTTTGGGGCGGATTTTGGGGCGTATTTTGCGTTGGAATTTGGGGGGATTTTGGGACGTATTTCGAGTTGGATTTTCGGGAGGATTTTGGGGGGATTTTGGGGGGATTTTGGGGCGTATGTGGGGGTGGATTTTGTGGGGATTTTGGGGCATATTTTGATGTGGATTTTGGGGGTATTTTGGGGCGCATTTTGGGGCAGATTTTGGGTGGATTTTGGGGAGGATTTTGGGGGGATTTCGGGGCTTATTTTGGTGCAGATTTTGGGGCAGATTTTGGGCGGATTTTGGGGCGGATTTTTGGGCATATTTTGGGCTGGATTTTGGGGTGGATTTTTGGGCGGATTTTGGGGTGGATTTTGAGGCGGATTTGGGGGGATTTTGTGGCGTATTTACGGGCGAATTTTGGGGAGGATTTTGGGGATATTTTGGGGTATTTTGGGTTGGATTTTGGGACGGATTTGGGAGCGGATTTTGGGGCGGATTTTGGGGCTGATTTTGGGGGTATTTCGGGCCGCATTTTGGGCGTATTTTGGGGGTATTTTGGGCTGGATTTTGGGCTGGATTTTAGGGCGTATTTTGAGGAGGATTTTGGGGCGGAATTTGGGGCGCATTTTGAGGTGTATTTTGGGTTGGATATTGGGGTTAATTTTGTGGAGGATTTTGGGATGGATTTTCGGGCGGATTTTGGGGCGGATTTTTCAGAGGATTTTGTGGGGATTTTGGGGCGATTTCGGGCTGGATTTTGGGGGTATTTTGGGGCGCATTTTGAGGCGGATTTTGGGGCATATATTGGGGGTATTTCGGGGCGTATTTTGGGTTGGATTTTGGGGGTATTTCGGGGTGCATTTTGTGTTGGATTTTGGGGGTATTTCGGGGCGCATTTTGTGTTGGATTTTGGGGGTATTTCGGGGCGTATTTTGGGTTGGATTTTGGGGGTATTTCGGGGCGTATTTTGGGTTGGATTTTGGGGCGATTTTGGGCTGGATTTTGGGCGGATTTTGGGGGTATTTTGGGGGTATTTCGGGGCGCATTTTGGGCTGGATTTTGGGGCCTATTTTGGGGGGATTTTGGGGCGTAGTTCACGGATTTTGGGATGGATTTTCGGGCGGATTTTCGGGCGGATTTTGGGGCAGATTTTGGGGGGATTTTGGGGCAGATTTTGGGGGGATTTTGGGGCGTAGTTCACGGATTTTGGGGGGATTTTGGGGCGCATTTTCGGGAGGATTTTGTGGGGATTTCGGGGCAGATTTTGGGGAGGATTTCGGGGCGCATTTTGAGGCGGATTTTGGGGAGGATTTTGGGGTGCATTTTGGGTTGGATTTTGGGGCGTATTTTGGGGTTGATTTTCGGGTTGATTTTCTGGTTGATTTCGGGGCGCATTTTGAGGCGGATTTTTGGGCGGATTTTGGGGCGGATTTTTGGGCATATTTTGGGCTGGATTTTGGGGTGGATTTTTGGGCGGATTTTGGGGTGGATTTTGAGGCGGATTTTTGGGCGGATTTTGTGGGTATTTCGGGGCAGATTTCGGGTGGATTTTGGGGTTCAGGCGCTGCCCCCACAGCCTCGGGGAGGAGTTCTACCGCGAGGCGCTGGAGCACTGCCGCAGCTACAACGCGCGGCTCTGCGCCGAGCGCAGCCTCCGCCTGCCCTTCCTGGACGCGCAGACCGGCGTGGCGCAGAGCAACTCCTACATCTGGATGGAGCGCGCCCACCGCCGCCCCGGTGAGACCCCCGGGACCCCCGGGATGGGGAGGGACCCCCGGGGTTAGGGAGAGACCCCCGGGTTAGGGAGGGCCCAGAGCAACTCCTACATCTGGATGGAGAGAGCCCACCGCCGCCCCGGTGAGACCCCCGGGACCCCCGGGACCCCCACCGGGACCCCCGGGACCCCCGAGACCCCCCTCGGGACCCCCCAGAACCCCCAGAACCCCCTCGGGACCCCCGGGTTAGGGAGGGACCCAGAGCAACTCCTACATCTGGATGGAGAGAGCCCACCGCCGCCCCGGTGAGACCCCCGGGACCCCCGGGACCCCCGGGACCCCCTCGGGACCCTCGGGATGGGGAGGGACCCCCGGGTTAGGGAGGGACCAGAGCAACTCCTACATCTGGATGGAGAGAGCCCACCGCCGCCCCGGTGAGACCCCGGGACCCCCGGGACCCCCTCGGGATGGGAGAGAACCCCGGGATGGGGAGAGACCCCCGGGAATGGGGAGAGACCCACAGGACCCCCAGGCTGGGGAGGAACCGGAGCAAATCCTGCATCGGGATGGGGAGAGACCCCCGGGACCCCCAACCCGGGATGGGGAGAGACCCCCGGGATGGGTAGAGACCCTCAGGACCCCTGAGACCCCCCCCGGGACCCCCCCTTGGGATGGGGAGAGACCCCCGTGACCCCACCGGGACCCCCGGGATGGGGAGAGACCCCCGGGACCCACCCCCGGGACCCCCAACCCGGGATGGGGTGAGACCCCCGGGACCCCCCTTGGGATGGGGAGAGACCTCCGGGACCCCCAACCCGGAATGGGGAGTGACCTCCGGGACCCCCAACCCGGGATGGGGAGAGACCCCCGGAACCTCCCTCGGGATAGGGAGAGACCCCCGGCACCCCCGGGAAACCCCCCGGGATGGGGAGGGACCCCCGGGTTAGGGAGGGCCCAGAGCAACTCCTACATCTGGATGGAGCGCGCCCACCGCCGCCCCGGTGAGACCCCCGGGACCCCCCCGGGAACCCCTCGGGACCCCCGGGATGGGGAGAGACCCCCGGGACCCCCCTCGGGATGGGGAGAGACCCCTGGGACACCCCCCCGGGATCGGGGGAGAGACCCCCACGACCCCCAAAATGGGGACAGAACCCCGCAACCCCCCCTGGGACACCCCCGAGATGGGGAGAGACCCCCACGACCCCCCTCGGGACCCCCAAGACCCCCCCCGGGACCCCCTTGGGATGGGGAGAGACCCCCGGGACCCCCGGGACCACCCCGGGACCCCCGGGATGGGGAGAGACCCCCGAGACCCCCAACCCGGGATGGAGAGAGACCCCCGGGATGGGGAGAGACCCCCGGGACCCCTATGGGACCCCCGGAACCCCCTCGGAATGGGGAGAGACCCTCGGGACCCCCCGGGACCCCCGAAATGGGGAGGGACCCCCGGGATGGGGAGAGACCCCCGGGAATGGGGGGATCAGGGTCAGTTTGGGGTCAGGGTCAGTTTGGGGGGTCGGGGTCAGTTTGGGGTCAGGGTCAGTTTGGGGTCAGTCTGGGGTCAGGGTCAGTTTGGGGTCAGGGTCAGTTTGGGGTCAGGGTCAGTTTGGGGGGTCAGGGTCAGTTTGGGGTCAGGGTCAGTTTGGGGTCAGTTTGGGGTCAGGGTCAGTTTGGGGTCAGTTTGGGGTCAGGGTCAGTTTGGGGGGTCAGGGTCAGTTTGGGGTCAGTTTGGGGTCAGGGTCAGTTTGGGGTCAGGGTCAGTTTGGGGTCAGGGTCAGTTTCGGGGGTCAGGGTCAGTTTGGGCTCAGGGTCAGTTTGGGGGGTCAGGGTCAGTTTGGGGGGTCAGGGTCAGTTTGGGGGGTCAGGGTCAGTTTGGGGGGTCAGGGTCAGTTTGGGGTCAGGGTCAGTTTGGGGGGTCAGGGTCAGTTTGGGGGGTCAGGGTCAGTTGGGGGTCAGGGTCAGTTTGGGGTCAGGGTCAGTTTGGGGTCAGTTTGGGGGGTCGGGGTCAGTTTGGGGTCAGGGTCAGTTTGGGGGGTCGGGGTCAGTTTGGGGGGTCGGGGTCAGTTTGGGGTCAGGGTCAGTTTGGGGTCGGGGTCAGTTTGGGGTCAGGGTCAGTTTGGGGTCGGGGTCAGTTTGGGGTCAGGGTCAGTTTGGGGTCAGTTTGGGGTCAGGGTCAGTTTGGGGTCAGGGTCAGTTTGGGGTCAGGGTCAGTTTGGGGTCAGGGTCAGTTTGGGGTCAGTTTGGGGGGTCGGGGTCAGTTTGGGGTCAGGGTCAGTTGGGGTCGGGGTCAGTTTGGGGTCAGGGTCAGTTTGGGGTCGGGGTCAGTTTGGGGTCAGGGTCAGTTTGGGGGGTCAGGGTCAGTTTGGGGTCAGGGTCAGTTTGGGGTCAGTTTGGGGTCAGGGTCAGTTTGGGGTCAGGGTCAGTTTGGGGTCAGTTTGGGGGGTCGGGGTCAGTTTGGGGTCAGGGTCAGTTTGGGGGGTCAGGGTCAGTTTGGGGTCAGGGTCAGTTTGGGGTCGGGGTCAGTTTGGGGGGTCGGGGTCAGTTTGGGGTCAGGGTCAGTTTGGGGTCAGTTTGGGGTCAGTTTGGGGTCAGGGTCAGTTTGGGGGGTCAGGGTCAGTTTGGGGTCAGTTTGGGGTCGGGGTCAGTTTGGGGGGTCAGGGTCAGTTTGGGGTCAGGGTCAGTTTGGGGTCAGGGTCAGTTTGGGGTCAGGGTCAGTTTGGGGTCAGGGTCAGTTTGGGGTCAGTTTGGGGTCAGGGTCAGGGTCAGTTTGGGGTCAGGGTCAGTTTGGGGTCAGGGTCAGTTTGGGGTCAGTTTGGGGTCAGGGTCAGTTTGGGGTCAGGATCAGTTTGGGGTCAGGGTCAGTTTGGGGTCAGGGTCAGTTTGGGGTCAGTTTGGGGTCAGGGTCAGGGTCAGTTTGGGGTCAGGGTCAGTTTGGGGTCAGGGTCAGTTTGGGGTCAGTTTGGGGTCGGGGTCAGTTTGGGGTCAGTTTGGGGTCAGGGTCAGTTTGGGGTCAGGGTCAGTTTGGGGTCAGGGTCAGTTTGGGGTCAGTTTGGGGTCGGGGTCAGTTTGGGGTCAGGGTCAGTTTGGGGTCAGTTTGGGGTCGGGGTCAGTTTGGGGTCAGGGTCAGTTTGGGGTCAGGGTCAGTTTGGGGTCGGGGTCAGTTTGGGGTCAGGGTCAGTTTGGGGTCAGGGTCAGTTTGGGGTCAGGGTCAGTTTGAGGTCAGTTGGGGGTCAGGGTCAGTTTGGGGTCAGTTTGGGGGGTCAGTTTGGGGTCAGGGTCACTTTGGGGTCAGGGTCAGTTTGGGGTCAGTTTGGGGTCGGGGTCAGTTTGGGGTCAGGGTCAGTTTGGGGTCAGTTTGGGGTCGGGGTCAGTTTGGGGTCAGTTTGGGGTCAGGGTCAGTTTGGGGTCAGGGTCAGTTTGGGGTCAGGGTCAGTTTGGGGTCAGTTTGGGGTCAGTTTGGGGTCAGGGTCAGTTTGGGGTCAGTTTGGGGTCAGTTTGGGGTCAGGGTCAGTTTGGGGGGTCAGGGTCAGTTTGGGGTCAGGGTCAGTTTGGGGTCAGTTTGGGGTCAGGGTCAGTTTGGGGTCAGGGTCAGTTTGGGGTCAGGGTCAGTTTGGGGTCAGTTTGGGGGGTCAGGGTCAGTTTGGGGTCGGGGTCAGTTTGGGGTCGGGGTCAGTTTGGGGTCAGGGTCACTCTGGGGTCACTCTGGTCACTCTGGGGTCACTGTGGTCACTCTGATGATGCTGTGGTCACTCTGAGGGCCCTGAGGTCACTCTGGGGGATCAGTGGTCACTCTGGGGGTGCTGTGGTCACTCTGATGTTCCTGTGGTCACTCTGGGGTCACTGTGGTCACTCTGGGGTCACTCTGGTCACTCTGGTGGCCCTGTGGTCACTCTGGGGGATCAGTGGTCACTCTGTGTGCACTGTGGTCACTCTGGTGGTTCTATAGCCAATCTGAGGGCCCTGTGGTCACTCTGGGGTCACTCTGGTCACTCGGGGCGCAGTGGTCACTCTGGGGGTTCTATAGCCACTCTGGGGTCACTGTGGTCACTCTGGGGGTGCTGTGGTCACTCTGGGGGTGCTGTGGTCACTCGGGGCGCAGTGGTCAGTGTGGGGGCACTGTGGTCACTCTGGGGTCCCTGTGGTCACTCTGGGCTCACTGTGGTCACTCGGGGCGCTGTGGTCAGTGTGGGGGTGCTGTGGTCAGTGTGGGGGCGCTGTGGTCACTCTGGGGGCACTGTGGTCACTCTGGGGGCACTGTGGTCACTCTGGGGGCACTGTGGTCACTCTGGGGGTGCTGTGGTCACTCTGGGGGCGCTGTGGTCACTCTGAGGGTGCTGTGGTCACTCTGAGGGCACTGTGGTCACTCTGGGGGATCTGTGGTCACTCTGAGGATGCTGTGGTCAGTGTGGGGGTGCTGTGGTCACTCTGGGGGATCAGTGGTCACTCTGGGGGTTCTATAGCCAATCTGAGGGCCCTGTGGTCACTCTGAGGGCACTGTGGTCACTCTGGGGTCCCTGTGGTCACTCTGGGGGATCAGTGGCCACTCTGGGGGCCCTGTGGTCACTCTGGGGTCACAGTGGTCACTCGGGGCGCAGTGGTCACTCTGGGGGATCAGTGGTCACTCTGGGGTCCCTGTGGTCACTCTGGGGTCCCTCTGGTCACTCTGGGGGATCAGTGGTCACTCTGGCGTCCCTGTGGTCACTCTGGGGGTGCTGTGGTCACTCTGGGGGTGCTGTGGTCACTCTGACGATGCTGTGGTCAGTGTGGGGGTGCTGTGGTCACTCTGGGGGTCCTGTGGTCACTCTGGGGGTGCTGTGGTCACTCTGGGGGATCAGTGGTCACTCTGGGAGCCCTGTGGTCACTCTGGGGTCACAGTGGTCACTCTGGGGGTGCTGTGGTCACTCTGAGGGATCAGTGGTCACTCTGGGGTCACTGTGGTCACTCTGGGGGCGCTGTGGTCACTCTGGGGGCCCTGTGGTCACTTGGGGTGCAGTGGTCACTCTGAGGGTTCTGTGGTCACTCTGGTGGCTCTGTGGTCACTCTGGGGTTCCTGTGGTCACTCTGGGGGTGCAGTGGTCACTCTGATGATGCTGTGGTCACTCTGGGGGTGCTGTGGTCACTCTGGGGGTGCTGTGGTCACTCTGGGAGCGTTGTGGTCACTCTGGGGGCACTGTGGTCACTCTGAGGTCACTGTGGTCACTCTGGGGTCACTCTGGCCACTCGGGGCACTGTGGTCACTCTGGGGGCACTGTGGTCACTCTGGGGGATCAGTGGTCACTCTGGGGGCGCTGTGGTCACTCTGGGGGCCCTGTGGTCACTCTGGGGGCACTGTGGTCACTCTGGGGGATCAGTGGTCACTCTGGGGGTGCTGTGGTCACTCTGGGGGCACTGTGGTCACTCTGGGGGCACTGTGGTCACTCTGGGGGATCAGTGGTCACTCTGGGAGCACTGTGGTCACTCTGGTGGCACTGTGGTCACTCTGGGGTCACTGTGGTCACTCTGGGGACGCTGTGGTCACTCTGAGGGTGCTGTGGTCACTCTGGGGTCACTGTGGTCACTCTGGGGGTGCTGTGGTCACTCTGGTGGCCCTGTGGTCACTCTGTGGGCACTGTGGTCACTCTGGGGGTTCTGTGGTCACTCTGAGGTTCCTGTGGTCACTCTGATGATGCTGTGGTCACTCTGGGGGCACTGTGGTCACTCTGATGATGCTGTGGTCACTCTGGTGGCACTGTGGTCACTCTGGGGGATCAGTGGTCACTCTGGGGGATCAGTGGTCACTCTGGGGTCCCTCTGGTCACTCTGGGGGCGCTGTGGTCACTCTGGGGGCGCTGTGGTCACTCTGAGGTCACTGTGGTCACTCTGGTGGCACTGTGGTCACTCTGGGGTCCCTGTGGTCACTCTGAGGATTCTGTGGTCACTCTGGTGTTCCTGTGGTCCCTCTGAGGTTCCTGTGGTCACTCTGTGGGCACTGTGGTCACTCTGGGAGCCCTGTGGTCACTCTGAGGTCACTGTGGTCACTCTGGGGTCACTGTGGTCACTCTGATGATGCTGTGGTCACTCTGGGGGTTCTGTGGTCACTCTGGGGGATCAGTGGTCACTCTGGGGATGCTGTGGTCACTCTGGGGTCACTGTGGTCACTCTGAGGGCACTGTGGTCACTCTGGGGGTTCCGTGGTCACTCTGGGGGTGCTGTGGTCACTCTGGGGGTTCTGTGGTCACTCTGGGGTCACTCTGGTCACTCTGGGGGCCCTGTGGTCACTCTGGGGGCACTGTGGTCACTCTGGGGTCACTGTGGTCACTCTGGGGGATCTGTGGTCACTCTGGGGGTGCTGTGGTCACTCTGGGGTCACTGTGGTCACTCTGGGGGCACTGTGGTCACTCTGGGAGCACTGTGGTCACTCTGGGGGCACTGTGGTCACTCTGGGGGTGCTGTGGTCACTCTTGGAGCACTGTGGTCACTCTGGGGGTTCCGTGGTCACTCTGAGGGCACTGTGGTCACTCTGAGGGCACTGTGGTCACTCTGGGGGCGCTGTGGTCACTCTGGGGGCCCTGTGGTCACTCTGGGGTCACTCTGGTCACTCTGGTGGCGCTGTGGTCACTCTGGGGGCGCTGTGGTCACTCTGAGGTCACTGTGGTCACTCTGGGGGTGCTGTGGTCACTCTGATGTCCCTGTGGTCACTCTGGGAGCACTGTGGTCACTCTGAGGTCACTGTGGTCACTCTGGGGGTGCTGTGGTCACTCTGGGCGTGCTGTGGTCACTCTGGGGGCACTGTGGTCACTTGGGGTGCTGTGGTCACTCTGGGGGTGCTGTGGTCACTCTGGGGGCGCTGTGGTCACTCTGGGAGCACTGTGGTCACTCTGATGATGCTGTGGTCACTCTGGGGGTTCTGTGGTCACTCTGAGGGCGCTGTGGTCACTCTGGGGGCCCTGTGGTCACTCTGGGAGCACTGCGGTCACTCTGGGGACACTGTGGTCACTCTGGGGGCGCAGTGGTCACTCTGGTGGCACTGTGGTCACTCTGGTGGCACTGTGGTCAGTGTGGGGGCGCTGTGGTCACTCTGGGGGTGCTGTGGTCACTCTGGGGGTGCTGTGGTCACTCGGGGCGCAGTGGTCACTCTGGGGGCACTGTGGTCACTCTGGGGGATCAGTGGTCACTCTGAGGGTTCTGTGGTCACTCTGGGGTCACTCTGGTCACTCTGGGGGCCCTGTGGTCACTCTGGGGGCACTGTGGTCACTCTGGGGTCACTGTGGTCACTCTGGGGGATCTGTGGTCACTCTGGGGGTGCTGTGGTCACTCTGGGGTCACTGTGGTCACTCTGGGGGCACTGTGGTCACTCTGGGAGCACTGTGGTCACTCTGGGGGCACTGTGGTCACTCTGGGGGTGCTGTGGTCACTCTTGGAGCACTGTGGTCACTCTGGGGGTTCCGTGGTCACTCTGAGGGCACTGTGGTCACTCTGGGGGCACTGTGGTCACTCTGGGGGCGCTGTGGTCACTCTGGGGGCCCTGTGGTCACTCTGGGGTCACTCTGGTCACTCTGGGGGCGCTGTGGTCACTCTGGGGGCGCTGTGGTCACTCTGAGGTCACTGTGGTCACTCTGGGGGTGCTGTGGTCACTCTGATGTCCCTGTGGTCACTCTGGGAGCACTGTGGTCACTCTGAGGTCACTGTGGTCACTCTGGGGGTGCTGTGGTCACTCTGGGCGTGCTGTGGTCACTCTGGGGGCACTGTGGTCACTTGGGGTGCTGTGGTCACTCTGGGGGTGCTGTGGTCACTCTGGGGGCGCTGTGGTCACTCTGGGAGCACTGTGGTCACTCTGATGATGCTGTGGTCACTCTGGGGGTTCTGTGGTCACTCTGAGGGCGCTGTGGTCACTCTGGGGGCCCTGTGGTCACTCTGGGAGCACTGCGGTCACTCTGGGGACACTGTGGTCACTCTGGGGGCGCAGTGGTCACTCTGGTGGCACTGTGGTCACTCTGGTGGCACTGTGGTCAGTGTGGGGGCGCTGTGGTCACTCTGGGGGTGCTGTGGTCACTCTGGGGGTGCTGTGGTCACTCGGGGCGCAGTGGTCACTCTGGGGGCACTGTGGTCACTCTGGGGGATCAGTGGTCACTCTGAGGGTTCTGTGGTCACTCTGGGGTCACTCTGGTCACTCTGGGGGCCCTGTGGTCACTCTGGGGGCACTGTGGTCACTCTGGGGTCACTGTGGTCACTCTGGGGGATCTGTGGTCACTCTGGGGGTGCTGTGGTCACTCTGGGGTCACTGTGGTCACTCTGGGGGCACTGTGGTCACTCTGGGAGCACTGTGGTCACTCTGGGGGCACTGTGGTCACTCTGGGGGTGCTGTGGTCACTCTGGGGGCACTGTGGTCACTCTGGGGGTTCCGTGGTCACTCTGAGGGCACTGTGGTCACTCTGGGGGCACTGTGGTCACTCTGGGGGCGCTGTGGTCACTCTGGGGGCCCTGTGGTCACTCTGGGGGCACTGTGGTCACTCTGGTGGCGCTGTGGTCACTCTGGGGGCGCTGTGGTCACTCTGAGGTCACTGTGGTCACTCTGGGGGTGCTGTGGTCACTCTGATGTCCCTGTGGTCACTCTGGGAGCACTGTGGTCACTCTGAGGTCACTGTGGTCACTCTGGGGGTGCTGTGGTCACTCTGGGCGTGCTGTGGTCACTCTGGGGGCACTGTGGTCACTTGGGGTGCTGTGGTCACTCTGGGGGTGCTGTGGTCACTCTGGGGGCGCTGTGGTCACTCTGGGAGCACTGTGGTCACTCTGATGATGCTGTGGTCACTCTGGGGGTTCTGTGGTCACTCTGAGGGCGCTGTGGTCACTCTGGGGGCCCTGTGGTCACTCTGGGAGCACTGCGGTCACTCTGGGGACACTGTGGTCACTCTGGGGGCGCAGTGGTCACTCTGGTGGCACTGTGGTCACTCTGGTGGCACTGTGGTCAGTGTGGGGGCGCTGTGGTCACTCTGGGGGTGCTGTGGTCACTCTGGGGGTGCTGTGGTCACTCGGGGCGCAGTGGTCACTCTGGGGGCACTGTGGTCACTCTGGGGGATCAGTGGTCACTCTGAGGGTTCTGTGGTCACTCTGGGGGCCCTGTGGTCACTCTGGGGGTTCCATGGTCACTCTGGGGGATCAGTGGTCACTCTGGTGGCCCTGTGGTCACTCTGGGGTCACTGTGGTCACTCTGGGGGATCAGTGGTCACTCTGAGGGCACTGTGGTCACTCTGGGAGTGCTGTGGTCACTCTGGTGGCACTGTGGTCACTCTGGGGGTGCTGTGGTCACTCTGGGGGTGCTGTGGTCACTCTGAGGGCGCTGTGGTCACTCTGGGGGCACTGTGGTCACTCTGGGGGTGCCGTGGTCACTCTGGGGTCACTGTGGTCACTCTGGGGGTGCTGTGGTCACTCTGGGGGTTCTATGGTCACTCTGGGGGTGCTGTGGTCACTCTGAGGGCGCTGTGGTCACTCTGGGGGCACTGTGGTCACTCTGGGGGTGCCGTGGTCACTCTGGGGTCACTGTGGTCACTCTGGGGGTGCTGTGGTCACTCTGGGGGCGCTGTGGTCACTCTGGGGGTTCTGTGGTCACTCTGGGGGCGCTGTGGTCACTCTGGGGGTGCTGTGGTCACTCTGGGGGCACTGTGGTCACTCTGGGGGCACTGTGGTCACTCTGGGGGCGCTGTGGTCACTCTGAGGTCACTCTGGTCACTCGGGGCGCAGTGGTCACTCTGGGGGTGCTGTGGTCAGTGTGGGGGTGCTGTGGTCACTCTGATGATGCTGTGGTCACTCTGAGGTCACTGTGGTCACTCTGATGTCCCTGTGGTCACTCTGGGGGCCCTGTGGTCACTCTGAGGTCACTGTGGTCACTCTGGGGTCACTGCGGTCACTCGGGGCGCAGTGGTCACTCTGGGGGCCCTGTGGTCACTCTGGGGTCCCTGTGGTCACTCGGGGCGCAGTGGTCACTCTGAGGGTTTTATAGTCACTCTGAGGTCACTGTGGTCACTCTGAGGTCACTGTGGTCACTCTGGTGGCCCTGTGGTCACTCTGAGGGCGCTGTGGTCACTCTGGGGTCACAGTGGTCACTCGGGGCGCAGTGGTCACTCTCCGGCCGTGCCCCCAGGCCTGTCCCCGGGTCAGATCTACTCGTACCCCGCCCGCTGCTGGCGAAAGAAGCGGCGCCTGAACATCCTCGAGGCCCCGCGGCTGCGGCCATGTGAGTGACCGCGGCCCGAGCGGCCGGAGGGTGGCCGGAGGGGTGGTCAGAGGGTGGCTGGAGTGGCCAGAGGGTGGTCAGAGGGTGGTCAGAGGGTGGCCGGAGTGGCCAGAGGGTGGTCAGAGGGGTGGTCAGAGGATGGCCAGAGGGGTGGTCAGTGAGGGGGCTGGAGGGGCTGGAGTGGTCAGAGGGTGGCCGGAGTGGCCGGAGGGGTGGTCAGAGGGGTGGTCAGAGGGTGGCCGGAGGGGCTGGAGGGGTGGTCAGAGGGGCTGGAGGGTGGCTGGAGTGGCCGGAGTGGCCAGAGGGGTGGTCAGAGGGTGGCCTGGGGGGCTGGAGTGGCTGGAGGGGTGGTCAGAGGATGGACAGAGTGGCTGGAGGGTGGCTGGAATGTGTCCAGAGCATGGCTGGAGTGTCCAGAGTGTGTCCAGAGTGTCCAGAGCGTGTCCGGAGCGTGTCCAGAGTGTCCAGAGCATGTCCAGAGCATGTCCGGAGCGTAGCTGGAGTGGCTGGAGTGTGTCCAAAGCGTGTCCAGAGCGTGTCCAGAGTGTCCGGAGAGTGTCCAGAGCATGTCTGGAGTGTCTGGAGTGCATCCAGTGTGTCCAGAATGTGTCCGGGGCATGACCTGAGTGTCCAGAGTGTGTCCAGAGCATGTCCAGAGTGTCTGGAGCATGACCAGAGTGTGTCTGGAGCGTGTCCGGAGCGTGACCTGAGTGTCCAGAGTGTGTCTGGAGCATGTCCAGAGTGTCCGGAGCGTGTCCAGAGTGTGTCTGGAGTGTCCGGAGTGTGTCCAGAGTGTCCAGAGCGTGTCTGGAGTGTGTCCAGAGTGTCCGGAGCGTGTCCAGAGCGTGTCTGGAGTGTCCGGAGTGTGTCCAGAGTGTCCAGAGCGTGTCTGGAGTGTGTCCAGAGTGTCCGGAGCGTGTCCAGAGTGTGTCTGGAGTGTCCGGAGTGTGTCCAGAGTGTCCAGAGCGTGTCTGGAGTGTGTCCAGAGTGTCTGGAGCGTGTCTGGAGTGTGTCCAGGGCATGTCTGGAGTGTCCGGAGCGTGTCCGGAGCGTGTCCAGAGTGTCCAGAGCGTGTCTGGAGTGTGTCCGGGCCGTGTCCGGGGTGTCCAGAGCGTGTCCGGAGTGTGTCCAGATCATGTCCAGAGTGTCCAGAGTGTCCGGAGTGTGTCCGGAGCGTGTCCAGAGTGTCTGGAGTGTGTCTGGAGTGTGTCCGGAGTGTGTCTGGAACATGTCCAGAGTGTCCGGAGCGTGTCCGGAGTGTCCAGAGCGTGTCTGAAGAGTGTCCGGGGCGTGTCCGGAGCATGTCTGGGGCATGTCCAGTGTGTCCAGAGAGTGTCCGGAGCGTGTCCAGTGTGTCTGGAGTGTGTCCAGAGCGTGTCCGGGCCATGTCCAGAGTGTCCGGAGCGTGTCTGGAGCGTGATTTGAGTGTCCAGAGTGTGTCCGGAGCGTCTGGGGCGTGTCTGGAGTGTCCGGGCCATGTCTGGGCCGTGTCCGGGCCGTGTCCGTGGCGTGTTGGTGCCGTGTCCATGGCATGTCCCTGGCGTGTCCGTGCTGTGACGTGTGTGGCCGCAGACTGCGAGGCGCCGCTGCGGAAGGAGGGGTCACTGCCCGAGGGGCCCGTCCTGGAGGCGCTGCTGAGCGCCGAGACCCCCGAGAGCCGCGACGAGGAGGGGACCCCCGAGGGACCGGTCAGTGTGTCCGTGTGTCCATCCGTGTGTCCGTCTGTCCGTGTGTCCATCCGTGTGTCCATCCGTGTGTCCATCTGTGTGTCCGTGTGTCCGTCCCGGTGCTGCTGAGCGCCGAGACCCCCGAGAGCCGCGACGAGGAGGGGGCACCCGAGGGACCGGTCAGTGTGTCCGTGTGTCCATCCGTGTGTCCGTCTGTCCGTGTGTCCATCCGTGTGTCCATCCGTGTGTCCATCTGTGTGTCCGTGTGTCCGTCCCGGTGCTGCTGAGCGCCGAGACCCCCGAGAGCCGCGACGAGGAGGGGACCCCCGAGGGACCGGTCAGTGCGTCCGTGTGTCCGTGTGTCCGTCTGTGTGTCCATCCGTGTGTCCGTCCGTGTGTCCATGTGTGTGTCCATCTGTGTGTCTGTGTGTCCATCCGTGTGTCCATGTGTCTGTCTGTCCATCCGTGTGTCCATCCGTGTGTCCATCCGTGTGTCCATCCGTGTGTCCATCCATGTGTCCATCCGTGTGTCCATCCGTGTGTCCATCCGTGTGTCCATCCATGTGTCCATCCGTGTGTCCATCTGTGTGTCCATCTGTCCATCCATGTGTCCATCTGTCCGTGTGTCCGTGTGTCCATCTGTGTGTCCATCCATGTGTCCATCCGTGTGTCCATCTGTGTGTCCATCCGTGTGTCCATCCGTGTGTCCATCTGTGTGTCCATCTGTCCGTCCGTGTGTCCATCTGTGTGTCCATCCCGTGTCCATCCCATGTCCATCCCTGTGTCCATCCGTGTGTCCATCCGTGTGTCTGTCCGTGTGTCCATCTGTGTGTCCATCTGTCCATCTGTGCGTCCGTGTGTCCATCCGTGTGTCCGTCTGTGTGTCCATCCGTGTGTCCGTGTGTCCATCCGTGTGTCCATCCGTGTGTCCATCTGTGTGTCCATCCGTGTGTCCATCCGTGTGTCCATCTGTGTGTCTGTCCGTGTGTCCATCTGTGTGTCCATCTGTCCATCTGTGTGTCCGTGTGTCCATCCGTGTGTCCATCCGTGTGTCCGTCCGTGTGTCCATCCGTGTGTCCATCCATCTGTCCGTCCGTGTGTCCATCCGTGTGTCCATCCGTGTGTCCATCCGTGTGTCCATCCGTGTGTCCGTCTGTGTGTCCATCCGTGTGTCCATCCATCTGTCCGTCCGTGTGTCCGTCCGTGTGTCCATCCGTGTGTCCATCCGTGTGTC
>NC_054766.1:37869-159370 GCF_003957565.2 Taeniopygia guttata
GTTTTTGCCCCAGGGCACCCCTCGTGCCTGCAGTTCTCGCTGGCCATGGCGGCGGCCGCGCGCTCCTACCGCTGGCAATGCATCGAGTGCAAATCCTGCAGCCTCTGCGGCACCGCCGAGAACGACGTGAGGGACCCCAAACTGCCCCAAAATACCCCCAAAATGCTCCCCAAAATCCCCCCAAAATCTCCCAAATCCACCCTAAAATCCCCCCCAAAATACTGCCCCAAACTGCCCCAAAATGCTCACCAAAATCCGCCCCAAAATCCCCCAAATCCACCCTAAAATCCCACCCAAAATACTGCCCCAAAATACCCCCAAAATCCCCCAAATCCACCCGAAAATCCCCCCAAAATACTCCCCCAAACTGCCCCAAAATCCTCCCCAAAATCCTCCCCAAAATCCCCCAAATCCACCCTAAAATATCGCCCAAACCGCCCCCAAACCGCCCCAAAATCCTCCCCAAAATCCCCCAAATCCACCCTAAAATACTTCCCAAAATACTCCCCAAAATCCACCCCAAAACTCCCCAAATCCCCCCAAAATCCCCACCAAAATACTCTCCAAAAACCTCTAAATCCACCCCAAAATCCCCACCAAAATATTCCCCCAAACCGCCCCCAAATCCTCCCCCAAATCCACCCAAAATCCCCCAAATTCCAACCTAAAATCTCCCCAAAATACTCCGCAAACCACCCCAAAATCCTCCCCAGAATCCCCCAAATCCACCCTAAAATCCCCCCCAATATACTCCCCCAAACAACCCCAAAATACTGCCCCAAAATCCCCCAAATCCACCCTAAAATCCCCCCCAAATCCTCCCCAAAATCCCCCAAATCCACCCTAAAATCGCCCCCAAATCCTCCCCAAAATACCCCAAATCCACCCTAAAATCCCCCCCAAAATACTCCCCAAAACCTCCCAGACCACCCCAAAATACTCCCCAAAATCCCCCAAATCCACCCCAAAATCCCCCCAAAATCCCCCAAATCCACCCTAAAATCCCCCCAAAATACTGCCCCAAAACCGCCCAAATCCACCCTAAAATCCCCCCAAAATCCTGCCCCAAAACCGCCCAAATCCACCCTAAAATCCCCCCAAAATACTGCCCCAAATCGCCCCAAAATCCCCCCAAAATACTCCCCCAAACCGCCCCAAAATCCCCCAAATCCACCCTAAAATCCCACCCAAAATCCTCCCAAAAATCCCCCAAATCCAGACCGAGATTCTCCCAAAACCCAACCCCAAAATCCGTTTATTTGTCCCCAAAATCTGTTAATTTTTCCCAAAATCCATTATTTTTTTTCCCCAAAATCCGTTATTTTTTCCCACAAATCCGTTATTTCCCCCAAAAATCTGTTTTCCCCCCTAAATCAGTTTTTCCCCCAAAATTGGTGATTTCCCCCCAAAATCCATTATTTTCCCCAAAAATCTGTTATTTTTTCCCCCAAATCCATTTCTTTTCCCCCAAAATCCGTTATTTTTTACCACAAATCAATTTATTTTTCCCAAATCCCCAAATTCCGTTTTTTTTTCCCAAAATTGGTTTTTTTTCCCCAAATCCCTTTATTCTTCCCCAAAATCCATTTTCCCCCAAAATCCATTTATTTTTCCCCAAATCCATTTCTTTTCCCCCAAAATCCATTAATTTTGTCCCAAAATCTGTTTTCCTCCTAAATCAGTTAAATTTTTCCTCCCAAATTGGTGTTTTCCCCAAAATCCATTATTTTTCCCCAAAATCCGTTATTTTTTTCCCCAAATCCATTATTTCCCCCAAAATCCGTTATTTTTTCCCGCAAATCGATTTATTTTCCTCAAATCCCCAAATTCTGTTATTTTTGTCCCAAAATTGGTTTTTTTCCCCAAATACCTTTATTTTTCCCCAAAATCCATTTTCCCCCAAAATCCATTATTTTTTTCCCAAATCCATTATTTTTTTCCCCAAATCCATTATTTCCCCCAAAATCCGTTTTTTTTCCCCGCAAATCGATTTATTTTTCCCAAATCCCCAAATTCCTTTATTTTTGTCCCAAAATCGTTTTTTTTTCTCCAAATCCCTTTATTTTTCCCCAAAATCCATTTCTTTTCCCCCCAAAATCCATTTATTTTTCCCCAAATCCATTTCTTTTCCCCCAAAATCCATTAATTTTGTCCCAAAATCTGTTTTCCCCCCAAATCATTTAATTTTTTCCCCCAAAATTGGTGTTTTCCCCCCAAAATCCGTTATTTTTCCCCAAAATCTGTTATTTTTCCCCAAATCCATTATTTTCCCCAAAATCCATTCATTTGTCCCCAAAATCCATTATTTTTTCCCCAAATCCATTATTTTCCCCCAAAATCCGTTATTTTTTCCCTCAAATCAATTTATTTTTCCCAAATCCCCAAATTCCGTTATTTTTCTCCCAAAATCGTTTTTTTCCCCAAATCCCTTTATTCTTCCCCAAAATCCATTTCCCCCCAAAATCCATTTATTTTTCCCCAAATCCATTTCTTTTCCCCCAAAATCATTATTTTTATCCCAAAACCCCTTTATATTTTTTTCCCAAAAATCCCTTTATTTTCCCCGCAAAATCTGATTTATTTTCCCCAAAATCCCTTTATTTTTACCCCAAATCCATTAATTTTACCCCAGAAAATTCCATTTATTTTCCCCAAAATCCCTTTATTTTTCCCCCAAAACCATTATTTTTTCCCCAGAAAATTCCATTTATTTTCCCCCAAACCCCTTATTTTTCCCCCCAAATCCCGTTTTTTCCCCAAATTCACGTTTTTTCCCAAAATCGGGGTTTTTTGCCCCAAAGGAGCAGCTGCTGTTCTGCGACGACTGCGACCGCGGGTACCACATGTACTGCCTGAGCCCCCCCATGGCCGAGCCCCCCGAGGGTATTTTGGGGAGATTTTGGGCGTTTTGGGGATTTTGGGGGGATTTGGAGAATATTTGGGGGATTTTGGGGGGATTTTGGGGAATTTTGGGGGGATTTTTTGGAGGATTTTGGGGGATTTGGGGGAGATTTTGGAGGAATTTGGGGGGGTTTGGGGAATTTTGATAGATTTTGGGGGAGATTTGGGGATATTTTGGGAGATTTTGGGGGGGTTTGGAGAGATTTTGGGGAATTTTGGGGGGAATTTGTGGGGATTTTAGGGGGAATTTGGGAGATTTTGGGGGATTGTTTGGGGGATTTTTTGGGATTTTGGAGAAGATTTTGGGAGATTGTGGAGGGATTTGGGGGGATTTTGGGGGATTTTGGGGGGATTTTGGGAATTTTGGGGGCATTTTTTGGAGGATTTTGGGGAGAACTTGGGGGGATTTGGGGGATTTTGGGGGCGGTTTGGGGGATTTTTTGGGGTTTTGGAGAAGATTTTGGGGGATTTTTGGGGGGATTTGGGAGATTTTGGGGGTGGTTTGGGGAGATTTTGGGGAGATTTGGGGGGATTTGGGGGAGATTTTGGGAGATTTTGGGGGATTTTGGGGAATTTTGGGGGGATTTTTTGGAGGATTTTGGGCAGAACTTGGGGAGATTTTTGGGGGATTTTGGGGGCGGTTTGGAAGATTTTGGGGGGAATTTGGAGAAGATGTTGGGAAATTCTGGAGGAGATTTGGGGGGATTTGGGGGGATTTTGGGAGATTTTGGGGGATTTGGGGGGATTTGGGGGGATTTTGGGAGATTTGGAGGGATTTTGGGAGATTTTGGAGGGGAATTTGTGTGAATTTTTGAGATTTTGGGGTATTGTTTGGGGGATTTTTGGGGATTTTGGGGGATTTGGGAAATTTTGGGGGGATTTGGGGGGTTTGGAGACATTTTGGGGCATTTTGGAGGGATTTTGGGAGGATTTTGGGGAATTTTGGGGGCATTTTTTGGAGGATTTTGGGGAGAACTTGGGGGGATTTTGGGGATTTTGGAGGCGGTTTGGAGGGAATTTGGAGAAGATTTTGGGAGATTTTGAGGGATTTGGGGGGATTTTGGGAGATTTTGGAGAATATTTGGGGGATTTGGTGGGATTTGGGGGAAATTTTGAGAGAATTTGGGGGAGATTTTGGGAGATTTTGGGGGGTTTGGGGACATTTTGGGGCATTTTGGAGGGAATTTGTGGGGATTTTAGGGGGAATTTGGGAGATTTTGGGGGATTGTTTGGGGGATTTTGGGGGATTTTGGAGAAGATTTTGGGGGTATTTTTGGGGTATTTTTGTAGGATTTTAGGAGGATGTTAGCGGTATTTTTGGGGGGATTTTAGGTGATTTTGGGGGGCTGTTTGGGGGAATTTTTTTGGTATTTTTGGGGGAATTTCAGCTGATTTTGGGGGGAATTTTTGGGGTATTTTTGGGGGAAATTTCAGCTGATTTCGGGGGACTGTTTGGGGGAATTTTTGGGGGAAATTTCAGCTGATTTTGAGGGGCTGTTTGGGGGAATTTTTGTGGAATTTTTGGGGTATTTTTGGGGGGATATTTGCTGATTTCGGGGGGAATTTTTGGGGTATTTTTGGGGTATTTTTGGGGGGATATTTGCTGATTTTGTGGGGCTGTTTGGGGGAATTTTTGGGGTATTTTTGAGGGAATTTCAGCTGATTTTGGGGGGCTGTTTGGGGGAATTTTTGGGGGAATTTCAGCTGCTTTCGGGGGGGCTGTTTGGGCGAATTTTTGTGGAATTTTTGTGGTATTTTTGGGGGATATTTGCTGATTTCGGGGGGCTGTTTGGGGGAATTTTCGAGTATTTTTGGGGGGAATTTCAGCTGAATTTGGGGGGCTGTTTGGGGGAATTTTTGGGGTATTTTTGGGGGATTATTTGCTGATTTCGGGGGACTGTTTGGGGTATTTTTGGGGGGATATTTGCTGATTTCGGGGCGCTGTTTGGGGTATTTTTGGGGGATATTTGCTGATTTTGGGGGACTGTTTGGTGGAATTTTTGGGGTATTTTTGGGGTATTTTTGGGGGGGATATTTGCTGATTTCGGGGGGCTGTCGGGGGGTATTTTTGGGGGAATTTCAACTGATTTTGGGGGGAATTTTTGGGGAATTTTTGGGGGAATATTTGCTGATTTCGGGGGGCTGTTTGGGGGAATTTTTGGGGAGGCATTTGCTGATTTCGGGGGAAATTTTGGGGGTATTTTTAGGGGGATATTTGCAGATTTCGGGGGGCTGTTTGGGGGAATTTTTGGGGTCTTTTTGGGGTATTTTTGGGGGAATTTCAGTTGCTTTCGGGGGGCTGTTTGGGGTATTTTTGGGGGATATTTGCTGATTTTGGGGGGAATTTTTGGGGCAATTGTTGTGGTATTTTTGGGGGAATTTCAGCTGATTTCAGGGGGCTGTTTGGGGTATTTTTGGGGTATTTTTGTAGGATTTTAGGAGGATTTTAGTGGGATTTTTGGGGGGATTTTAGGTGATTTTGGGGGGATGTCTGGAGGATTTTTGGGGGGATATTTGGTGATTTCAGGGGGATATTTGCTGATTTTGGGGGCCCGTTTGTGGGAATTTTTGGGGAATTTTTGGGGGAATTTTTGGTGATTTCGGGGGCGGATTTTGGGCTGAAATGTGACATTTTTGGCGTATTTTTGGCGCAGGGAGCTGGAGCTGCCACCTGTGCCTGCGGCAGCTGAAGGAAAAGGCCTCGGCCTTCATCACCCTCACCTAGGGGGGCCCAAAACCCCCAAAAAACCCCAAAAACCCCCCAAAAAACCCCCAAATTCCCCCCAAAACCCCCCAAAAAACCCAAAACCCCAAAACCCCCCAAAAAACCCCAAAACCCCCCAAAAAACCCGAAAAAAGCCATAACAGAGCTGGGGGGGGGAGGGGAATTTTGGGGAGGGGGTTCCCAAATTTTTTTTGGGGGGGGAGGGGAGGGCCGAGTGTTGCATGATGGGAAATTTTGGGGGGTTCCCCCCCCCCCCCCCCCCCCCCCCCCCCCCCCACCGCGGGCGGATTTTGGGGGGTTTTTGGGGTTTTTGGGGGGGTCGGTGTTGTTTGGGGGGGGGAGGGGGCGCTGCCCATCCCCCACCCGTCCCTGGGGGGGTTTTTGGGGGTCTCTCCGCCCCTCCTCCCCCCCCCCCCCCCAATTTTGGGGTGCCCCTCCCCCCCCCCGGTGGTGTCGTGGTCGGTTCTGTGCTGTGGTGTCCGTGAAGTAAATTTGGGGTGACCCCCCCGTGACCTTTGACCCCGTTTGGGGAGGGGGAGGGGCGGGAATTGGGGGAGGGGCGGGAATTTGGGGAGGGGGAGGGGCGGGAATTTTGGAAAGGAGGAATTTGGGGAGGGGGAGGGGCGGGATTAGGGGGGAGGGGCCGGAATTTGGGGGGGAGGGGCGAAATTTGGGGAGGGGGAGGGGCAGAATTTGGGGCAGAAATTGGGGAAGGAAAAATTTGGGGAGGGGGAGGGGCGGGAATTTGGGGAGGGGGAGGGGCGAGAATTGGGGGAAGGAAAAATTTGGGGAGGGGGAGGGGCGGGATTGGGGGGGAGGGGCGGGAATTTGGGGAGGGAAAAATTTGGGGAGGGGGAGGGGCAGAATTGGGGGGGAGGGACGGAATTTGGGGGAGGGGCGGGAATTTGGGGAGGGGGAGGGGCGGGAATTGGGGGGAGGGGCAGAATTTTGGGGAAGGAGGAATTTGGGGAGGGGGAGGGGCGGGATTGGGGCAGAAATTTTGGGGAAGGAAAAATTTGGGGAGGGGGATGGGCAGAATTGGGGGCAGAAATTTGGGGAGGGAAAAATTTGGGGAGGGGGAGGGGCCGAAATTGGGGCAGATTTGGGGAGGGGGAGGGGCAGAATTTTGGGGGAGGGGCGGGAATTTGGGGAGGGGGAGGGGCGAGAATTTGGGGGCAGGGGCAGGAATTTGGGGAGGGGGAGGGGCAGAATTTTGGGGGAGGAAAAATTTGGGGAGGGGGAGGGGTGGAATTGGGGGGGAAGGAAAAATTTGGGGAGGGGGAGGGGCGGGAATGGGGGGGAGGAAAAAATTTGGGGAGGGGGAGGGGCGGGAATTGGGGGGAGGGGCGAGAATTTGGGGAGGGGGGGCAGAATTTTGGGGGAGGGGTGAGAATTTGGGAGGGGCAGAAATTTGGGGAGGGGGAGGGGCGAGAATTTGGGGAGGGGGAGGGGCAGAATTTTGGGGGAGGGGTGGAATTTGGGGAGGGGGAGGGGCGGGAATTTGGGGAGGGGGAGGGGCAGAATGGGGGGGGAAGGAAAAAATTTGGGGAGGGGGAGGGGCAGAATTGGGGGGGAGGGGCGGGAATTTGGGGAGGGGGAGGGGCGATAATTGTGGGGGAGGGGCGGGAATTTGGGGAGGGGAATTTTGGGAGGGATTTGAAATCCAGGAGAGGCGAATCCCAAAATTTGGAGGGAAAAGTAAAACTGAGGAACGGAACCTGAAATTTGGGGCTTCCCCCCAATTTTGGGGTTTTTTCCCCAATTTTGGATTTTTTCCCCAATTTGGGGTTTTTTTCCCCAATTTTGGGGTTTTTTCCCCAATTTTGGGGTTTTTTTCCCCAATTTTGGGTTTTTTTCCCCAATTTTGGGTTTTTTTTCCCCAATTTTGGGTTTTTTCCCCAATTTTGGGTGTTGTTTTTCGCCAATTTTGGGGATTTTCCCCCCAAACTTTGTGGTTTTTCCCACAATTTTGGTTTTTTCCCCAATTTTTTGGGGTTTATCCCAAATTTTTGAGGTTTTTTTCCCCAATTTTGAGGCTTTTTCCCCAAATTTGAGGGTTTTTCCCCAGTTTTGGGGATTTTTGTCCCAATTTTTGGGGTTTTCCCCCCGATTTTTGCTTTTCCCTGAAATTTTGGAATTTTTTTCCCTCAATTTTGGGTTTTCACCCCAATTTTGTTTTTTTCCCCACAATTTTGCACTTTTTCCCCCAATTTTGGGGTTTTTTTTTCCCAATTTTAGGGGTTTTTCCCCCAGGTTTGTTTTTTTCACAGAATTTCTGGGGTTTCCCCCAATTTTGGGGTTTTTTCCCCACAATTTTGCACTTTTTCCCCCAATTTTGTTTTTTTTTTTTTTTCCCAATTTTAGGGGTTTTTCCCCCAGGTTTGTTTTTTTCACAGAATTTCTGGGGTTTCCCCCAATTTTGGGGTTTCCCCCCCAATGTTGTTTTTTTCCCCAATTTTTGGGTTTTTCTTCCCCAATTTTTGTTTTTATCCCCCAATTTTGGATTTTTCCCTCCTATTTTGTGTCCCCCCCCCCCCCGACTTGTTGGTTTTCCCCTCCAATTTTGGCGTTTTTCCCCCAATTTTGGTTTTCCCCTCGATTTTGGGGGTTTTTTCCCCCAATTTTGGGGGTTTTTTTACCCAATTTTAGTTTCTTTTCCCCAAATTTCTGCATTTTCTCCCTAATTTTGGGATTTTCCCCCCAATTTTGGGGTTTTTTTTACCCAATTTTGGTTTTTTCCCCCAAATTTCTGCGTTTTATCCTGAATTTTGGGATTTTTTCCCCAATTTTGGGGTTTTTCCCCCAATTTTGGTTTTACCCTCGATTTAGGGTTTTTTCCCCCCAATTTTGTTCTTTTTTCCCCAATTTTGGTTTTCTTTCCCCTAATTTCTGCATTTTATCCCTAATTTTGGGATTTTTTTCCCAATTTTTGGGGTTTTTTTACCCAATTTTGGTTTTCCCCTCGATTTTGGTTTTTCTTTCCCTCAATTTTGGGGTTTTTTTTACCCAATTTTGGTTTTTTTCCAAAATTTCTGCATTTTTTCCCTAATTTTGTGATTTTTACTCAATTTTGGTGGGTTTTTACCCAATTTTTGGGTTTTTTCCTCAACTTTGTGTTTCCCCCACAATTTTGGTTTTTTTCCCCAATTTTGGGGTGTTTTTCCCCAATTTTGGGGTGTTTTCTCCCAATTTTGGTTGTTTTCCTCCAATTTTGTATTTTTTCCCCCAATTCTGTGTTTTTCCCCCCAATTTTGGGTTTTTTCCCCCCCCGTTTTGGATTTTTTCCCAATTTTGGCTTTTCCCCCCCAATTTGGGGCCCTCCCAAGATGGCGGCGGTACACACAAGATGGCGGCGCCCTCAAGATGGCGGCCCCCATGCTGTAACACCCAAGATGGCGGCGCCCGTACGGCAAACTCTTCCGTACACGCATGCGCAGTGCTAACCCCGCCCTTTATGGGCGTGGCCTGAGCTGTATTAACCAGTCAGCGCTGGCTTTGCGTTACCGTGGCAACGCGATGCGGAAGCGCCGCCCGCGCATGCGCAGTGGCGGCGCGGGCAGGGAGCGCCGCGCGGGCGGAATTTTGGGGGGAATTTTGGAAATTTTGGGCAATTTTGGGCTGAATCCGGCGGGTTTTGGGGTCCCAATGGCGGAGCTGCACCTCATCGGGCAGATCGAGAGCGGCTGCGGCTTCTCCGAGCGGCGCCTCTTCTGCAAGTGGGGGCTGCACGCAGGTGAGGCGGGGGGAAATTTGGGGGATTTTGGGGAATTTTGGGGGAATTTGGGGGATTTTGGGGCATTTTGGGGAGATTTTGGGAGGGATTTGGGGGATTTTGTGGGAGTTGGGAGGAATTTCGGGGGGTTTTAGGGGGTTTGGGGGGGAGATTTGGCGATTTTTTTGGAGGATTTTGGGGGGATTTGGGGATTTTGAATGAGATTTTGGGTGTTTTGGGGGAGAAATTTGGGATTTTTTTGGAGGATTTTGGGGGTTTTGGGGGGATTCCGAGTGATTCAGGGGAATTTGGGGAGATTTGGGGAGGAATTTGGGGCATTTGTGGGAATTTTGGGGGGATTTGGGGGGAGATTTGGGGATTTTTTTGGAGGATTTTGGGGGGATTTGGAGATTTTGAATGAGATTTTGGGGGGATTTGGGGGAGAAATTTGGGATTTTTTTGGAGAATTTTGGGGGATTTGGGGGAAGATTTTGGGGGGATTTGGGGGGGAGATTTGGGGATTTTTTTGGAGGATTTTGGGGGGATTTTTGAGGGATTTTTTGGAATTTTGATGGGATTTTTGGGGTTATTTTAGCAGGATTTTTTGGGGGATTTTTGGGGTGATTTCAGGGGGATTTTTGGGGGGATTTTTGGAGGGAATTTTGGGGGATATTTTGAGGATATTTTTGGGGGATTTTGAGAGACTTTTTGTGGAATTTTTGAGGGATTTTGGGGATTTTGATGGGATTTTTGGGGTTATTTTAATGGGATTTTTTGGGGGATTTTTGGGGTAATTTCAGGGGTTTGTTTGGGGGGATTTTTGGGGAATTTTTGGAGAATTTTTGGGGGATTTTTGAGGGATTTTTGGAATTTTGATGGGATTTTTTTGGGTTATTTTAGTGGGATTTTTTGGGGGGGATTTTTTGGGGTGATTTCAGGGGGATGTTTTTGGGGATTTTTGGCTTATTTCCATGGGATTTTTTGGGGGATTTTTGGGGTGATTTTTTGGAGGATTTTGGGGGGATTTGGGGATTTTGAATGAGATTTTGGGGGAGAAATTTGGGATTTTTTTGGAGGATTTTGGGGGGGATTTGGGGGGGAGATTTGGGGATTTTTTTGGAGGATTTTGGGGATTTTGAATGAGATTTTGGGGGATTTGGGGGAATTTTGGGAGGAATTTCGGGGGGTTTTGGGGGGATTTTAGGGGGATTTGGGGGAGAGATTTGGGTGATTTGGGGCTGATTTTGCCATTTTGGAGCCGTTTTTGGGGCCGTTTTTGGGGTGTTTGGGGTGCCCCAGGTGATTTTGGGCAGATTTTGGGCTGATTTTGCTGGTTTTGGGCCGTTTTTGGGCTGGTTTTGGGGTATTTTGGGGTGCCCCAGCTGATTTTGGGCTAATTTTGCCATTTTTGGTCCGTTTTTGGGGTGCCCAGGTGATTTTGGGCAGATTTTGGGCTGATTTTGCCGGTTTTGGTCCGTTTTTGGGGTGGTCTTGGGGTGTTTTTGGGGTGTTTTTTGGGTATTTAAGGTGTTTGGGGTGCCTGGGTGATTTTGGGCTGATTTTGCCGTTTTTGGGGTGTTTTGGTCCGGTTTTGGGGTGTTTTTGGGGTATTTGGGCTGATTTTGGGCTGATTTTGCCATTTTTGGGCCGGTTTTGGACCATTTTTGTGGTATTTTGGGGTGCCCCAGCTGATTTTGGGCTAATTTTGAGCTGATTTTGGGCAGATTTTGGGCTGATTTTCCCGTTTTGGGCCATTTTTGGGCCGTTTTTGGTCCGTTTTTGGGGTATTTTGGGGTGCCCCAGCAGATTTTGGGCAGATTTTGGGCAGATTTTGGGCTGATTTTGGGCTGATTTTGCCGTTTTGGGTCCGTTTTTGGGGTGCCTGGGTGATTTTGGGCAGATTTTGGGCTGATTTTGCCGTTTTTGGGCCGTTTTTGGGCCATTTTTGGGGTAGTCTTGGGGCCGTTTTTGGGGTGTTTGGGGTGCCCCGGGTGATTTGGGGCTGATTTTGGGCTGATTTTGCCGGGGTTTGGGTGTTTTTTGGCCATTTTGGGGCTGATTTGGGGCCGTTTTTGGGGTGTTTGGTGTGCCCCAGCTGATTTTGGGCTGATTTTGGGCTCATTTTGCCGTTTTTGGGGTGTTTGGGGTGCCCCGGCTGATTTTGGGCTGATTTGGGGCCGTTTTTGGGCCATTTTTTGGGTATTTTGGGGTACCCAGGCTGATTTTGGGCCCATTTTGGGCAGATTTTGCCGTTTTTGATCCGTTTTTGGGGTGCCTGGGTGATTTGGGGCTGATTTGGGGTAGATTTTGGGCTGATTTTGCCGGTTTTGGCCATTTTTGGGTCATTTTTGGGGTGTTTGGGGCTGTTTTTGGTCCGGTTTTGGGGTGTTTTGGGGGTATTTTGGGTGCCCGAGGTGATTTTGGGCTGATTTTGCCGGTTTTGGGCCATTTTTGGCGTGTTTTTGGGGTGGTTTTGGTCCGTTTTTGGGGTGGTTTTGGGGTGTTTTTGGGGTATTTTGGGGTGCCCAGGTTGATTTTGGGAAGATTTTGGGCTGATTTTGCAGGTTTTGGGCCGTTTTTGGGGCTGGTTTTGGGGTGTTTGGGGTGCCCCAGCTGATTTTGGTCTGATTTTGCCATTTTTATGCCATTTCTGGTGCCCAGGCGCGGGCTGGACGCTGCTGGCCGGGGCGGGCGCGGGGCAGACCCACCTCGATGAGCCCCAGGCGGGTGAAGCTGCGCAGTGGGGCCACCCCCTGGACCTGCACCTGGGGACACGCGGCCTGCAGGGTAGGGGACATTGGGGACATTTGGGGACATTTGGGGCATTGGGGACATTGGGGGACATTTGGGGACATTCCAAATCCCCCCAATCCCCCCAATGTCCCCCCAATGTCCCCAATGTCCCCAATGTCCCCCCAATGTCCCCAATGTCCCCAATGTCCCCAATGTCCCCAATGTCCCCAATGTCCCCAATATCCCCCAATGTCCCCAATGTCCCCAATGTCCCCAATGTCCCCAATGTCCCCAATGTCCCCAATGTCCCCCCAATGTCCCCAATGTCCCCAATGTCCCCAATATCCCCCAATGTCCCCCCAGTGTCCCCAATGTCCCCAATGTCCCCAATGTCCCCCCAATGTCCCCAATGTCCCCCCAGTGTCCCCAATGTCCCCAATGTCCCCAATGTCCCCCCAATGTCCCCAATGTCCCCAATCCCCCCAATGTCCCCAGTGTCCCCAATGTCCCCAATATCCCCCAATGTCCCCAATATCCCCCAATGTCCCCAATCCCCCCAATGTCCCCAATGTCCCCAATGTCCCCCCAATGTCCCCCAATGTCCCCAATGTCCCCAATGTCCCCCCAATCCCCCCAATGTCCCCAATCCCCCCAATGTCCCCAATGTCCCCAATGTCACAGTGCCACCCCAATGTCCCCAATGTCCCCAATCCCCCCAATGTCCCCAATGTCCCCAATGTCCCCAATGTCCCCAATGTCCCCCCAATGTCCCCAATGTCCCCAATGTCCCCAATCCCCCCAATGTCCCCGATGTCCCCAATGTCCCCAATGTCCCCAATCCCCCCAATGTCCCCAATGTCCCCAATGTCCCCAATGTCCCCAATGTCCCCGATGTCCCCAATGTCCCCAATGTCCCCAATCCCCCCAATGTCCCCAATGTCCCCAATCCCCCCAATGTCCCCAATGTCCCCCCAATGTCCCCAATGTCCCCAATGTCCCAGTGCCACCCCAATGTCCCCCCAATGTCCCCAATGTCCCCCCAATGTCCCCAATGTCCCCAATGTCCCCAATGCCCCCCCAATGTCCCCAATGCCCCCAATGTCCCCAATGCCCCCCAATGTCCCCAATGTCCCCAATGCCCCCAATGTCCCCAATGTCCCCAATGTCCCCAATGTCCCCAATGTCCCCAATGTCCCCAATGATGTCCCCAATGTCCCCAATCCCCCCAATGTCCCCAATGTCCCCAATCCCCCCAATGTCCCCAATCCCCCCAATGTCCCCCCAATGTCCCCAATGTCCCCCCAATGTCCCCAATGTCCCCAATGTCCCCAATGTCCCCCCAATGTCCCCAATCCCCCCAATGTCCCCAATGTCCCCAATCCCCCCAATGTCCCCAATGTCCCCAATGTCCCCAATGTCCCCAATGTCCCCAATGTCCCCAATGTCCCCAATGTCCCCCCAATCCCCCAATGTCCCCAATGTCCCCAATGTCCCCAATGTCCCCAATGTCCCCAATGTCCCCAATGTCCCCAATGATGTCCCCAATGTCCCCAATGTCCCCAATGTCCCCCCAATGTCCCCAATGTCCCCAATGTCCCCAATCCCCCCAATGTCCCCAATGTCCCCAATGTCCCCAATGTCCCCAATGTCCCCGATGTCCCCAATGTCCCCAATGTCCCCAATGTCCCCAATGTCCCCAAATGTCCCCAAGGATGTCCCCAATGTCCCCAATGTCCCCAATGTCCCCAATGTCCCCAACCCCCCCAATGTCCCCAATGTCCCCAATGTCCCCCCAATCCCCCCAATGTCCCCAATGTCCCCAATGTCCCCAATGTCCCCAATGTCCCCAATGTCCCCCAATGTCCCCCAATGTCCCCAATGTCCCCAATGTCCCCAATCCCCCCAATCCCCCCAATGTCCCCAATGATGTCCCCAATGTCCCCAATGTCCCCAATGTCCCCAATGTCCCCAATGTCCCCAATGTCCCCAATCCCCCCAATGTCCCCAATGTCCCCAATGTCCCCAATGCCCCCAATGTCCCCAATGCCCCCAATGTCCCCAATGTCCCCAATCCCCCCAATGTCCCCAATGTCCCCCCAATGTCCCCAATGCCCCCAATGTCCCCAATGCCCCCAATGTCCCCAATGTCCCCAATGTCCCCAGGCTGGCCCAGGCTGCTGCTGGAGGTGTGGCACGTGGACACGTGGGGCCGCCGTGGCCTGGCGGGGTACGGCGTGTGCGCGGTGCCGAGCGCGCCGGGGTGTCACCGCGTCACCGTTGTCACCTGGCGGCCGCGGGGGACGCGGCGCCAGCGGCTGTTGGGCCCCGGTGGCCCCGAACTGCGCGACCCCTTGGGGACGGCCACCGCGGCCACCGAGCGGTTCCGGCTGCGCACCGAGAGCGCCGGCACGGTGCGGCTGCGGCTCGGCGTGGTGGCACGGCACATGGCGCGCTTCGGGGTGGCACTGTGACACCCCTGGGGACATTGGGGACATTGGGGACATTGGGGACATTGGGGACATTGGGGACGTTGGGGACATTGGGGGGATTGGGGACATTGGGGACATTGGGGGGATTGGGGACATTGGGGACATTGGGGACGTTGGGGACATTGGGGGGATTGGGGACATTGGGGACATTGGGGACATTGGGGACATTGGGGACATTGGGGACATTGGGGACGTTGGGGACATTGGGGGGATTGGGGACATTGGGGACATTGGGGACATTGGGGACATTGGGGACATTGGGGGGACATTGGGGACATTGGGGACATTGGAGCGCCGGCACGGTGCGGCTGCGGCTCGGCGTGGTGGCACGGCACATGGCGCGCTTCGGGGTGGCACTGTGACATTGGGGACAGTGTGACACCATTGGGGACATTGGGGACATTGGGGGGATTGGGGACATTGGGGGGATTGGGGACATTGGGGTGGCACTGTGACATTATTGGGGACATTGGGGACATTGGGGACATTGGGGACATGGAGACGTTGGGGACATTGGGGACACCATTGAGGACAGTGTGACACCATTGGGGACACCACTGGGGACACCATTGAGGACATTGGGGGGGGATTGGGGACATTGGGGACACCATTGGGGACACCATTGGGGTATGGGGACATTGGGGACATCATTGGGGACACTGTGACATTGGGGACACTGTGACGTTGGTGACATTGGGGACATTGGGGACATTGGGGACATTGGGGTGGCACTGTGACACCATTGGGGACACCATTGAGGACAGTGTGACACCATTGGGGACACCATTGGGGACATCACTGGGGTATTGGGGACATCAATGGGGACACCATTGGGTGGCACAGTGACACTGGGGACACCATTGGGGACATTGGGGTGGCCCTGGGGACACCATTGGGGACACTGAGGTGGCACTGGGGACACCAAGGTGACACTGGGGACACCATTGGCGACACCAAGGTGACACTGGGGACATCATTGGGGACATTGGGGTGGCACTGAGGACACCAAGGTGACACTGGGGACATCATTGGGGACATTGGGGTGGCACTGGGGACACCAGCATGACACTGAGGACATCATTGGCAACACCAAGATGACACTGGGGACACCATTGGGGACACTGGGGACATTGGGGACACCAAGGTGACACTGGGGACATCACTGGGGACACTGGGGACACCAAGGTGACACTGAGGACGTCATTGGCGACACCAAGGTGGCACTGGGGACACCATTGGGGACATTGGGGTGGCACTTGGGGACACCTGAGGGGACAGGAGGTGACACTTGGGGGGTCCCCAAGCTTTGGGGGGAGGGGACAACCCCGGTGGCACCTCCCCAGAAATTGTCACCTCCCCCCAAAAATTGTCACCTCCCCCCCAGAAATTTTTACTTCTGACCCCAAAATTGTCACTTCTGACCCAAAATTGTCACCTCCCCCAAAAATTGTCACTTCTGACCCCAAAATTGTCACCTCCCCCCAAAAATTGTCACTTCTGACCCCAAAATTGTCACCTCTGACCCTAAAATTGTCACTTCTGACCCCAAAATTGTCACCTCCGACCCCAAATTGTCACCTCCGACCCCAAAAATTGTCACCTCCCCCCCAGAAATTGTCACTTCTGACCCCAAATTGTCACTTCTGACCCAAAAATTGTCCCCAAATAAAATTTTTGTCACCAAATGCGGCTCAGGTGACAATTTTGGGGGGAGGTGACAATTTTTGGGGGGTGGTGACAATTTTTGGGTCAGAAGTGACAATTTTGGGTCAGAAGTGACAATTTTGGGGGGAGGTGACAATTTTTGGGTCAGAAGTGACAATTTTTGGGTCAAGTGACAATTTTTGGGTCAGAAATGACAATTTTTTGGGGGGTGGTGACAATTTTTGGGGGGGAGGTGACAATTTTGGGTCAGAAGTGACAATTTTGGGGTCAGAAGTGACAATTTTGGGTCAGAAGTGACAATTTTGGGGGGAGGTGACAATTTTGGGGGGGTGGTGACAATTTTTGGGTCAGAAGTGACAATTTTGGGTCAGAAGTGACAATTTTGGGGGAGAGGTGACAATTTTTGGGGGGAGGTGACAATTTTTGGGGGGAGGTGACAATTTTTGGGGGAAGGTGACAATTTTTGGGTCAGAGATGACAATTTTTGGGTCAGAAGTGACAATTTTGGGTCAGAAGTGACAATTTTTGGGGGAGGTGACAATTTTTGGGTCAGAAATGACAATTTTTGGGTCAGAAGTGACAATTTTTGGGGGAGGTGACAATTTTTTGGGTCAAAAGTGACAATTTTGGGGTCAAAAGTGACAATTTTTGGGTCAGAGGTGACAATTTTGGGTCAGAAGTGACAATTTTGGGTCAGAAGTGACAATTTTTGGGGGGAGGTGACAATTTTTGGGGGTGGTGACAATTTTGGGGGGGAGGTGACAATTTTTGGGTCAAAGTGACAATTTTTGGGTGAGGTGACAATTTTTGGGTCAGAAGTGACAATTTTGGGGGAGAGGTGACAATTTTGGGGTCAGAAGTGACAATTTTGGGTCAGAAGTGACAATTTTGGGTCAAAGTGACAATTTTGGGGGGGAGGTGACAATTTTGGGGTCAGAAGTGACAATTTTTGGGTCAGAAGTGACAATTTTGGGTCGGTGGTGACAATTTTTGGGGGGTGTTGACAATTTTGGGTCAGAAGTGACAATTTTTGGGGTCAGAAGTGACAATTTTTGGGGGGTGGTGACAGTTTTGGGGTCAGAAGTGACAATTTTGGGGGGGAGGTGACAGTTTTGGGGTCAGAAGTGACAATTTTTGGGGGGAGGTGACAATTTTTGGGGGGGAGGTGACAATTTTTGGGTCAGAAGTGACAATTTTGGGGGGGAGGTGACAATTTTGGGTCAGAAGTGACAATTTTTGGGGGGAGGTGACAATTTTTGGGGGGGAGGTGACAATTTTTGGGGGGTGGTGACAATTTTGGGTCAGAAGTGACAATTTTTAGGGGGGTGGTGACAATTTTGGGTCAGAAGTGACAATTTTTGGGTCAGAAGTGACAATTTTGGGTCAGAGGTGACAATTTTTGGGGGGAGGTGACAATTTTGGGGGGGTGGTGACAATTTTTGGGGGGGTTCCCGAAGCCCCCCCCCCCCCCCCCCGGGGGTCCCCTCCCCCCCCCGGCCGTGACTCAGTTTCCCCTCCCCTCCCCCACCCCCCTTCCCCTTCCCCTCCCCCCCCTCCGTTTCCTGGGTGGGGCCCGCGGCGAAACGGGGCCAAAAACGGCAAAATCGGGCAAAAAACGGGACAAAAAAGGGACAAAAAGGATCAACCGGGACAAAGCGGGACCACCCGGGACAACCGGGACCGGTAGGGGACAACCGGGATAACCCGGGACAAACCGGAACCAGCCGGGACAACCCGGGACAACCCGGGACAAAGCGGAACCGGTAGGGGACAACCGGGACAAAAAGGGACAAACCGGAACCACCCGGGACCAACCGGGACAAACCGGAACCGGTAGGGGACAACCGGGACCACCCGGGACAACCGGGACAAACCGGGACCAGCAGGACCGGGACAGGCGGGAGCGGAACCGAGCCCGGGAGGGGAAGTCCGGGCGGGTTCCGTGCGGGGTGTCCCGGGTTAAGTCGCGGTTCCGGGGGGGTTATCCCGGTTCCGGGGGGGTTATCCCGGTTTTGAGGAGTTTATCCCGGTTCCGGGGGGGTTATCCCGGTTTTGAGGCGTTTATCCCGGTTTTGAGGCGTTTATCCCGGTCCCGGGGGCGTGTCCCGGTTCCAGGGGGGATTTCTCCCGGTTTTAGGGGCGGTTATCCCGGTTTTAGGAGGATTTATCCCGGTTTTAGGAGGATTTATCCCGGTTTGGGGGATTTATCCCGTTCCGGGGGGGTTTATCCCGTTCCCGGGGCGGTTATCCCGGTTTTAGGGGGATTTATCCCGGTTTTAGGAGGATTTATCCCGGTTTTAGGAGGATTTATCCCGGTTTTAGGAGGATTTATCCCGGTTTTAGGGGGTTTGTCCCGTTTCTAGGGGATTTATCCCGGTTCTTCCCGAGGGTTTATCCCGGTTTTAGGGGATTTATCCCGTTCCGGGGGGGGTTATCCCGTTCCGAGGGGTTTATCCCGGTCCTTCCCGAGGGTTTATCCCGGTCCGTCCCGAGGGTTTATCCCGGTCCCTCCCGCGGCTTTATCCCGGTCCTTCCCGAGGGTTTATCCCGGTCCATCCCGAGGCTTTATCCCGGTCCATCCCGAGGGTTTATCCCGGTCCATCCCGCGGCTTTATCCCGGTCCTTCCCGAGGGTTTATCCCGGTCCTTCCTGAGGGTTTATCCCGGTCCCTACCGAGGGTTTATCCCGGTCCATCCCGAGGGTTTATCCCGGTCCCTCCCGAGGCTTTATCCCGGTCCATCCCGAGGCTTTATCCCGGTCCATCCCGAGGGTTTATCCCGGTCCCTCCCGAGGCTTTATCCCGGTCCATCCCGAGGCTTTATCCCGGTCCATCCCGGGGCTTTATCCCGGTCCATCCCGAGGGTTTATCTCGGTCCTTCCCGAGGCTTTATCCCGGTCCTTCCCGAGGGTTTATCCCGGTCCTTCCCGCGGCTTTATCCCGGTCCCTACCGATCCCTCCGGAGGGTTTATCCCGGTCCCTCCTGAGCTTTATCCCGGTCCTTCCTGAGGGTTTATCCCGGTCCGTCCCGGTGTCCCGTGTCCGTTCCATCCCGCGGCTTTATCCCGGTCCTTCCCGAGGGTTTATCCCGGTCCGTTCCGGTGTCCCGTGTCCGGTCCTTCCCGCGGCTTTATCCCGGTCCCGGTGTCGTTCCCGTTCCCGTTCCCGTCCCTGTCCCCGCTCCGGTTCCTGCTCCGGTTCCCGTCCCCGTTCCCGGTGCCGCTGTCGGTCCCGTTCCCGTTCCCATTCCCGTTCCCATTCCCGTTCCCGTCCCGGTTCCCGGTGTCCGTCCCGGTGCTGCTGTCGGTCCCGTTCTCGTCCCTGTCCCCGTCCCGGTTCCCGTTCCCGTTCCCGGTGTCCGTCCCGTTCCCGCTCCCGTCCCCGTCCCCGTTACGGTTCTCGTCCCGGTTCCCGTCCCCGTTCCCGTCCCCGTCCCGGCTCCGGTTCCCGTCCCGGTTCCCGTTCCGGTTCTCGCTCCCGGTGTCGTTCCCGTTCCCATTCCCATTCCCGTCCCCGTTCCGGTTCCCGTTCCCGTTCCCGGTGTCGTTCCCGTTCCCATTCCCATCCCCGTCCCGGCTCCGGTTCCCGTCCCCGTTCCCGGTGTCGTTCCCGGTGTCGCTCCCGGTGCCATTCCCGTCCCCGTTCCCGCTCCGGTTCCCGGTGTCGGTCCCGTCCCCGCTCCCGTCCCGGTTCCCGTCCCCATCCTCGTCCCGGTTCCTGTCCCCGCTCCGGTTCCCGCTCCGGCTCCCGTTCCGGTTCCCGTTCCCGGTGCCGCTGTCGGTCCCCTTCCCATTCCCATTCCCGTTCCCGTTCCGGTTCCCGTTCTCGTTCCCGTTCCCGGTGTCGCTCCCGATGTCGTTCCCGTCCCCGCTCCGGTTCCCGCTCCCGTCCCGGTCCCCGCTCCGGTCCCTGTTCCCGGTGTCGGTCCCGTTGCTCCTGGCCGCTCTGCTGTCGGTCCGGTTCCCATTCCCGTCCCGGTTCCCGGTGTCGGTCCCGTTGCTCCTGGCCGCGCTGCTGTCTCTCCCCGCCCCGTGCCGCGCTCTCTCGTCCTGCCGCTCCCTGGACCTGGAGGCGGCGCGGCTGAAGCGCATCGAGGCGGTGCGGGGGCAGATCCTCAGCAAGCTCCGGTTACCGGCGCCGCCCCCGGAGCCGGGCCCGGTGCCGGCGGCGCTGCCCGAGGAGGTGCGGGCGCTGTACAACAGCACCCGGGAGCTGCTGCGGCAGCGCGCCCGGCGGCGGCTGCGCGGCGAGGAGCCGCGGGACTACTACGGGCAGGAGCTGCTGCGGTTCCCCATGGAGAGCCCCGCGCACGGTGAGGGACATTGGGGACACCGGGGACATTGGGGACATTGGGGACATTGGGGACATGGGGGTGGCACAGGGACATGGGGACATTGGGGACACCGGGGTGGCACAGGGACATGGGGACAGCAGCACTGCTACGGGCAGGAGCTGCTGCGCTTCCCCATGGAGAGCCCCGGGCACGGTGAGGGACACCGGGGACATTGGGGACATTGGGGACATTGGGGACATTGGGGACACCTGGGGGGATTGGGGACACTGGGGACATTGGGGACATTGGGGACATTGGGGACATGGGGACATTGGGGACATGGGGACATGGGGACACCGGGGACATGGGGACATGGGGGCATTGGGGACAGCAGCCCGAGGAGCCGCGGGACTACTACGGGCAGGAGCTGCTGCGGTTCCCCATGGAGAGCCCCGGGCACGGTGAGGGACTTTGGGGACAGTGGGGACATTGGGGACACCTGGGGTGGCACAGGGACATGGGGACATGGGGACCTTTGAGTGACACAGGGACATATGGGGGACATGGGGACATGGGGGTGACACAGGGACATGGGGACATGGGGACCTTTGAGTGACACAGGGACAGGGGGGTGACACAGGGACACGGGGACACGGGGACATGGGGACCTTTGAGTGACACAGGGACATGGGGAGGACACGGGGACATGGGGACATGCGGGTGACACAGGGACATGGGGACCTTTGAGTGACACAGGGACACAGAGGGGACACGGGGACACGGGGACATGGGGACATGGGGGTGACACAGGGACATGGGGACACGGGGACATGGGGACCTTTGAGTGACACAGGGACATGGGGACATGGGGACCTTTGAGTGACACAGGGACACAGGGGGGACATGGGGACACAGGGACATTGGGGACATGGGGACACAGGGACATGGGGACAGCAGCCCGAGGAGCCGCGGGACTACTACGGGCAGGAGCTGCTGTGCTTCAACATGGAGAGCCCCGGGCACGGTGAGGGACATTGGGGACATTGGGGACATTGGGGACACTGGGGACATTGGGGACATTGGGGACACTGGGGACATTGGGGACATTGGGGACATTGGGGACATTGGGGACATTGGGGGGATTGGGGACATTGGGGGGATTGGGGACATTGGGGACATTGGGGACATTGGGGACATTGGGGGGATTGGGGACATTGGGGGGATTGGGGACATTGGGGACATTGGGGACATTGGGGACATGGGGACATGGGGACATGGGGACAGCAGCCCGAGGAGCCGCGGGACTACTACGGGCAGGAGCTGCTGTGCTTCAACATGGAGAGCCCCGGGCACGGTGAGGGACATTGGGGACATTGGGGACATTGGGGACATTGGGGACATTGGGGACATTGGGGGGATTGGGGACATTGGGGACATTGGGGGGACATTGGGGGGATTGGGGACATTGGGGACATTGGGGACATTGGGGACATTGGGGACATTGGGGGGACATTGGGGACATTGGGGGGACATTGGGGACATCGGGACATTGGGGACATTGGGGACATTGGGGACATTGGGGACATTGGGGACATTGGGGACACTGGGGACATTGGGGACATTGGGGACATTGGGGACATTGGGGGGACATTGGGGGGATTGGGGACATTGGGGGGATTGGGGACATTGGGGACATTGGGGACATTGGGGGCATTGGGGACATTGGGGGGATTGGGGACATTGGGGACATTGGGGGGACATTGGGGGGATTGGGGACATTGGGGGGATTGGGGACATTGGGGACATTGGGGACATTGGGGGGACATTGGGGACATTGGGGACATCCTTGGGGACATTGGGGACATTGGGGACATTGGGGACATTGGGGACATTGGGGACATTGGGGGGATTGGGGACATTGGGGGGACATTGGGGACATTGGGGACATTGGGGACATTGGGGGGATTGGGGACATTGGGGACATTGGGGACATTGGGGACATTGGGGACATTGGGGACATTGAGGGGACATTGGGGACATTGGGGGGACATTGGGGACATTGGGGACATTGGGGACATTGGGGACATTGGGGACATTGGGGACATTGGGGACATTGGGGACATTTGGGGACATTGGGGACATTTGGGGACATTGGGGGGACATTGGGGACATTGGGGACATTGGGGACATTGGGGACATTGGGGACATTGGGCAGTTTTGGGGTTTTTGGGGTTTCTTTAGGGGATTTTCGGGGTCGTTTTGAGGGTTTTGAGTTTTGGGGGTTTGGAGGTTTTGGGTGGATTTTGGGGCGATTTTGGGGTAATTTTGGGGTGGGTTTTGGGGTATTTTTGGGGGGATTTTGGGGTGGATTTTGGGGCAATTTTGGGGTTTTTTTGGGGTGATTTTGGGATAATTTTGGGGTGGGTTTTGGGCATTTTTGGGGTAATTTTGGGGTGGGATTTGGGGTATTTTTGGGGTGATTTTGGGGTGGGTTTGGGGTGTTTTGGGGAGATTTTGGGGCAATTTTGGGTTATTTTTGGGGTGATTTTGAGGTGATTTTGGGGTGATTTGGGGGTGATTTTGGGGTGGGTTCTGTGTTATTTTTGGGATGATTTTGGGGGTGATTTTGGGGTGATTTTGGGGTGATTTTGGGGTGGGTTCTGGGTTATTTTTGGGGTGATTTTGGGGAGATTTTGGGGTGATTTTGGGGTGGGTTCTGGGTTATTTTTGGGGTGATTTTGGGGTGATTTTGGGGTGGGTTCTGAGTTATTTTTGGGGAGATTTTGGGGTGATTTTGGGGTGGGTTCTGGGTTTATTTCTGGGGTGATTTTGGGGCAATTTTGGGTTATTTTTGGGGTGATTTTGGGGTGGGTTCTGGGTTATTTTGGGGTGATTTTGGGGTGATTTTGGGGTGGGTTCTGGGTTACTTTTGGGGTGATTTTTGGGGTGATTTTGGGGTGCGTTCTGGGTTATTTTTGGGGGGATTTTGGGGTGATTTTGGGGTGCGTTCTGGGTTATTTTTGGGGGTATTTTTGGGGGATTTTGGGGTGATTTTGGGGTGGGTTCTGAGTTATTTCTGGGGTATTTTTCAGGTGATTTTGGGGTGGGTTCTGGGTTATTTTTGGGGTGATTTTGGGGTGATTTCGGGGTGATTTCGGGGTGGGTTCTGGGTTATTTTTGGGGGATTTTGGGGTGATTTTGGGGTGGGTTCTCGGTTATTTTTGGGGTGATTTTGGGGTGATTTTGGGGTGGGTTTTGGGGCAATTTTGGGGTGATTTGGGGTGATTTTGTGGTGGGTTTTGGGGCAATTTTGGGGTGATTTTGGGTTGGATTTTGGGGTGATTTTGGGGTGATTTTGGGGTGGGTTCTGGGCTATTTTTGGGGAGATTTTGGGGTGATTTGGGGTGATTTTGGGGTGTTCTGGCCCAGGTCACCCCTCGTGCCTGCAGTTCTCGCTGGCCATGGGGGATTTTGGGGTGATTTTGGGGTGATTTTGGATTGATTTTGGGTTATTTTTGGGGGGATTTTGGGGTGGGTTCTGGGTTATTTTTGGGGTGATTTTGGGGTGATTTTGGGGTGGGTTCTCGGTTATTTCTGGGGTGATTTTGGGGTGGGTTCTGGGTTATTTTTGGGGGGATTTGGGGGGGATTTTGGGGTGGGTTCTGGGTTATTTCTGGGTTATTTTTGGGGTGATTTTGGGGTGATTTTGGGTAATTTTGGGGTGTTTTGCCCCAGGGCACCCCTCGTGCCTGCAGTTCTCGCTGGCCATGGGGGATTTTGGGGAGATTTGGGGTAATTTTGGGGTGATTTGGGGTATTTTTGGGGTGATTTTGGGGTGATTTGGGGGTGATTTTGGGGAGGGTTCTGGGTTATTTTTGGGGGGATTTTGGGGTGTGTTCTGGGTTATTTTTGGGGGGATTTTGGGGTTATTTTGGGGGTGGGTTCTGGGTTATTTTTGGTGGGATTTTGGGGGGATTTTGGGGTGATTTTGGGGTGGGTTCTGGGTATTTTTGAGGGTATTTTTGGGGTGATTTTGGGGTGATTTTGGGGTGTGTTCTGGGTTATTTTTGGGGTGATTTTGGGTAATTTTGGGGTGTTCTGCCCCAGGGCACCCCTCGTGCCTGCAGTTCTCGCTGGCCATGGCGGCGGCCGCGCGCTCCTACCGCTGGCAATGCATCGAGTGCAAATCCTGCAGCCTCTGCGGCACCGCCGAGAACGACGTGAGGGACCCCAAAATACTGCCCCAAAATCCCCCCAAAATCCTCCCCAAAACCGCCCCAAAATCCCCCCAAAATCCCCAAATTCCACCCTAAAATCCACCCCAAAATACTCCCCAAAATCCCCCAAACCACCCCAAAATCCTCCCCAAAATCCTCCCCAAAATCCCCCAAATCCACCCTAAAATCCCCCCAAAATACTCCCCCAGACCGCCCCAAAATCCTCCCCAAAATCCTCCCCAAAATCCCCCAAATCCACCCTAAAATCACCCCCAAAATACTCCCCCAAACTGCCCCAAATCCCCCCAAATCCACCCTAAAATCCCCCCAAAATACTCCCAAAAATTCCCCAAATCCATCCTAAAATTCCCCCCAAAATTCTCCCCAAAATCCCCCCAAAATCCCCCAAATCCACCCTAAAATACCCCCCAAAATCCTCCCCCAAACTACCCCAAATCCCCCCAAAATCCCCACGAAAACACTCCCCAAAAACCTCTAAATCCACCCCAAAATCCTCCCCAAAATCCACCCCAAAATCCCCCAAATCCACCCTAAAATCCCCCCAAAATCCCCCAAATCCACCCTAAAATCCCCCCCAAAATACTCCCCCAAACCGCCCCAAAATCCGCCCCAAATCCCCCCCAAAATCCCCCAAATCCACCCTAAAATACTCCCCAAAATCCTCCACAAAATTACCCCAAAATCCCCCCAAAATCCCCCAAATCCCCACCAAAACACTCCCCAAAATCCCCCAAATCCACCCCAAAATCCTCCCCAAAATCCCCCAAATCCAGACCGAGATTCTCCCAAAACCCAACCCCAAAATCCGTTTATTTGTCCCCAAAATCTGTTAATTTTTCCCAAAATCAGGATTTCCCCCAAAATCTGTTTATTTTTTCCCCAAATCCATTATTTTTTCCCCAAAATCTGTTTATTTTTCCCCAAAATCCATTAATTTTGTCCCAAAATCTGTTTTCCCCCCTAAATCAGTTTTTTCCCCCCAAAATTGGTGTTTTCCCCCCAAAATCCATTATTTTTCCCCAAAACCTGTTATTTTTCCCCAAATCCATTATTTCCCCCAAAATCCGTTATTTTTTCCCGCAAATCCATTTATTTTTCCCAAAATCCCCAAATTCCGTTATTTCTGTCCCAAAATCGTTTTTTTTCCCCAAAATCCCTTTATTTTTCCCCAAAATCCATTTTCCCCCCAAAATCCATTTATTTTTCCCCAAATCCATTTCTTTTCCCCCAAAATCCATTAATTTTGTCCCAAAATCTGTTTTCCCCCTAAATCAGTTAAATTTTCCCCCAAAATTGGTGTTTTCCCCCCAAAATCCGTTATTTTTTCCCCAAAATCCGGTATTTTTCCCCAAATCCATTATTTCCCCCAAAATCCGTTATTTTTCCCCCAAATCCATTATTTTCCCCAAAACCTGTTATTTTTCCCCAAAATCCATTATTTCCCCCAAAATCCGTTATTTTTTCCCACAAATCCATTTATTTTCCCCAAATCCCCAAATTCCGTTATTTTTGTCCCAAAATCGTTTTTTTTTCCCCAAATCCCTTTAATTTTCCCCAAAATCCATTTTTTCCCCAAATCCATTTCTTTTCCCCCAAAATCCATTAATTTTGTCCCAAAATCTGTTTTCCCCCCAAATAATTTAATTTTTTCCCCCAAATTGGTGTTTTCCCCCAAAATCCATTTATTTTTCCCCAAATCCATTTCTTTTCCCCCAAAATCCATTATTTTTATCCCAAAATCCCTTTATATTTTTTCCCAAAAATCCCTTTATTTTCCCCGTAAAATCTGGTTTATTTTCCCCCAAATCCCTTTATTTTTACCCCAAATCCATTAAATTTTCCCCAAAAAATTCCATTTATTTTCCCCAAAATCCCTTTATTTTTACCCCAAATCCATTATTTTTTCCCCAAAATCCATTTTCCCCCAAATTCAATATTTTTCCCCAAAATCCATTATTTTTTCCCCCAAAATCCACTATTTTTATCCCAAAATCCCTTTATATTTTTTCCCAAAAATCCCTTTATTTTCCGCGCAAAATCAGTTTATTTTCCCAAAAATCCCTTTATTTTTACCCCAAAACCATTAATTTTTCCACAGAAAATTCCATTTATTTTCCCCAAAATCCATTATTTTTTCCCCAAAATCCATTATTTCCCCAAAATCCGTTATTTTTTCCCGCAAATCAATTTATTTTCCCCAAATCCTCAAATTCCGTTATTTTTGTCCCAAAATTGTTTTTTTTTCCCCAAATCCATTTATTTTTCCCAAAATCCATTCTTTTTATCCCAAAATCCCTTTATATTTTTTCCCAAAAATCCCTTTATTTTCCCCGTAAAATCTGATTTATTTTCCCCAAAATCCATTATTTTTTCCCCAAATCCATTATTTCCCCCAAAATCCATTATTTTTCCCCACAAATCCATTTATTTTCCCCAAATCCCCAAATTCCGTTATTTTTGCCCCAAAATCGTTTTTTTTTTCCCCAAATCCCTTTATTTTTCCCCAAAATCCATTTTCCCTCCAAAATCCATTTATTTTTCCCCAAATCCATTTCTTTTCCCCCAAAATCCATTAATTTTGTCCCAAAATCTGTTTTCCCCCCAAATAATTTAATTTTTTCCCCCAAATTGGTGTTTTCCCCCAAAATCCATTTATTTTTCCCCAAATCCATTTCTTTTCCCCCAAAATCCATTATTTTTATCCCAAAATCCCTTTATATTTTTTCCCAAAAATCCCTTTATTTTCCCCGTAAAATCTGATTTATTTCCCCCAAAATCCATTTATTTTTCCCCAAATTCCATTCCCCCCAAAATCCATTTATTTTTCCCCAAATCCATTTCTTTCCCCCCAAAATCCATTATTTTTATCCCAAAATCCCTTTATATTTTTTTCCCAAAAATCCCTTTATTTTCCCCGTAAAATCTGTTTATTTTCCCCAAAATCCCTTTATTTTTACCCCAAAATCCATTTCCCCCCAAAATCCATTTATTCTTCCCCAAATCCATTTCTTTTCCCCCAAAATCCATTATTTTTATCCCAAAATCCCTTTATATTTTTTTCCCAAAAATCCCTTTATTTTCCCCGTAAAATCTGATTTATTTCCCCCAAAATCCCTTTATTTTTTCCCCAAAACCACTAATTTTTCCCCAGAAAATTCCATTTATTTTCCCCAAACCCTTATTTTTCCCCCCAAATCCTGTTTTTTTCCCAAAATTCACGTTTTTTACCAAAATCGGGGTTTTTTGCCCCAAAGGAGCAGCTGCTGTTCTGCGACGACTGCGACCGCGGGTACCACATGTACTGCCTGAGCCCCCCCATGGCCGAGCCCCCCGAGGGTATTTTGGGGAGAATTTGGGGGATTTTGGGGATTTTGGGAGATTTTGGGGGGATTTGGAGAATATTTGGGGGGTTTTGGGGGGATTTTGGGGAATTTTGGAGGGAATTTGTGGGGATTTTAGGGGGAATTTGGGAGATTTTGGGGTATTGTTTGGGGGAGTTTTTGGGATTTTGGAGAAGATTTTGGGGGATTTTTGGGGGGATTTGGGAGATTTTAGGGGCGGTTTGGGGGGAATTTGGAGAAGATTTTGGGAGATTTTGGGGGAGATTTTGGGACGATTTTGGGAGATTTTGGGGAGATTTGGGGGGTCTGGGGACATTTTAGGGTATTTTGGAGGGGAATTTGTGGGGATTTTAGGGGGAATTTGGGAGATTTTGGGGGATTGTTTGGGGGATTTTTGGGGGATTTTGGAGGGTTTTGGGGGGTTTTGGAGAAGATTTTGGGGGATTTTTGGGGGTTTTGGGGGGATTTGGGGGAGATTTGGGGAGATTTTGGATGAGATTTTGGGAGGATTTGAGGGGATTTTAGGGGGAATTTAGGAGATTCTGGGGTATTGTTTGGGAGGTTTTTTGGGATTTTGGGGGATTTTGGGGAATTTTGGGGGGAATTTTTTGGAGGATTTTTGGGAAAACTTGGGGGGATTTGGGGGATTTTGGGGGCGGTTTGGGGGGAATTTGGAGAAGATTTGGGGAGATTTTGAGGGATTTTGGGGAAGATTTTGGAGGATTTTGGGGAGAACTTGGGGGGATTTGGGGGATTTGGGGACATTTTGGGGGAATTTTGGGAGAAATTTTGGGAGATTTTGTGGGGATTTGGGGGGTTTGGGGACATTTTGGGGCATTTTGGGGGGATTTTGGGGAATTTTTGGGATATTTTTGGGGGAATTTCAGCTGATTTCAGGGGGAATTTTTGGGGGGATAATTGCTGATTTTTGGGGGAATTTTGGGGAATTTTTGGGGAATTTTTGGGGGAATATTTGCTGATTTCGGGGAACTGTTTGGGGGGAATTTTGGGGTATTTTTGGGGGAATATTTGCTGATTTCGGGGAGAATTTTTGGGGGGATATTTGCTGATTTTGGGGGGCGGTTTGGGGTATTTTTGGGGGAATTTCAGCTGATTTCGGGGGGCTGTTTGGGGGAATTTTTGGGTGAATATTTGCTGATTTCAGGGGGAATTTTGGGGGGAATTTTTGGGGACGAATTTGCTGATTTTAGGGGGAATTTTTGGGGTATTTTTGGGATATTTTTGGGGGAATTTCAGCTGATTTTGGGGGGCTATTTGGGGGAATTTTTGTGGATTTTTTGGGGAATTTTTGGGGGGATATTTGCTGATTTCGGGGGAATTTTTGGGGGGATATTTGCTGATTTCAAGGGGCTGTTTGGGGGAATTTTTGGGGTATTTTGGGGGGAATATTTGCAGATTTCGGGGGGAATTTTTGGGGGAATTTCAGCTGATTTCGGGGGGAATTTTTGGGTTATTTTTAGGTGAATATTTGCTGATTTCGGGGGGCTGTTTGAGGGTATTTTTGGGGGGAATTTCAGCTGATTTCGGGGGGAATTTTTGGGGTATTTTTGGGGGAATATTTGCTGATTTCGGAGGGGCTGTTTGGGGGAATTTTGGGGTATTTTTGGGGAATTTCAGCTGATTTCGGGGGGCTGTTTGGGGGAACTTTTGGGGTATTTTTGGGGTATTTTTGGGTGAATATTTGCTGATTTTGGGGGGCTGTTTGGGGGAATTTTGGGGGTATTTTTGGGGGAATATTTGCTGATTTTGGGGGGAATTTTTAGGGGAATTTTTGGGATATTTTTGTGGGAATTTCAGCTGATTTCGGGGCACTGTCGGGGCGTTTCCCAGCAGGGATTTTGGGCTGAAATTCGGCATTTTTGGCGTTTTTTGGCGCAGGGAGTTGGAGCTGCCACCTGTGCCTGCGGCAGCTGAAGGAAAAGGCCTCGGCCTTCATCACCCTCACCTAGGGGGGCCCAAAAACCCCCAAAAAACCCCAAAAACCCCCCAAAAAACCCCCAAATTCCCCCCAAAACCCCCCAAAAAAACCCAAAAACCCCCAAAACCCCCCAAAAAAACCCCAAAACCCCCCAAAAAAACCAAAAAAAAGCCATAACAGAGCTGGGGGGGGGAGGGGAATTTTGGGGAGGGGGTTCCCAAATTTTTTTGGGGGGGGGGAGGGGAGGGCCAAGTGTTGCATGATGGGAAATTTTGGGGGGTTCCCCCCCCCCGCGCCCCTCCCCCCCCCCCCCGCGGGCGGATTTTGGGGGGTTTTTGGGGTTTTTGGGGGGGTCGGTGTTGTTTGGGGGGGGGAGGGGGCGCTGCCCATCCCCCACCCGTCCCTGGGGGGGTTTTTGGGGGTCTCTCCGCCCCTCCCCCCACCCCCCAAATTTTGGGGTCCCCCTCCCCCCGGTGGTGTCGTGGTCGGTTCTGTGCTGTGGTGTCCGTGAAGTAAATTTGGGGTGACCCCCCCGTGACCTCTGACCCCGTTTGGGGAGGGGGAGGGGCGGGAATTGGGGGAGGGGGAGGGGCAGAATTTTGGGGGAGGGGCCGGAATTTGGGGAGGGGGAGGGGCAGAATTGGGGGGGAGGGGCGGGAATTTGGGGAGGGGGAGGGGGAGGGGCAGAATGGGGGGGGAAGGAAAAAATTTGGGGAGGGGGAGGGGCAGAATTTTGGGGGAGGGGCAGAATTTTGGAAAGGAGGAATTTGGGGAGGGGGATGGGCGGGATTGGGGGGGTGGGGCGGGAATTTGGGGAGGGGGAGGGGCAGAATTGGGGCAGAAATTTGAGGAAGGAAAAATTTGGGGAGGGGGAGGGGCAGAATTTTGGGGGAGGGGTGGGAATTTGGGGAGGGGGAGGGTTGGGAATTGGGGTGGGGGAGGGGCCGGAATTGGGGGGGAAGGAAAAATTTGGGGAGGGGGAGGGGCAGAATTGGGGCAGAAATTTGGGGGAGGAAAAATTTGGGGAGGGGGATGGGCAGAATTGGGGGGGAGGGGCGAGAATTTGGGGGGAGGGGCGAGAATTGGGGGAGGGGAATTTTGGGAGGGATTTGAAATCCGGGAGCGGCGAATCCCAAAATTTGGAGAGAAAAGTAAAATTCAGGAGCGGAACCTGAAATTTGGGGCTTCCCCCCAATTTGGGGGTTTTTTTTCCCCAATTTTGGGGTTTTTTCCCCAAATTTTGGGTTTTTTTCCCCAATTTTGGGAGTTTTTTTCCCCAATTTTGGGTTTTTTCCCCAATTTTGGGTGTTGTTTTTATCCAGTTTTGAGGTTTTTCCCCCAAACTTTGTGGGTTTTCCCACAATTTTGGTTTTTTCCCCCAATTTTTGGGTTTTATTCTGAATTTTGGGATTTTTTTCCCCAATTTTGGGATTTTTTCCCCAATTTTGGTTTTACCCTCGATTTTGGGGGTTTTTCCCTCAATTTTGTTCTTTTTTTCCCCCAATTTCGTTTTCTTCCCAAATTTCTGCATTTTCTCCCTAATTTTGGGATTTTTCCCCCAATTTTGGTGGGTTTTTTTACCCAATTTTTGGGTTTTTTCCTCAACTTTAGGTTTCCCCCACAATTTTGGTTTTTTTCCTAATTTTGGGGTTTTTCCCAATTTTGGGTTGTTTTCTCCCAATTTTGTTTGTTTTCCTCCAATTTTGGATTTTTTCCCCCAATTCTGGGTTTTTCCCCCCAATTTTGGGTTTTTTCCCCCCCCTTTTGGATTTTTTCCCAATTTTGGCTTTTCCCCCCCAATTTGGGCCCTCCCAAGATGGCGGCGGTACACACAAGATGGCGGCGCCCTCAAGATGGCGGCCCCCATGCTGCAACACCCAAGATGGCGGCGCCCATACGGCAAACTCTTCCGTACACGCATGCGCAGTGCTAACCCCGCCCTTTGTGGGCGTGGCCTGAGCTGTATTAACCAATCAGCGCCGGCTTTGCGTTACCGTGGCAACGCGATGCGGAAGCGCCGCCCGCGCATGCGCAGTGGCGGCGCGGGCAGGGAGCGCCGCGCGGGCGGAATTTTGGGGGGAATTTTGGAAATTTTGGGCAATTTTGGGCTGAATCCGGCGGGTTTTGGGGTCCCAATGGCGGAGCTGCACCTCATCGGGCAGATCGAGAGCGGCTGCGGCTTCTCCGAGCGGCGCCTCTTCTGCAAGTGGGGGCTGCACGCCGGTGAGGCGGGGGGATTTGGGGGAATTTGGGGGATTTTGGGGGAATTTGGGGGATTTTGGGGAATTTTGGGGGAATTTGGGGGATTTTGGGGATTTTGGGGGGATTTTGGGATGATTTTGGGGGGATTTTGGGGAGATTTTGGGGGGGATTTGGGGGATTTGTGGGAGTTGGGGGGGATTTGGGGATTTTTTTGGAGGATTTTGGGGGGATTTGGGGATTTTGAATGAGATTTTGGGGGAGAAATTTGGGGTTTTTTTGAGGATTTTGGAGGGATTTGGGGGGGATTTGGGGATTTTTTGGAGGATTTTGGGGGGATTTGTGGATTTTGAAGGGGGATTTGGGGGATTTTGGGGGGGATTTTGGGATTTTGAATGAGATTTTGGGCGATTTGGGGGAATTTTGGGAGGAATTTCGGGGGGTTTTGGGGGGATTTTAGGGGGATTTGGGGGAGAGATTTGGGGAATTTTTGGAGGATTTGGGGGGATTTGGGGATTTTTTTGGGGGGATTTGGCGATTTTTAAGGGGGATTTTGGGGGGATTTGGGGGGGTTTTAAGGGGATTTGGGGGGAGATGTGGGGATTTTTTTGGAGGATTTTTGGAGGATTTTGGGGATTTTTTTTTGGAGGATTTTGGGGGGATTTGGGGATTTTGAATGAGATTTTGGGGGAGAAATTTGGGATTTTTTTTGAGGGATTTTGGAGGGATTTGGGGGAGGATTTTGGGGGGATTTGGGGGGGAGATTTGGGGATTTTTTTGGAGGATTTTGGGCGGATTTGGGGGTTTTGAATGAGATTTTGGGTGTTTTGGGGGAGAGATTTGGGATTTTTTTGGAGGAATTTGGGGGATTTGGGGGGGGAGATTTGGGGATTTTTTGGAGGATTTTGGGGGGATTTGGGGATTTTGAATGAGATTTTGGGGGATTTTGGGGGATTTGGGGAGGAATTTCAGGGGGATTTTGGGGGGGATTTGGGGGAGAGATTTGGGGATTTTTTTGGAGGATTTTTGGGGGGATTTGGGGATTTTGAATGAGATTTTGGGCGTTTTGGGGGGGATTTGGGGGAGGATTTTGGGGGGATTTGGGGAATTTTGGGGATTTTGGGGGGATTCCGAGTGATTTAGGGGAATTTGGGGAGATTTTGGGAGGGATTTGGGGCATTTATGTGAGTTTGGAGGATTTTCGGGGGTTTTAGGGGGATTTGGGGGGAGATTTGGGGATTTTTTTGGAGGATTTTGGGGAGATTTGGGGATTTTGGAGGGATTTTGGGGATTTTGAATGAGATTTTGGGGGAGAAATTTGGGATTTTTTTGGAGGATTTTGGAGGGATTTGGGGAAGATTTGGGGGGATTTGGGGATTTTGAAGGAGGATTTGGGGGATTTTGGGGGGGGATTTGGGGATTTTGGGGGGATTTTGGGTATTTTGGGGGAGTTGGGAGAAATTTAGGGAGAATTTCGGGGAGGTTTGGGGGGATTTTGTGGATTTTAGGGGAATTTGGGGGAGAAATTTGGGATTTTTTGGAGGATTTTGGGGGAATTTGCGGATTTTGAATGAGATTTTGGGGGATTTGGGGGGAGAGATTTGGGGATTTTTTTGGGGATTTTGGGGGGATTTGGGGATTTTGAAGGGGGATTTGGGGGATTTTGGGGGATTTTGGGGGAGTTGGGAGAAATTTGGGGAGAATTTCGGGGGGATTTGGGGGATTTTAGGGGAATTTTGGGGGGAGATTTGGGGATTTTTTTGGAGGATTTTGGAGGGATTTGGGGATTTTAAATGAGATTTTGGGGAGGAATTTCGGGGGGGTTTTGGGAGGATTTTAGGGGGATTTGGAGGAGATTTGGGGGTGCCCCGGGTGATTTTGGGCTGTTTTGGGGCCGTTTTGGGGGTGTTTCGGGTGCCCCGGGTGATTTTGGGCTGTTTTGGGGTGCTCCGGGTGATTTTGGGCTGATTTTGGGCCGGTTTTGGGGTGTTTGGGGTGCCCCGGTTGATTTTGGGCTGATTTTGCTGTTTTTGGGCCGGTTTTGGGGTGTTTTTGGGGTGCCCCGGGTAATTTTGGGCTGATTTTGCCATTTTTGGTCCGTTTTTGGGGTGCCCCAGGTGATTTTTGGCCGTTTTTGGGGTGCCCCACGTGATTTGGGGCTGATTTTGGGCTGGTTTGGGGGTGTTTTGGTCCATTTTTGGGGTGTTTTTGGGGTTTTTGGGCTGATTTTGCTGTTTTTTGGTCCCTTTTGGGGATGTTTGGGGTGCCCCGGGTGATTTTGGGCTGATCTTGCTGGTTTTGGGCCATTTTTGGGCCATTTTTGGGGTGTTTTTGGGGTATTTTAGGGTGCCCCGGGTGATTTTGGGCTGATTTTGGGCTGATTTTGCCATTTTTGGTCCATTTTTGGGGTGTTTGGGCTGTTTTGGGCTGATTTTGGGCTGATTTTGCCGTTTTTGGGGTGTTTGGGGTGCCCCAGCTGATTTTGGGCTGATTTTGCTGTTTTTGGGCCGTTTTTGGGCCGTTTTTGGGGTGGTTTTGGGGTGTTTGGGGTGTCCTGGGTGATTTTGGGATGATTTTGGGATGATTTTGCCGATTTTGGGCCGTTTTTGGGGTGCCCCAGCTGATTTTGGGCTGATTTTGGGTGTTTGGGTGTGCCCCAGGTGATTATGGGCTGATTTTGCCGTTTTGGGGCCGTTTTTGGGCTGTTTTTGGGGTATTTGGGGTGCCTGGGTGATTTTGAGCAGATTTTGGGCTGATTTTGGGCTAATTTTGCCGGTTTTGGGCCGTTTTTGGGCTGATTTTGGGGTGGTTTTGGGCTGTTTTTGGGGTGCCCCGGGTGATTTTGGGCTGATTTGGGGCTGTTTTTCGGGGTATTTTTGGAGTGTTTGGGGTGCCCCGGGTGATTTTGGGGCTGTTTTTGGGCCATTTTTGGGCCGTTTTGGGGGTGTTTGGGGTGCCTGGGTGATTTTGGGCAGATTTTGGGCTGATTTTGCTGTTTTTGGGCCATTTTTGGGGTGCCTGGGTGATTTTCGGCTGATTTTGGGCTGATTTTGCCATTTTTGGGCTGTTTTTGGGGTGTTTGAGAAGCCCCAGGTGATTTTGGGCTGATTTGGGGCCGGTTTTGGGCCATTTTTGGGCCGTTTTTGGGGTGCCCCAGCTGATTTGGGGCTGATTTGGGGCCGTTTTTGGGCCATTTTTGGGGTGTTTGGGGTGCCCCGGGTGATTTTGGGCAGATTTTGGGCTGATTTTGCCATTTTTGGTCCGTTTTTGGGGTGCCCAGGTGATTTTGGGCTGATTTTTGGCTGATTTTGCCATTTTTGGGCCGTTTTTGGGGTGCCTGGGTCATTTTGGGCTGATTTTCGGCGGATTTTCGTCTGATTTTGCCATTTTTGGGCCGTTTTTGGGGTGTTTGAGAAGCCCCAGGTGATTTTGGGCTGATTTGGGGCCGGTTTTGGGCCATTTTTGGGCCGTTTTTGGGCTGTTTTTGGGCCGTTTTTGGGCCGTTTTTGGGGTGCCCCAGCTGATTTGGGGCTGATTTGGGGCCGTTTTGGGGCTGTTTTTGGGGTGTTTGGGGCCGTTTTTGGGGCCGTTTTGGGGTATTTTGGGGTGCCCTCGGTGATTTTGGGCAGAATTTGGGCTGATTTTGCTGTTTTGGGGCTGTTTTTGGGCCGTTTTTGGGGTGTTTGGTGTGCCACGGGTGATTTTGGGCTGATTTGGGGCTGATTTGGGGCTGTTTTTGCCATTTTGGGGCCGGTTTTGGGCTGGTTTTGGGGTGTTTGGGGCGCCCTGGGTGATTTTGGGCTGATTTGGGGCTGATTTTGGGCTGATTTTGCCGTTTTTGGTCGGTTTTTGGCGTGCCTGGGTGATTTTGGGCTGAATTTGGGCTGATTTTGGGCCGGTTTTGGGCCGGTTTTGGTCTGGTTTTGGGGTGTTTGGGTGATTTTGGGCTGATTTTGGGCTGATTTTGGGCTGATTTTGCCATTTTTGGTCCGTTTTTGGCGTGCCTGGGTGATTTTGGGCTGATTTTGGGCCGTTTTTGGGCCACTTTTGGGCCATTTTGGGGGTGTTTGGGGTGCCTGGGTGATTTTGGGTTGATTTGGGGCCGTTTTGGGCCATTTTTGGGGTAGTTTGGAGTGCCCCGGCTGGTTTTGGGCTGATTTTGGGCTGATTTTGGGCTGATTTTGCAGGTTTTGGGCCGTTTTTGGGGCTGTTTTTGGGGTGTTTTGGGGGTATTTTGGGGTGCCCTAGCTGATTTGGGCTGATTTGGGGCAGATTTTGGGCTGATTTTGGGCTGATTTGGGGCAGATTTTGGGCTGATTTTGGGCTGATTTGGGGCAGATTTTGGGCTGATTTTGCTGGTTTGGTCCATTTTTGGGGCCATTTTTGGGCCGTTTTTGGTCTGTTTTTGGGTATTTTGGGGTGCCCCAGCTGATTTTGGGCTAATTTTGGTCTAATTTTCCCATTTTTATGCCATTTTTGGTGCCCAGGCGCGGGCTGGACGCTGCTGGCCGGGGCGGGCGCGGGGCAGACCCACCTGGATGAGCCTCAGGCGGGTGAAGCTGCGCAGTGGGGCCACCCCCTGGACCTGCACCTGGGGACACGCGGCCTGCAGGGTACAGTGGGGACATTTGGGGACATTTGGGGACATTTGGGGACATTTGGGGACATTGGGGACATTGGGGACATTGGGGACATTTGGGGACATTTGGGGACATTCCCAATCCCCAATGTCCCCCCAATCCCCCCAATCCCCCCAATCCCCCCAATGTCCCCAATGTCCCCAATGCCCCCAATGTCCCCCCAATGTCCCCAATCCCCCCAATGTCCCCAATGTCCCCAATCCCCCCAATGTCCCCAATGTCCCCAACCCCCCCAATGTCCCCAATGTCCCCAATGTCCCCAATGTCCCCAATGTCCCCAATGTCCCCCCAATGTCCCCCCAATGTCCCCAATCCCCCCAATGTCCCCAATCCCCCCAATGTCCCCAATGTCCCCAATGTCCCCAATGTCCCCAATGTCCCCCCAATGTCCCCAATGTCCCCAATGTCCCCAATGTCCCCCATGTCCCCAATGTCCCCAATGTCCCCCTGATGTCCCCAATGTCCCCCTGATGTCCCCAATGTCCCCAATGCCCCCAATGTCCCCAATGTCCCCAATCCCCCCAATGTCCCCAATGTCCCCAATGTCCCCAATGTCCCCAATGTCCCCAGGCTGGCCCAGGCTGCTGCTGGAGGTGTGGCACGTGGACACGTGGGGCCGCCGTGGCCTGGCGGGGTACGGCGTGTGCGCGGTGCCGAGCGCGCCGGGGTGTCACCGCGTCACCGTTGTCACCTGGCGGCCGCGGGGGACGCGGCGCCAGCGGCTGTTGGGCCCCGGTGGCCCCGAACTGCGCGACCCCTTGGGGACGGCCACCGCGGCCACCGAGCGGTTCCGGCTGCGCACCGAGAGCGCCGGCACGGTGCGGCTGCGGCTCGGCGTGGTGGCACGGCACATGGCGCGCTACGGGGTGGCACTGTGACATTATTGGGGACATTGGGGACAATGGGGACATTGGGGACATTGGGGACATTGGGGACATTGGGGACATTGGGGACATTGGGGGGGATTGGGGACATTGGGGACATTGGGGACATTGGGGACATTGGGGACATTGGGGACATTGGGGACATTGGGGGACATTGGGGGACATTGGGGGACATTGGGGACATTGGGGACATTGGGGGGATTGGGGACATTGGGGACATTGGGGACATTGGGGGGATTGGGGACATTGGGGACATTGGGGACATTGGGGACATTGGGGACATTGGGGACATTGGGGGGATTGGGGACATTGGGGACATTGGGGGAACATCAGGGACATCATTGGGGTATGGGGACATTGGGGTGGCACTGTGACATTGGGGACATTGGGGACATTGGGGACATTGGGGACATTGGGGTGGCACAGTGACACTGGGACATTGGGGACACCATTGGGGACAGTGTGACACCATTGGGGACATTGGGGACACTGGGGTGGCACAGTGACATTGGGGACACCATTGGGGACACTGGGGTGGCACTGGGGACATCAAGGTGACACTGGGGACACCATTGGGGACATTGGGGTGGCACTGGGGACACCATTGGGGTGACACGGTGACACTGGGGACAGGGTGACCCGGGATGACACTCTGGGGTCACCCTGGGGACATCGGGGTCACCTTTGGGGTGGCACTTGGGGACACCAGGACAGGAGGTGACACGTGGGGGGGGTCCCCGAGCTTTGGGGGGAGGGGACAACCCCGGTGGCACCTCCCCAAAAATTGTCACCTCTCCCCAAAAATTGTCAAATCTGACCCCAAAAATTGTCACCTCCGACCCCAAAAATTGTCACCTCCCCCCCAAAAATTGTCACCTCCCCCCAAAAATTGTCACCTTCGACCCCAAAAATTGTCACCTCTGACCCAAAATTGTCAAATCTGACCCCAAAAATTGTCACCTCCGACCCCAAAAATTGTCACCTCCCCCCCAAAAATTGTCACCTCCCCCCAAAAATTGTCACCTTCGACCCCAAAAATTGTCACCTCTGACCCAAAATTGTCACTTCTGACCCAAAATTGTCAACTCCGACCCCAAAATTGTCACTTCTGACCCCAAAATTGTCACTTCTGACCCAAAAATTGTCACCTCCCCCCAAAAATTGTCCCCAAATAAAATTTTTGTCACCAAATGCGGCTCAGGGGACAATTTTTTGGGGTCAGAAGTGACAATTTTGGGGGGGAGGTGACAATTTTTGGGGTCAGAAGTGACAATTTTGGGTCAGAAGTGACAATTTTTGGGGGGAGGTGACAATTTTGGGTCAGAAGTGACAATTTTTGGGTCAGAAGTGACAATTTTTGGGTCAGAAGTGACAATTTTGGGGGGGAGGTGACAATTTTTGGGGCTGGTGACAATTTTGGGTCAGAGGTGACAATTTTGGGGGGAGGTGACAATTTTTGGGGTCAGAAGTGACAATTTTTGGGGGGGAGGTGACAATTTTTGGGTCAGAGGTGACAATTTTGGGTCAGAAGTGACAATTTTTGGGGGGGAGGTGACAATTTTGGGGGGGAGGTGACAATTTTGGGTCAGAAATGACAATTTTGGGTCAGAAATGACAATTTTGGGTCAGAAGTGACAATTTTGGGGGGGAGGTGACAATTTTTGGGTCAGAAATGACAATTTTGGGTCAGAAATGACAATTTTGGGTCAGAAGTGACAATTTTGGGTCAGAAGTGACAATTTTTGGGTCAAAGTGACAATTTTGGGTCAGAAGTGACAATTTTTGGGTCAGAAGTGACAATTTTTGGGGGAGGTGACAATTTTAAGGGGGAGGTGACAATTTTGGGTCAGAAGTGACAATTTTTGGGGGGGAGGTGACAATTTTTGGGTCAGAAGTGACAATTTTGGGTCAGAAGTGACAATTTTTGGGGGGAGGTGACAATTTTGGGTCAGAAGTGACAATTTTTGGGGGGAGGTGACAATTTTGGGGGGGAGGTGACAATTTTGGGGGGGAGGTGACAATTTTTGGGGGGGAGGTGACAATTTTTGGGGGGAGGTGACAATTTTTGGGGGGTGGTGACAATTTTTGGGTCAGAAGTGACAATTTTGGGGGGGAGGTGACAATTTTTGGGTCAGAAGTGACAATTTTGGGTCAGAAGTGACAATTTTGGGTCAGAAGTGACAATTTTTGGGGGGAGGTGACAATTTTTGGGTCAGAAGTGACAATTTTGGGGGGAGGTGACAATTTTGGGGGGGAGGTGACAATTTTTGGGGGGAGGTGACAATTTTTGGGGGGGGTTCCCGAAGCCCCTCCCCCCCCCGGGGGTCCCCTCCCCCCCCCGCCGTGACTCAGTTTCCCCTCCCCTCCCCCACCCCCCTTCCCCTTCCCCTCCCCCCCTCCCGTTTCCTGGGTGGGGCCGCGGCGAAACGGGGCCAAAAACGGCAAAATCGGGCAAAAAAGGGACAAAAAAGGGACAAAAAGGATCAGCCGGGACAAACCGGAACCGGTAGGGGACAACCGGGACAACCCGGGACCACCCGGGACAACCCGGGACCACCAGGACCGGGACAAACCGGGACAAACCGGGACCACCCGGGACAAACCGGGACCGGTAGGGGACAACCGGGACAAACCGGGACCACCCGGGACAAACCGGGACCAGCCGGGACAAACCGGAACCGGTAGGGGACAACTGGGACCACCCGGGACAAACCGGAATCGGTAGGGGACAACCGGGACCACCCGGGACAAACCGGAACCGGTAGGGGACAACCGGGACAACCCGGGATAAACCGGGACCAAACCGGGACCAGCTTCGACAAACGGGGACAACCGGGACAAACCGGGACAAACCGGGACAAACCGGGACAAACCGGGACAAACCGGAACCGGTAGGGGACAACCGGGACCAACCGGGACAACCCGGGACAACCGGGACAAACCGGGACCAGCCGCGACAAACCGGGACCACCCGGGACAAACCGGGACAGGCGGGAGCGGAACCGAGCCCGGGAGGGGAAGTCCGGGCGGGTCCCGTGCGGCGTGTCCCGGGTTAAGTCCCGGTTCCGGGGGGGTTATCCCGGTTTTGAGAAGTTATCCCGGTTTTGAGGAGTTTATCCCGGTTTTGAGGCGTTTATCCCGGTTTTGAGGAGTTTATCCCGGTCCCGGGGGCGTGTCCCGGTTCCAGGGGGGATTTCTCCCGTTCCCGGGGCGGTTATCCCGGTTTTAGGAGGATTTATCCCGGTTTTAGGGGGTTTGTCCCGTTTCTACGGGAGTTTATCCCGGTTTAGGGGATTTATCCCGTTCCTGGGGGGGTTTATCCCGTTCCGGGCAGGTTTAGCCCGTTCCGAGGGGTTTATCCCGGTCCATCCCGAGGGTTTATCCCGGTCCTTCCCGAGGGTTTATCCCGGTCCCTCCCGAGGCTTTATCCCGGTCCATCCCGAGGTTTTATCCCGGTCCCGGTGTCGTTCCTGTTCCCGTTCCCGTCCCCGTCCCCGTTCCGGTTCCCGGTGCCGGTGCCGCTGTCGGTCCCGTTCCCGTTCCCATTCCCGTTCCCGTTCCGGTTTCCATTCCCGTTCCCGCTCCTGCTACGATTCCCGCTCCCAGTCCCGTTCCCGGTGCTGCTGTCGGTCCCGTCCCCGTTCCGGTTCCCGTTCCCGTTCCCGGTGTCGTTCCCGTTCCCATTCCCATTCCCGTTCCGGTTCTCGTTCCCGTTCCCGGTGTCGCTCCCGGTGTCGTTCCCAGTCCCGTTCCCGTTCCGGTTCCCGTTCCCGTCCCCGTCCCGGTTCCCGCTCCCGTTCCCGTTCCCGTCCCGGTTCCGGTTCCCGTCCCGGTTCCCGTTCTCGTCCCGGTTCCCGTCCCTGTTCCTGTTCTCGTCCCGGTTCCCGTCCCTGTTCCCGCTCCGGTTCCCGTTCCCGGTGTCGTTCCCGGTGCTGCTGTCGGTCCCGTTCCCGTTCCGGTTCCCATTCCCGTTCCCGTTCCCGTTCCGGTTCCCGGTCCGGTTCCCGGTCCGGTTCCCGGTGCTGCTGTCGGTCCCGTTCCCGTCCCCGTCCCCGCTCCGGTTCCCGTTCCCGGTGTCCATCCCGGTGCTGCTGTCGGTCCTGTTCCCGTTCCGATTCCCGGTGTCGTTCCCGGTGTCGGTCCCGCTCCCGTTCCGGTTCCCGTTCCCGGTGTCATTCCCGTCCCTGTCCCCGCTCAGGTCCCCGTCCCGGTCCCCGCTCCGGTTCCCGATGCTGCTGTCGGTCCCGCTCCGGTTCCCGCTCCCGCTCCCGATGTCCGTCCCGGTGCCGCTCCCGTTTCGGTCCCGGTTCCCGGTGTCGGTCCCGTTGCTCCTGGCCGCGCTGCTGTCGGTCCCGTCCCCGTGCCGCGCTCTCTCGTCCTGCCGCTCCCTGGACCTGGAGGCGGCGCGGCTGAAGCGCATCGAGGCGGTGCGGGGGCAGATCCTCAGCAAGCTCCGGTTACCGGTCCCGCTCCCGGTGCCATTCCGGTTCCCGTCCCGGTTCCCTGTCCCGTTCCCGTTCCCGCTGTCCGTCCCGGTGCTGCTGTCGGTCCTGTTCCCGCTCCGGTTCCCGTTCCCGTTCCGGTTCTCGTTCCCGTTCCCGGTGTCGCTCCCGGTGTCGTTCCCGTTCCCATTCCCATTCCCGTTCCGGTTCCCGTTCCCGATGTCGCTCCCGGTGTCGGTCCCGTTCCGGTCCCCGTTCCGGTTCCCGTTCCCGATGTCGCTCCCGGTGTCATTCCCGTCCCCGTCCCCATCCCCGTCCCCGTCCCCGTCCCGGCTCCGGTTCCCGTCCCCGTCCCGGTTCCCGTTCCGGTTCTCGCTCCCGGTGTCGTTCCCGTTCCCATTCCCATTCCCGTTCCCGTTCCGGTTCCCGGTGTCCGTCCCGCTGCTGTTGTCGGTCCTGTTTCCGTTCCGGTTCCCGGTGTCGTTCCCGGTGTCGGTCCCGCTCCCGTCCCCGTCCCGGTCCCGGTCCCCGCTCCGGTTCCCGTTCCTGCTGGCCGCGCTGCTGTCGGTCCCGTCCCCGTGCCGCGCTCTCTCGTCCTGCCGCTCCCTGGACCTGGAGGCGGCGCGGCTGAAGCGCATCGAGGCGGTGCGGGGGCAGATCCTCAGCAAGCTCCGGTTACCGGCGCCGCCCCCGGAGCCGGGCCCGGTGCCGGCGGCGCTGCCCGAGGAGGTGCGGGCGCTGTACAACAGCACCCGGGAGCTGCTGCGGCAGCGCGCCCGGCGGCGGCTGCGCGGCGAGGAGCCGCGGGACTACTACGGGCAGGAGCTGCTGCGGTTCCCCATGGAGAGCCCCGGGCACGGTGAGGGACACCGGGACATTGGGGACATTGGGGACATTGGGGACATTGGGGGCATTGGGGGCATTGGGGACATTGGGGGGATTGGGGACATTGGGGACATTGGGGACATTGGGGACATTGGGGACATTGGGGACATTGGGGGGATTGGGGACACCGGGGACATTGGGGACATTGGGGGGATTGGGGACATTGGGGACACTGGGGACATTGGGGACATTGGGGACATTGGGGACACTGGGGGGACATTGGGGACATTGGGGACATTGGGGGGGTTGGGGACATTGGGGACATTGGGGACATTGGGGACATTGGGGACATTGGGGGGGTTGGGGACATTGGGGACATTGGGGGGATTGGGGACATTGGGGACATTGGGGACATTGGGGACATTGGGGACATTGGGGACATTGGGGGATCGGGGACATTGGGGACATGGGGACATTGGGGACATTGGGGACAGTGGGGACATTGGGGGGATTGGGGACATTGGGGACACGGGGACATTGGGGACATTGGGGACATGGGGACATGGGGACAGCAGCCCGAGGAGCCGCGGGACTACTACGGGCAGGAGCTGCTGCGGTTCCCCATGGAGAGCCCCGGGCACGGTGAGGGACATTGGGGACATTGGGGACATTGGGGACATTGGGGACATTGGGGACATTGGGGGGATTGGGGACATTGGGGACATTGGGGGCATTGGGGACATTGGGGGGATTGGGGGACATTGGGGACATTGGGGGGATTGGGGACATTGGGGACATTGGGGGGATTGGGGGCATTGGGGACATTGGGGACATTGGGGGGATTGGGGACATTGGGGGGATTGGGGACATTGGGGACATTGGGGGGATTGGGGACACTGGGGGGATTGGGGACATTGGGGACATTGGGGACATTGGGGGGATTGGGGACATTGGGGACATTGGGGGGATTGGGGACACTGGGGGGATTGGGGACATGGGGGTGGCACAGGGACATGGGGACATGGGGATGACACGGGGACATGGGGACCTTTGAGTGACACAGGGACATGGGGACACGGGGACAGGGGAGTGACACAGGGACATGGGGACACGAGGGTGACATGGGGACATGGGGACATGGGGACATGGGGACCTTTGAGTGACACAGGGACACAGGGGGGACACGGGGACATGGGGACATGGGGGTGACACAGGGACATGGGGACCTTTGAGTGACACAGGGACACGGGGGCGACATGGGGACATGGGGACATGGGGACATGGGGACCTTTGAGTGACACAGGGACACAGGGGGGACATGGGGACATGGGGGGGGACACGGGGACACAGTGACCTTTGAGTGACACAGGGACACCGGGACATTGGGGACACTTGGGGACATGGGGGTGGCACAGGGACACAGGGACATGGGGACACAGGGACACGGGGACATGGGGACACAGGGACATGGGGACACGGGGACAGCAGCCCGAGGAGCCGCGGGACTACTACGGGCAGGAGCTGCTGCGGTTCCCCATGGAGAGCCCCGGGCACGGTGAGGGACATTGAGGACACCGGGGGTGGCACAGGGACACGGGGACACCGGGACACTGGGGACATTTGGGGACATGGGGACAGCAGCACTACTACGGGCAGGAGCTGCTGCGCTTCCCCATGGAGAGCCCCGGGCACGGTGAGGGACATCGGGGGGACATGGGGACACTTGGGGACATGGGGGTGGCACAGGGACATGGGGACCTTTGAGTGACACGGGGACACAGGGGGGACACAGGGACATGGGGACATGGGGATGACATGGGGACCTCTGAGTGACACAGGGACATGGGGGTGACACAGGGACATGGGGACATTGGGGGTGGCACAGGGACATGGGGACATGGGGGGGACACAGGGACATGGGGACCTTTGAGTGACACAGCGACATAGGGGGGACATTGGGGACATGGGGACATGGGGACCTTTGAGTGACACAGGGACACAGGGGTGGCACAGGGACACGGGGGGACACGGGGACAGGGGGGTGACAGGGACAGCTGGACACGGGGGGGGACACGGGGGGACAATGAGGGGTCACTGCAGGGACAGATGGACATGGTGACCCCTGGGCTGCTCCTCGGTGACACCTCGGTGACATCCTGGTGACCCCTGGGTGGCCCTCAGGTGGCCTGGTGACCCCTCAGTGACCCCCTCAGTGTCCCCTCAATGTCCCCCCAATGTCCCCAATGTCCCCAATGTCCCCAATCCCCCCAATGTCCCCAATGTCCCCCCAATCCCCCCAATGTCCCCAATGTCCCCAATCCCCCCAATCCCCCCAATCCCCCCAATGTCCCCAATGTCCCTGATGTCCCCAATGTCCCCAATGTCCCCAATGTCCCCAATGTCCCCAATGTCCCCAAATGTCCCCAATGTCCCCCAATCCCCCCAATGTCCCCAATCCCCCCAATGTCCCCAATGTCCCTGATGTCCCCAATGTCCCCAATGTCCCCAATGTCCCCAATGTCCCCAATGTCCCCAATGTCCCCAATGTCCCCAATGTCCCCAATCCCCCCAATGTCCCCAATGTCCCTGATGTCCCCAATGTCCCCAATGTCCCCAAATGTCCCCAATGTCCCCAATCCCCCCAATGTCCCCAATGTCCCCAATGTCCCCAATGTCCCCAATGTCCCCAATGTCCCCCAATCCCCCCAATGTCCCCAATGTCCCTGATGTCCCCAATGTCCCCAATGTCCCCAATGTCCCCAATCCCCCCAATGTCCCCAATGTCCCCAATGTCCCCAATGTCCCCAATGTCCCCAATGTCCCCAATGTCCCCAATCCCCCCAATGTCCCCAATGTCCCCAATCCCCCCAATGTCCCCAATGTCCCCAATGTCCCCAATGTCCCCAATGTCCCCAATGTCCCCAATGTCCCCAATGTCCCCAATCCCCCCAATGTCCCCAATGTCCCCAATGTCCCCAATGTCCCCAATGTCCCTGATGTCCCCAATGTCCCCAATGTCCCCAATGTCCCCAATGTCCCCAATGTCCCCAATCCCCCCAATGTCCCCAATGTCCCCAATGTCCCCAATGTCCCCAATGTCCCCGATGTCCCCGATGTCCCGCAGGTGACACGCAGCGCTGGCGCCCCTCCCCCCGCAGTCTCTATTTCGTGTTTAACATTTCCCAAATTCGGGCCGGGCTGGGCCGGGCTGAGCTGAGCCGGGCTGAGCTGCGCATGGTGCGCCAGGGGACATTGGGGACATCGGGGACAGCGGGGACAGCGGGGACATCGGCAGGGACATCGGTCCTGGGGACGGAGCAGAGAGTCGAGCTCTACCAGGTGGGTACTGGGACATTGGGGACATTTGGGGACATTGGGGACATTGGGGACATTGGGGACATTGGGGGGTTTTGGGACATTGGGGGGATTGGGGACATTGGGGACATTGGGGGGTTTTGGGACATTGGGGACATTTGGAGAAAGTTGGGGGAATGGGGACATTGTGGGACATTGAGAACATTTGGGGGAATTTGGGACATTGGGGGGATTGGGGACATTGGGGACATTGGGGACATTGGGAGGATTTGGGGATTTGGGGACACCTGGGGACATTGGGGACATTGGGGACATTGGGGACATTGGGGACATTTGGGACATTGAGAACATTTGGGGGAATTTGGGACATTGGGGACATTGGGGGGATTGGGGGGATTGGGGACATTGGGGGGACATTGGGGACATTTGAGGTGATTTGGGGACATTTGGGGACATTGGGGACAGCTCCAGAGCCACCCCCAGTGAAGGAAGAGGGACCCAGTCCCATCCCGGCCCCAAATTTGGGGACACGATGGTGTGACGTCACCTGTGCCCCCAATGTCCCCAGTGTCCCCAATGTCCCCAGTCCCCCCAATGTCCCCAATGTCCCCAATGTCCCCAATCCCCCCAATGTCCCCAATGTCCCCAATGTCCCCAATGTCCCCAATGTCCCCCCAATGTCCCCAATGTCCCCAATGTCCCCAATCCCCCCAATGTCCCCAATGTCCCCAATGTCCCCAATGTCCCCAATGTCCCCAATGTCCCCAATGTCCCCCCAATCCCCCCAATCCCCCCAATGTCCCCAATGTCCCCAAATGTCCCCAATGTCCCCCCAATGTCCCCAATGTCCCCAATGTCCCCAATCCCCCCAATGTCCCCAATGTCCCCAATGTCCCCAATGTCCCCAATGTCCCCAATGTCCCCCCAATCCCCCCAATCCCCCCAATGTCCCCAATGTCCCCAAATGTCCCCAATGTCCCCCCAATGTCCCCAATGTCCCCAATGTCCCCAATGTCCCCCCAATGTCCCCAATCCCCCCAATGTCCCCAATGTCCCCAATGTCCCCAATGTCCCCAATGTCCCCAAATGTCCCCAATGTCCCCCCAATGTCCCCAATGTCCCCAATGTCCCCAATGTCCCCCCAATGTCCCCAATCCCCCCAATCCCCCCAATGTCCCCCAATGTCCCCAATGTCCCCCCAATGTCCCCAATGTCCCCCAATGCCCCCAATGTCCCCAATGTCCCCAATCCCCCCAATGTCCCCCAATGTCCCCAATGTCCCCAATGTCCCCAATGTCCCCAATGTCCCCAATGTCCCCAATGTCCCCCCAATGTCCCCAATGTCCCCAATGTCCCCAATGTCCCCAATGTCCCCAATGTCCCCAATCCCCCCAATCCCCCCAATGTCCCCAATGTCCCCAATGTCCCCCCAATGTCCCCAATGTCCCCCCAATGTCCCCAATCCCCCCAATGTCCCCAATCCCCCCAATGTCCCCAATGCCCCCAATGCCCCCAATCCCCCCAATGTCCCCAATGTCCCCAATGTCCCCAATGTCCCCAATCCCCCCTCTGTCCCCAATGTCCCCAATGTCCCCAATCCCCCCAATGTCCCCAATGCCCCCAATGCCCCCAATGCCCCCAATGTCCCCAATGTCCCCAATGTCCCCAATGTCCCCAATGTCCCCAATATCCCCAATGTCCCCAATATCCCCAATGTCCCCAATATCCCCAATGTCCCCAATCCCCCCAATGTCCCCAATGTCCCCAATCCCCCCAATGTCCCCAATGTCCCCCAATGTCCCCAATGTCCCCAATGTCCCCAATGTCCCCAATGTCCCCAATGTCCCCAGGGATTCGGGAACTCCTCCTGGCGGTATCTCCACGGCCGCTCCGTCATTGTCACCGCTGAGGACGAGTGGCTCTGGTTCGACGTCACCGACACCGTCCGGCAGTGGCTGCGCGGCTCAGGTGAGGGACAGCGGCGTCCCCACGGCCCCAAAAATTCCCAAAATTCCAAAAATTCCTGAAAAAACCCCACAAAATTCCCCAAAATCCCGCAAAATTCCCAAAAATTCCGCGAGAATTAGCCAAATTTCCACCGAAATACGGCAAAATGGTCCCAAAAAATCTGCCACGGATGTGCGGCTCCCAGCAGAGTCCCCATGGTCCCAAAATCCTACAAAAGTCCCAAAAATTCCCAAAATTCCTGAAAACCCCACAAAATTCACGAAAATTCTGCAAAATTCCCAAAAATTCCGCAAGAATTGGCCAAAATTCCACCAAAATACGGCAAAATGTCCCAAAAACTCCGCCCGCGGATTCATGGCTCCCGGGGGAACAGCAGAGTCCCCAAAATCCCCCCAAAATCCTGCAAAAGTCCCAAAAATTCCCAAAATACCTGAAAACCTCACAAAATTCCCGAAAATTCCGCAAAATTCCCAAAAATTCCGCAAGAATTGGCCAAAATTCCACCAAAATACGGCAAAATGTTCCCAAAAATCTGCTGTGGATGCGCAGCTCCCAGGGGAACAGCAGAGTCCCCAAAATCCCCCCAAAATCCTGCAAAAGTCCCAAATATTCCCAAAATTCCTGAAAACCCCAAAAAATTCCCAAAAATCCCACAAAATTCCCGAAAATTCTGCAAGAATTGGCCAAATTTCCACCCAAATACGGCAAAATGGTCCCAAAAAATCTGCTGCGGATGCGCAGCTCCCAGCAGAGTCCCCACGGTCCCAAAATCCGTCAAAAGTCCCAAAAATTCACCAAAATTTAGGAAAATTCCAAAAAATCCCATAAATTTCCCGAAAATTCCGCAAGAATTGGCCAAATTTACGCCCAAATATGGCAAAATGTTCCCAAAAAATCTGCTGCAGATGCGCAGCTCCTGGGGTAGGCAGAAGAGTCCACAAAATCCTGCAAAAGTCCCAAAAATTCCCAAAATTCCTGAAAACCCCACAAAATTCCCAAAAATACCACAAAATTCCAAAAAATTCCGCAAGAATTGGCCAAAATTCCGCCAAAATACGGCAAAATCTTCCCAAAAAATCCGCCCGCGGATTCGCGGCTCCCGGGGGGGACAGCAGAGTCCCCAAAATCCCAAAAAAATCCGTCAAAAGTCCCAAAAATTCACAAAATTCCTGAAAATCCCACAAAATTCCCGAAAATTCTGCAAAATTCCAAAAAAATCCGCGAGAATTGGCCAAAATTCCACCAAAATACGGCAAAATGGTCCCAAAAAAATCTGCCACGGATGCGCCACTCCCGGGGGGACAGCAGAGTCCCCAAAATCCTGCAGAAGTCCCAAAAATTCCCAAAATTCCTGAAAAACCCCACAAAATTCCCAAAACTCCCGCAAAATTCCCGAAAATTCCGCAAGAATTGGCCAAATTTCCACCCAAATACGGCAAAATGTTCCCAAAAAAATCTGCCGCGGATGCGCGGCTCTGGTGAGGGGCAGCAGAGTCCCCAAAATCCCCCCAAAATCCGGCAAAAGTCCCAAAAATTCCCAAAATTCCTGAAAATCCCAAAAAATTCCCAAAAATACCACAAAATTCCCAAAAATCCCGTGAGAATTGGCCAAATTTCCACCCAAATACGGCAAAATGGTCCCAAAAATCTGCTGCGGATGAGCAGCTCCCGGGGGGACAGCAGAGTCCCCAAAATCCCCCCAAAATCCTGCAAAAGTCCCAAAAATTCCCAAAATTCCTGAAAACCCCACAAAATTCCCAGAAATACCGCAAAATTCCCGAAAATTCCATAAGAATTGGCCAAAATTCCACCCAAATACGGCAAAATGTTCCCAAAAAATCTGCTGTGGACGCAGAGCTCCCGGGGGGGACAGAAGAGTCCCCAAAATCCTGCAAAAGTCCCAAAAATTCCCAAAATTCCTGAAAACCCCACAAAATTCCCAAAAATTCCGCAAAATTCCAAAAAATTCTGCAAGAATTGGCCAAATTTACGCCCAAATAGGGGAAAATGTTCCCAAAAAATCCGCCTGCGGATGAACGGCTCCCGCGGGGACAGCAGAGTCCCCAAAATCCTCCCAAAATCCGTCAAAAGTCCCAAAAATTCACCAAAATTTAGGAAAATTCAAAAAATCTCATAAATTTCCCGAAAATTCCGCGAGAATTGGCCAAAATTCCACCAAAATACGGCAAAATGTTCCCAAAAATCTGCTGCGGATGTGCAGCTCCCGGGGGGAACAGCAGAGTCCCCAAAATCCCCCCAAAATCCTGCAAAATCCCAAAAATTCACAAAATTCCTGAAAACCCCACAAAATTCCCAAAAATTCTGCAAAATTCCCAAAAATTCCGCAAGAATTGGCCAAAATTCCACCGAAATACGGCAAAATGTTCCCAAAAAATCTGCTGTGGACGCAGAGCTCCCGGGGGAACAGCAGAGTCCCCAGAATCCCCCCAAAATCCTGCAAAAGTCCCAAAAATTCCCAAAATTCCTGAAAACCCCACAAAATTCCCGAAAATTCCGCAAAATTCCCAAAAATTCCGCGAGAATTGGCCAAATTTACGCCCAAATATGGCAAAATGTCCCAAAAACTCCGCCCGCGGATTTGCGGCTCCCGGGGGAACAGCAGAGTCCCCAAAATCCCCCCAAAATCCTACAAAAGTCCCAAAAATTCCCAAAATTCCTGAAACCCCACAAAATTCCCAAATATTCCACAAAATTCCCGAAAATTCCGCGAGAATTGGCCAAAATTCCACCCAAATACGGCAAAATCTTCCCAAAAAATCTGCTGTGGATGTGCGGCTCTCGGGGGGACAGCGGCGTCCCCACGGCCCCAAAAATTCCCAAAATTCCCAAAATTCCCGAAAAACCCACAAAATTCCTGAAAATTCCACAAAATTCCCGAAAATTCCGTGAGAATTGGCCAAAATTCCAGCAAAATACAGCAAAATGTCCCAAAAATCTGCTGCGGATGTGCGGCTCCCGGAGGGGACAGCAGAGTCCCCAAAATCCCCCCAAAATCCGGCAAAAGTCCCAAAAATTCCCAAAATTCCTGAAAATCCCACAAAATTCCCAAAAATTACACAAAATTCCCAAAAATTCCGCAAGAATTGGCCAAAATTCCACCAAAATACGGCAAAATGGTCCCAAAAATCTGCTGTGGATTCGCGGCTCCCGGGGGGAACATCAGAGTCCCCAAAATCCCAAAAAAATCCGTCAAAAGTCCCAAAAATTCACCAAAATTTAGCAAAATTCCCCAAAATCCCACAAATTTCCCGAAAATTCCGCAAGAATTGGCCAAATTTACGCCCAAATACGGCAAAATGTTCCCAAAAAATCCGCCTGCGGATAAACGGCTCCCGGGGGAACAGCAGAGTCGCCAAAATCCCAAAAAAATCCATCAAAACTCCCAAAAATTCACACAAATTTAGGAAAATTCCCCAAAATCCCATAAATTTCCCAAAAATTCAGCAAGAGTTGGCCAAATTTATACCCAAATAGGGGAAAATCGCCCCAAAAATCCGACTGTGGGTGCCCAGCTCAGGTGAGGGGCAGCAGAGTCCCAAAATCCCCAAATTACCCCAAATTTCCCCAAAATCCCCCCCTAAATACCCCCAAAATCCCCCCAAACCCCCCAACATCCCCCCAAACTTCCCCCAAAATCCCCCCAAAATCCCCCAAATTCCCCCAAATCCCCCCCCAAAATTCCCCAAATTTCTCCAAAATTCCCCCCAAATACCCCCCAAAATCCCCCCAAACTCCCCCAAAATCTCCCCAAAATCCCCCCAAATCCCCCCAAAATCCCCCCAAATCTCCCTAAAATCCCTCCAAATTCCCCCAAAATCGCCCCCAAATTCCCCCCAAAATCTCCGTCAAAACTCCCGAAAACCCTCCCCAAAACCCCCCAAAACCCCCCAAAATCCCCCCAAAATTCCCAAAATCTCCCCAACATCCCCCAAATTTCCCCAAAATGCCCCAAAATCCCCCAAATTCCCCCAGAACCGTTGGGGCTGTTCCGGCTCAGCGCCCACTGCCCCTGCGAGCCACAACCCCAAATCCCCCCAAAATCCTCCCAAAACCCCCGAAATCCCCACAAAATCCCCCAAATCCCCCCAAAATCCCTCAAAATCTCCCCAAAATCCCCCCAAATCTTCTCCAGAATTTTCCAAAATCTTCTCCAAATTCCCCCCAAACCCCCCTCAAATTCCCCCCAAAATCTCCGTCAAAACTCCCGAAAACTCTCCTGAAAACCCCCCAAATCCCCCCAAAATCCCCCCAAATCTCCCTAAAATCCCCCCAAAAATCTCCCCAAAATCCCCCCAAAACCCCCTAAATCCCCCAAATTTCCCAAAATCCCCCAAATTTCCCCCAGAACCGCTGGGGCTGTTCCGGCTCAGCGCCCACTGCCCCTGCGAGCCAAAACCCCAAATTCTCCTAAAATCTCCCCAAAATTCCCCCAAATACCCCCCAAAATCCCCCCAAAATCCCCCCAAAACCTCCAAAATCCCCCAAATTTCCCCAAAATCCCCCAAAATCTCCCCAAAATCCCCCCAAAATCCTCCCAAAATCCCCCAAATCCCCCCAAAATCCCCCCAAATCCCCCTCAAATTCCCCCCAAAATCTCCGTCAAAACTCCCGAAAACTCTCCCCAAAACCCCCCAAATCCCCTCAAAATCTCCCAATATTCCCCTAAAATCCCCCAACATCCCCCCAAAACCCCAAAAGCCCCCAAAATCCCCAAAATTCCCCCAAATCCCCCTCAAATTCCCCCCAAAATCTCCGTCAAAACTCCCAAAAATCCCCCCAAAATGCCCCAAAATCCCCCCAAAATACCCCCAAAAATCTCTCCAAAATCCCCAAAATTTCCCCAAATTTCCCCCGTTCAGAGCCTTTGGGGCTGTTCCGGCTCAGCGCCCACTGCCCCTGCCATTGAAATTGCCCCAAAATCCCCCCAAAATCCCCCAAAATCCCCCCAGATTTCCCCAAAATCCCCCCAAATTCTCCAAAATTCCCCAAAATTCCCAAAATTTCCCCAAAATTTCTCCCAAAATCCCCCCAAAATCTCCGCAACATTCACCAAAATCCCCCCAAAATCCCCCCAAAATCTCCCCAAATCCCCCCAAAATCCCCCCAAATTTCCCTAAAATCCCCCAAAAATCTCCCCAAAATCCCCAAAATTCCCAATTTTCCCAAAATCCCCCAAATTTCCCCCAGAACCGCTGGGTGTGTTCCGGCTCAGCGCCCACTGCCCGTGTGAGCCAAAACCCCAAATCCCCCCAAAATACCCCAAAATCCCCCAAAATCCCCCTAAAATCCCCTCAAAACCCCCCAAAATTCCCAAAATCCCCCAAATTTCCCCAAATTTCCCAAATTTCCCAAAATCCCCCAAATTTCCCCCATTCAGAGCCTTTGGGGCTGTTCCGGCTCAGCGCCCACTGCCCGTGTGAGCCAAAACCCCCAATCCCCCCAAATCCCCCCAAATCCCCCCAAAATCCCCCCAAAAACCCCCAATTCCCCCAAAATTCCCAAATTTCCCAAAAATCCCCCAAAATCTCCACAAATCCCCCCAGATTCCTCCAAAATTTCCCCAGAATCCCCCCAAATCCCCGTCAAATTCCCCCCAAAACCTCCGTCAAAACTCCCGAAAATCCCCCCAAAACTCCCCCAAATCCCCCCAAAATTCCCCCCAAAATTCCCAAAATTTCCTCAAAATCCCCCAAATTTCACCAATTTTCCCAAAATCCCCCAAATTTCCCCCAGAACCGCTGGGTGTGTTCCGGCTCAGCGCCCACTGCCCGTGTGACTCCGGCGGCCCCGGGGACGCCCCAAACCTCAAAATCTCCATCGAAGGTACCCGGAGCCAAATTTGGGGGAAATTTGGGGGTTTTTGGGGAATTTGGGGGATTTTGGGGAATTATGGGGGGGATTTTGAGGCGTTTTGATGGGATTTTTGGGAGCTTTGATGGAGATTTTGGGTGGAATTTGAGGGAGACATTGGGGGATTTGGGAGATTTTGGGGGGATTTTGGGGAATTTTGGGGAATTTTGGGGGATTTTGGGGAATTATGGGGGAGATTTTGATGGGTTTTGATGGGATTTTTGGGAGTTTTGGGGGGATTTTGGGGGATTTGGGGAATTTTGGGGGATTTGGGGCGATTTTGGGGGATTTGGGGGGATTTTGGGGGATTTTGGTGGATTTGGGGGAATTTTGGGGGGGATTTGGGGGGATTTTGGGAGATTTTGGGGGAATTTTGGGAGATTTTTGGGGGATTTTGGGGGAATTTTGGGGATTTTGGGGGAATTATGGGGGGATTTTGATGGGTTTTGATGGGATTTTTGGGAGTTTTGGGGGGATTTTGGGGGAATTTTGGGGAATTTCGGGGGGACTTTGGGAGATTTGGGGGATTTTAGGGAATTTTGGGGGGGGTTTGGGGAATTTTGGGGGAATTTTGGGGGGATTTGGGGAATTTTGGGAGTTTTGGGAGGATTTGGGAGGATTTTGGCAGGATTTGGCGGGATTTGGGGGGATTTTGGGGGGATTTTGGGGGATTTTGGGGGAATTTTGGGAGATTTTTGGGGGATTTGGGGAAATTTTGGGTGATTTTTCGGATTGGGGATGATTTGGGTGGTTTTTTTGGAGGGTTTTTGGGAGTTTTGGGATGTTTTTGGGGAGATTTGGGGGAATTTTGGGGCGTTTTGGGGGGATTTTTGGGAGTTTTGACAGAGATTTTGGGGGGAATTTGAGGGGGACGTTGGGGGATTTGGGAGATTTTGGGGGATTTGGGGGATTTGGGGGGATTTTGGGCAGATTTGGGGGGATTTAGGGGATATTCAGGGATTTTGAGGGTTTTGAGGGATTTTGGGGGAATTTTGGAGGACTTGGGGGATTTTTAGGGTTTTTTTGGGAATTATTGGGGATTTGGAGGTGATTTTTGGGAGTTTTGATGGAGATTTTGGGGAGATTTTGGAGAATTTTGGGTGGATTTTTGGGTCTCTCTGGGGGGTTTTGGGGCATTTCAGGATTTTTTGGGTGGATTTGGTTTCATTTTGGGCGGTTTCGGTGGAATTTTCATGTCCCCAATGTCCCCAATGTCCCCAATGTCCCCCCAATGTCCCCAATGTCCCCCCAATGTCCCCAATGTCCCCCCAATGTCCCCAATGTCCCCCCAATGTCCCCAATGTCCCCAATGATGACAATGACGATGATGACGATGATGATGACAATGACGATGACGATGATGACGATGACGATGATCTCCCCAATGACGATGATGACGATGATGACGATGACGATGATGATGTCCCCAATGACAATGATGATGACGATGACGATGATGATGATGATGATGATGATGACGATGATGATGATGACGATGATGATGACGATGACGATGATGATGATGACGATGATGACGATGACGATGACAATGATGATGACGATGATGACAATGACGATGATGATGATGACGATGATGACGATGACAATGATGTCCCCAATGATGATGATGATGATGACGATGATGATGATGTCCCCAATGATGACGATGATGACAATGATGACGATGACAATGATGACGATGATGATGTCCCCAATGATGACGATGATGACAATGATGACGATGATGATGACGATGACGATGACGATGACGATGATGATGATGACGATGACAATGATGACGATGACGATGATGATGACAATGATGATGACGATGACGATGACGATGACGATGATGATGATGACAATGACGATGTTGATGACAATGATGACGATGACAATGATGATGTCCCCAATGTCCCCAATGATGATGACGATGACGATGATGACGATGTCCCCGCAGGCTTCGAGCAGCAGCGGGGAGACATACAGAGTTGTCCCCAATGTCCGCAATGATGATGATGATGATGTCCCCAATGTCCCCAATGTCCCCAGTGACGATGACGATGATGATGACGATGATGATGATGATGACGATGACGATGATGTCCCCAATGACCCCAATGACGATGATGATGATGACGATGATGATGATGACAATGATGATGATGTCCCCAATGATGATGATGATGATGATGATGACAATGATGACGATGACGATGATGATGATGTCCCCAATTTCCCCAATGATGATGATGATGATGACGATGTCCCCAATGATGATGATGATGATGATGATGACGATGATGATGATGTCCCCAATGTCCCCATTGTCCCCATTGTCCCCAATGACGATGATGATGATGACAATGATGACAATGATGACGATAACGATGATGACGATGATGATGATGACGATGATGACAATGATGATGACGATGATGATGACGACGATGACGATGACGATGATGATGATGTCCCCAATGACGATGATGACGATGATGACGGTGACAATGATGACAATGATGATGATGATGATGATGTCCCCAATGTCCCCACTGTCCCCGCAGGCTTCGAGCAGCAGCGCGGTGACATGCAGAGCATCGCGCGGCGTCACCGCCGTGTCCCCCACGTCCTGGCCATGGCGCTGCCACCCGAGCGCGCCCAGGCCCTGCACGGCCACCGGCAGCGGCGGGAGCTGGAGGGACAGCACTGCGGGGGGTGGGGACATGGGGACATCGGGGACATTGGGGGACATTGGGGACATTGGGGACATTGGGGACATTGGGGGACATTGGGGACATTGGGGACATTGGGGGGACATTGGGGACATTGGGGGGATTGGGGACATTGGGGACATTGGGGACAAATCTCCCCCAAACCTGCATTTATCCCCCTGGGACCCCCCAAATTCCCCTAAATCTCCCCAAATCCCACCAAAATCCTCCCCAAACTCCCCAAAATCTCATCTAAACCCTCCAAAATCCCCCAAAACCCCCATTTATCACCCTGGGACCCCCAAAATCCCCCCAAACCCCCCAAAATTTCCTCTAAACTCCCCAAAATCCACCCCAAACCCTCAATTATCACCCTGGGACACCCCAAAATCCCCCCAAATCCCCCAAAATCCTCCCCAAACCCTCAATTATCACCCCGTGACCCCCCAAAATCCCCCCAAATCCTCCCCAAACCCCCCAGAATCCACCCCAAACCCTCATTTATCACCCTGGGGCCCCCTGAAATCCCCAAAAATACCCCCCAAATCCCACCAAAATCCTCCCCAAACCCCCCATAATCCTCCCCAAACCCTCATTTACCACCCCGTGACCCCCCAAAATCCCCCCAAATCCCCAAAAGTCCCCCCAAACCCCCCAAAATCCCCCCAACCCCCCCCCAAAATCTCCTCTAAACCTCCCAAAATCCCCCCAAACCCCCCCAAAATCCCCCACTCTTCACTCAGGGAGATCTCGGGATTCCCAAAATCCCCCCAAATGCCCCCAAAATCTCCTCTAAACCCCCCAAAATCCCCCCAAACCCCCCCAAAATCCCCCACTCTTCACTCAGGGAGATCTGGGGATCCCCAAAATCCCCCCAAAACCCCCCAAAATCCCCTCTAAACCCCCCAAATTCCCCCAATTCCAGTCCCGAGGAGGGGAGCTGCTGCGTGTGGCCGCTGTGGATCGATTTCCGGCGGGACCCCCAAAATCCCCCAAATCGCCCAAAATCCCCCCCTAACCCCCCAAAATCCTCCCCTAAGCCCCAAAATCCTCCTGAAATCCCCAAAATCCTCTCCAAAAGCCCCCCCAAACCCTCCCCAAGCCCCCATTTATCACCCTGGGACCCCCCAAAATCCCCCTAAATCTCCCCAAATCCTCCCCAAACCCCCATTTATCAGCCTGGGACCCCCCAATTCCCCCCTGGGACCCCCCAAATTCCCCCAAATCCACCCTGGGACCCTGAAACCCCCCAAATCCCACCTTGGTGTGGTGGGTGTCACCCCCCAGATGTAGGAACAGGCCCCCAAATCCCCCTGGGACCCCCCAAATCCCCTCAAATCCCCCAAAATCTCCTCTAATCCCCCCTGGGACCCCCCAAATCCACCCCAAATCCCCCCAAACCCTTCCCAAACCCTCATTTATCACCCTGGGACCCCCCAAAATCCCCCCAAAATTCCCCCAAACCCTCCCCAAACCCCCATTTATCACCCCAAATCCCCCCAAAATCTCCTCTAAACCCCCCAAAATCCCCCTAAATCTCCCCAAATTCCACCAAAATCCCCCCAAATCCCCCCAAAATCCCCCCAAACCCCAAAAAATCCCCCCAAAATCTCCTCTAAATCCCCCAAATTCCCCCCAAAAATCCAGCCCCGAGGAGGGGAGCTGCTGCGTGCGGCCGCTGTGGATCGATTTCCGGCGGGACCCCCAAAATCCCCCCAAACCCCCATTTATCACCCTGGGACCCCCAAAACCCCCCCCAAACCTTCCCCAAATCCCCATTTATCACCCTGGGATCCCCGAAAAATCCCCTAAATCCCCCCAAAATCTCCTCTAAACCCCCCAAAATCCCCCCAAATCCAGCCCGAACCCCCCAAAATCCACCCCAAAACCCCCATTTATCACGCTGGGACTCCCCAAAAATCCCCCCAACCCCCCCCCAAACCCTCATTTATCCCCCTGGGACCCCCCCAAACCCCCCAAAATCTCCTCTAAACCCCCCAAAATACCCTAAATCCCCCCAAAATCCCCCCAAATCCTCCCCAAACCCTCATTTATCAGCCCGGGACCCCCCAAAATCCCCCCTGGGACCCCCCAAATCCCCCCAAATTCCCCCTGGGACCCCCCAAATTCCCCCTGGGACCCCCCAAATCCCCCCTGGGACCCCCCAAATCCCCCCAAATCCACCCCAAAACCCCCAAAATCCCCCCAAAATACCAAATTTCCCCAAAATTCCAGCCCCGAGGAGGGGAGCTGCTGCGTGCGGCCGCTGTGGATCGATTTCCGCCGGGACCCCCAAAATTCCCCCAAATCCCCCAAAATCCCCTCAATATTCCCCCAAACCCCCATTTATCACCCCGGGACCCCCCAAATCCCCCCAAATCTCCCCAGATCCCCCCAAACCCTCCCCAAACCCCCATTTATCAGACTGGGACCCCCCAATTCCCCCCTGGGACCCCCCAAATCCCCCCAAATCCACCCTGGGACCCCCCAAATCCCCCAAAATCCCCCAAAATCCTCCCCAAATCCTCCCAAACCCCCCCAAAATCCTCCCCTAACCCCCTAAAATCTCCTCTAAACCCCCCAAAATCCCCCCAAACCCCCCCAAAATCCTCCCCAAATCCTCCCCAAACCCCCCAAAATTACCCCAAAATCCCCCAAAATCCCCCCAAACTCCCCCTAAATCTCCCCAAAACCTCCCAAAATCTCCTCTAAACCACCATTTCTCACTCCATGACCCCCCAAAATCCCCAAATTCCCCCCAAATTCCAGCCCGGAGGAGGGGAGCTGCTGCGTGCGGCCGCTGTGGATCGATTTCCGCCGGGACCTGCAGTGGAAGTGGATCCACGAGCCCCGCGGCTACATGGCCAATTTCTGCGGGGGGGGCTGCGCCTACATCTGGGGGGGCGACAGCCACCACACCAAGGTGGGTTTGGGGGTCCCGGGGGGGGGGGGGGGGTTTGGGGGGATTTTGGGGGGTCCCTGGGGGGTTTGAGGGGGATATTGGGGGGATTAGAGGAGATTTGGGGGGATTTGGGGGGTCCCAGGAGGGATTTGGGGGGATTTGGGGGGTCCCGGGGGGGATTTGGGGGGGATTTTGGGGGTCCCAGGGTGATAAATGAGGGTTTGGGGAGGGTTTGGGGGGATTTGGGGGGTCCCAGGGGGATTTTGGGGGGTCCCAGGGTGATAACTGAGGGTTTCGGGAGGATTTGGGGGGATTTTGGGGGGATTTGGGGGGATTTGGGGAGTCCCAGGGGGGATTTGGGGGGATTTGGGGGGATTTTGGGGGTGTTTGAGGGGGATTTGTGGGGGTTTGAGGGGGATATTGGGGGGATTAGAGGAGATTTGGGGGGATTTGGGGGGTCCCAGGGGGGGTTTGGGGGGTCCCGGGGGGGATTTGGGGGGATTTGAGGGGGTTTGGGGGCCCTGGGGAGGCGACAGCCACCACACCAAGGTGGGATTTGGGGGGTTTGGGGGGATTTGGGGGGTCCCAGGGGCGATTTGGGGGATCCCAGGGTAATAAATGAGGGTTTGGGGTGGATTTGGGGAGGGTTTTGGGGGGATTAGAGGAGATTTTGGGGGGTTTAGGGGGATTTTTGGGGGTCCCAGAGTGATAAATCAGGGTTTCGGGAGGATTTGGGGGGATTTTGGTGGGATATTGGTGGGATATTGGGGGGATTAGAGGAGATTTTGGGAGATTTGAGGGAGATTTGGGGGGTCTCAGGGGGGGTTTGGGGGCCTGTTCCTACATCTGGGGGGTGACACCCACCAAACCAAGGTGGGATTTGGGGGTTTGGGGGGGTTTGGGGGGAGTTTGGGGGCTCCCAGGGTGATAAATGGGGGTTTGGGGAGGATTTTGGGGGATTTGAGGGGGATTTGGGGGGTCCTCGGGGGTCCCAGGGGGGATTTGGGGGGATTTGGGGAGTCCCCGGGGGGATTTTGGGGGGATTTAGGGGGTCCCAGAGGGGATTTGGGGGGATTTGGGGGGATTTGGGGGTCCCTGGGGGGTTTGAGGGGATTTGGGGGGTCCCAGGGGGGTTTGGGGGTCTGTTCCTACATCTGGGGGGGCGACAGCCACCACACCAAGGTGGGATTTGGGGGGGTTTGGGGGGTCCCAGGGGGGATTTGGGGCCCTGGGGGGGCGACAGCCACCACACCAAGGTGGGATTGGGGGTCCCAGGGGGTTTGCGGGGTCCCAGGGGGGATTTGGGGGGTCCCGGGGGGATTTTGGGGGGATTTGGGGGGGATTTAGGGGGTCCCAGGGGGGATTTGGGGGGATTTGGGGGGTCCCGGGGGGGATTTGGGGGGTCCCAGGGGGTGTTTGGGGGGTCCCAGGGTGATAAATGAGGGTTTCGGGGGGATTTGGGGGGTCCCAGGGGGATTTTGGGGAGTCCCAGGGGTTGTTTGGGGGGATTTGGGAGGTCCCAGGGGGGATTTGGGGGGTCCCAGGGGGGGTTTGGGGGGATTTCGGGGGTCCCAGGGGGGGTTTGGGGGGATTTGGGGGTGTTTGAGGGGGATTTGTGGGGGTTTTGGGGGGATTTGGGGGGTCCCAGGGGGTTTGGGGGCCCTTTCCTACATCTGGGGGGGCGACAGCCACCACACCAAGGTGGGATTTGGGGGTTTGGGGGGGTTTGGGGGGTCCCAGGGTGATAAATGAGGGTTTGGGGAGGGTTTGGGGGGATTTTGGGGGGTCCCAGGGGGGGGTTGGGGTGTCCCAGGTGGGATTTGGGGGGTTTTGGGGGGATTTGGGGCGTCCCAGGGGGTTTGAGGGGGATATTGGGCGGATTAGAGGAGATTTGGGGGGATTTTGGGGGGTCCCAGGTTGATAAATGGGGGTTTGGGGAGGGTTTGGGGGGATTTGGGGGGGTTGCGGGGATTTTGGGGGGTCCCAGGGTGATAAATCAGCGTTTGGGGAGGATTTGGGGTGGATTTGGGGGGGATTTTGGGGGATTTGGGGGGATTTGGGGGGTCCCAGGGGGGGTTGAGGGGGATATTGGGGGGATTAGAGGAGATTTTGGGGGATTTAGGGGGTCCCAGGGGGAATTTGGGGGGTCCCAGGGCGTTTGGGGTCCTGTTCCTACATCTGGGGGGGCGACAGCCACCACACCAAGGTGGGAACTGGGGGGTTTGGGGGTCCCAGGGGGGATTTGGGGGGATTTGGGGAGATTTAGGGGGATTTTGGGGGGTCCCAGGGTGATAAATGAGGGTTTGGGGAGGATTTGGGGGGATTTTGGGGGGATTTGGGGGGATATTGGGGGGGATTAGAGGAGCTTTAGGGGGATTTGGGGGGTCCCAGGGGGGGTTTGGGGTGGATTTTGGGGGGATTTGGGGGGTCCGGGGGGGATTTGGGGGGTTCCAGGGGGCCCCAGGGGGGGTTTGGGGGGATTTGGGGGGTCCCGGGGGGTTTGGGGGCCCTGGGGGGGTGACAGCCATCACACCAAGGTGGGGTTTGGGGGGTCCCAGGGGTGATTTGGGGGGATTTGGGGGGGATTTGGGGAGTCCCAGGGGTTGTTTGGGGGGATTTGGGGGGTCCCAGGGGGTTTGGGGGGTCCCAGGGGGGATTTGGGGGGGATTTTTGGGGGCTCTGAGGGTGATAAATGAGGGTTTTGGGAGGATTTGGGGGGATTTTGGGGGGATTTTGGGGGGTCCCTGGGGGGTTTGAGGGGATTTGGGGGGTCCCAGGGGGGATTTGTGGGGATTTGTGGGGATTTTGGGGGGATTTTGGGGGGTCCCTGGGGGGTTTGAGGGGATTTGGGGGGTCCCAGGGGGGTTTGGGGGTCCTGTTCCTACATCTGGGGGAGCGACAGCCACCACACCAAGGTGGGATTGGGGGGGGTTTGGGGGTCCCGGGGGGGATTTGGGGGTCCCAGGGGGGATTTGGGGGGTCCAGGGGATTTGGGGGTCTGTTCCTACATCTGGGGGGGCGACACCCACCACACCAAGGTGGGCTTTGGGGGGATTTTGGGGGGATTAGAGGAGATTTTGGGGGGTCCCAGGGTGATAAATGGGGGTTTGGGGAGGGTTTGGGGGGATTTTGGGGGGTCCCAGGGGGGATATTGGGGGGAATTGGGGGGATTTGGGGGGTCCTGGGGTGATAAATGGGGGATTTGGGGTGGATTTGGGGGGATACTGGGGGGATTAGAGGAGATTTTGGGGGTTTAGGGGGATTTTTGGGGGTCCCAGAGTGATAAATCAGGGTTTCGGGAGGATTTGGGGGGATTTTGGGGGGATTTGGGGGGTGCCAGGGGGGATTTGGGGGGATTTTCGGGGTCCCAGGGGGGATTTGGGGGGTCCCGAGGGCCATTTGGGGGGTCCCAGGGTGATAAATGAGGGTTTGGGAAGGGTCTGGGGGGATTTGGGGGGTTTTAGAGGAGATTTTGGGGGATGTTGGGGGATTTGGGGGGTCCCAGGGGGGGTTTGGGGAGATTTTGGGGGGTCCCAGGGTGATAAATGGGGGTTTGGGGAAGGTCTGGGGGGTTTAGAAGAGATTTAGGGGGATTTTGGGGGGTCCCAGGGGGGATTTGGGGCGATTTGGGGGGTCCCAGGGGGGATTTGGGGGGATTTGGGGGGTCCCAGGGGGGATTTCGGCGAGTCCCAGGGGGATTTGGGGGGTTTTGGGGGGAATTTGGGGGGATTTGGGGGGTCTCGGGGGGAGTTTGGGGGGTCCCAGGGTGATAAATGTGGGTTTGGGGTGGATTTGGGGGCATTTTGGGGGTCCCGGGGGGTTTGGGGGTCTGTTCCTACATCTGGGGGGGCGACAGCCACCACACCAAGGTGGGCTTTGGGGGGTTTGGGGGGTCCCAGGGGGGATTTGGGGGAGGTTGAGGGGGATTTTGGGGGGATTTTTAGATGCATTCCGAGGATAATTTGGGTGCATTTTGGGTGTATTTTGGGGTTATTTCGGGTGCTTTTCAGGTGTATTTTGCGTGTATTTCGGGTATATTCTGTGGGTGTATTTCAAGTGTATTTCAGGTGTATTTTGGTGTATTTTGGGTGTATTTTGGGTGTGTTCTGGGTTTATTTCGAGCGTATTTCGGGTGTATTTTGGTGTATTTTGGGTGTATTTCGGGTGTATTTTGGGGTTATTTTGGGTGTATTTTGGCTGTAATTTGGGGTTATTTTGGGTGTAGTTTCGATGCAGTTTGGCTGTATTTTGGGTGTATTTTGGGGTTATTTTGGGTGTAATTTGGATGCAGTTTGGCTGTATTTTGGGGTATATCTTGGCTGTTTTTTGGGATATAGTCATGGGATAGTCGTAGTTTTTGGGATGTACAGCTGCGTTTTGGCTGTATTTTGGGGTATTTTTTGGCTGTGTTTTGGGTGTATTTTGGCTGTATTTTGGGGTTATTTTGGCTGTTTTTTGGGATATAGTTTGGCTGTATTTTGGCTGTATTTTGGGATATATTTTGGGATATATTTTGTGTGTATTTTAGGTGTAGTTTGGGATATATTTTGGCTGTATTTTGGCTGTATTTTGGGATATAGTTTGTCTATATTTTAGCTGTATTTTGGCTGTATTTTGGCCGTGTTTTGGCTGTATTTTGGGATATAGTTTGTGTGTATTTTAGGTGTATTTTGGGATATATTTTGGCTGAATTTTAGCAGTATTTTGGCTGTTTTTTGGGATATAGTTTGGCTGTGTTTTGGCTGTATTTTGGGATATATTTTGGGATATATTTTGTGTATATTTTGGGATATATTTTGTGTATATTTTGGCTGTACTTTGGCCGTGTTTTGGCTGTATTTTAGGTGTATTTTGGCTGTATTTTGGGATATATTTTTTGTGTATTTTGGCTGTATTTTGGGATATATTTTGGCTGTATTTCAGGTGTATTTTGGGGTTATTTTGGCTGTATTTTGGGTGTATTTTGGGATATATTTTGTGTGTATTTCAGGTGTATTTTGGGATATATTTTGTGTATATTTTGTGTCTATTTTGGGTGTATTTTGGGATATATTTTGGCTGCATTTTGGCTGTATTTTGGGATATATTTTGGGTTTATTTCGGGTGTATTTTCGCATATATTTTGGCTCTATTTTGGGATATATTTTGTGTGTATTTTAGCTGTATTTTGGGATATATTTTGTGTATATTTCAGGTGTATTTTGGGATATATTTTGGCTCTATTTTAGCTATATTTTGGGATATATTTTGTGTATATTTTGGGATATATTTTGTGTATATTTTGTGTATATTTTGGCTGTATTTCAGGCGTATTTTGGGATATATTTTGGGGTTATTTTAGCTGCATTTTGGCCGCATTTTTCCAGGTTTTGGCGCTGTACAACCTGCACAACCCGGGCGGCATTTGGGGATATTTTGGGATATATTTTGGGTGTATTTTGTGTGTATTTTGTGTATATTTTGGGATATATTTTGGGATATATTTTGGGTGTATTTCAGGTGTATTTTGGGATATATTTTGGGTGTATTTTGTGTGTATTTCAGGTGTATTTTGGGATATAGTCTGGCTGTAGTTTGGGGTTATTTTGGCTGGTTTTGGTTTTGTTTTGGGATATATTTTGGCTGTAGTTTGGGATATAGTTTGGCTGTAGTTTGGGATATATTTTGGCTGTATTTTGGGGTTATTTTGGCTGCATTTTGGGTTATATTTTGGGATATATTTTGGCTGTATTTTGGCCGTGTTTTGCTGTATTTTGGCTGTATTTTGGGATATAGTTTGTCTGTATTTTGTGGGTATTTTGGGATATATTTTGGCTGTATTTTGGGGTTATTTTGGGTGTAGTTTGGATGCAGTTGGGGTGTATTTTGGGTGTATTTCAGGTGTATTTCGGTTGTATGTTGGGGTTATTTTGGGATGTATTTTGGCTGTATTTTGGGGTTATTTTGGCTGTATTTTGGTTGCATTTTGTGTGTATTTTGGGGGTATTTTGGGATATATTTTGTGTATATTTTGGCTGTATTTTGGGATATATATTGTGTATATTTTTTGTGTATTTTGTGTATATTTTGGCTGTATTTCAGCTGTTTTTTGGCCGCATTTTTCCAGGTTCTGGCGCTGTACAACCTGCACAACCCGGGGGCATTTGGGGATATTTTGGCTGTATTTTAGGTGTATTTTGGCTGTATTTTGGGATATATTTTGTGTGTATTTTGGGGTTATTTTGGGATATTTTGGGATATATTTTGTGTGTATTTCAGGTGTATTTTGGGATATATTTTGGCTGTATTTTGGCCATGTTTTGGCTACATTTTGGGGTTATTTTGGCTGTATTTTGGGGTTATTTTGGCTGTTTTTTGGTTGTGTTTTGGGATATATTTTGGGTGTATTTTGGGATATATTTTGGGTGTATTTTGGGATATATTTTGTGTGTATTTCAGGTGTATTTTGTGATATAGTCTGGCTGTATTTTGGGGTTATTTTGGCTGGTTTTTGGTTGTGTTTTGGGACATATTTTGGCTGTGTTTTGGGATAAATTTTGGCTGTATTTTGGGGTTATTTTGGCTGTTTTTTGGCTGTGCTTTGGGATATATTTTGGCTGTATTTTGGGATATAGTTTGGCTGTATTTTGGCTGTATTTTGAGATATAGTTTGGGGCTATTTTGGATGTATTTTGGCAGTGTTTTGGCTGTATTTTTGGGATATATTTTGGCTGCATTTTGGCCGTGTTTTGGATGTATTTTGGGGTTATTTTGGCTGTATTTTGGCTGTATTTTAGGTGTATTTTGGGATATATTTTGTGTGTATTTTGGCTGTATTTTGGGATATATTTTAGCTGTATTTTGGGATATATTTTGTGCATATTTTAGCTGTATTTCAGGCGTATTTTGGGATATATTTTGGGGTTATTTTGGTTATATTTTAGCTGTTTTTTGGCTGTGTTTCCCCAGGTTTAGGCTCTGTACAACCTGCACAACCCGGGCGGCATTTGGGGATATTTTGGGATATATTTTGTGTATATTTTGGGATATATTTTGGGTGTATTTCAGGTGTATTTTGGGATATATTTTGGGTGTATTTTGGGATATATTTTGGGTGTATTTTGGGATATATTTTGTGTGTATTTCAGGTGTATTTTGTGATATAGTCTGGCTGTATTTTGGGGTTATTTTGGCTGGTTTTTGGTTGTGTTTTGGGACATATTTTGGCTGTGTTTTGGGATAAATTTTGGCTGTATTTTGGGGTTATTTTGGCTGTTTTTTGGCTGTGCTTTGGGATATATTTTGGCTGTATTTTGGGATATAGTTTGGCTGTATTTTGGCTGTATTTTGAGATATAGTTTGGGGCTATTTTGGATGTATTTTGGCAGTGTTTTGGCTGTATTTTTGGGATATATTTTGGCTGCATTTTGGCCGTGTTTTGGATGTATTTTGGGGTTATTTTGGCTGTATTTTGGCTGTATTTTAGGTGTATTTTGGGATATATTTTGTGTGTATTTTGGCTGTATTTTGGGATATATTTTAGCTGTATTTTGGGATATATTTTGTGCATATTTTAGCTGTATTTCAGGCGTATTTTGGGATATATTTTGGGGTTATTTTGGTTATATTTTAGCTGTTTTTTGGCTGTGTTTCCCCAGGTTTAGGCTCTGTACAACCTGCACAACCCGGGCGGCATTTGGGGATATTTTGGGATATATTTTGTGTATATTTTGGCTGTATTTTGGGATATATTTTGGGATATATTTTGGGTGTATTTCAGGTGTATTTTGGGATATAGTCTGGCTGTATTTTGGGGTTATTTTGGCTGTAGTTTGGGATATATTTTGGCTGTATTTTGGGGTTATTTTGGCTGTTTTTTGGCTGGTTTTTGGCTGTATTTTGGGATATATTTTGGCTGTATTTCAGGTGTATTTTGGGATATAGTCTGGGTGTATTTTGGCTGTATTTTGGGATATATTTTGGCTGTAGTTTGGGGTTATTTTGGCTGTAGTTTGGGGTTATTTTGGCTGTTTTTTGGTTGTGTTTTGGGATATATTTTGGCTGTATTTTGGGATATAGTTTGGCTGTATTTTGGGATATAGTTTGGCTGTATTTTGGCTAGATTTTGGGATATATTTTGGTTGTATTTTGGGGTTATTTTGGCTGTATTTTGGGTTATATTTTGGGATACATTTTGGCTGTATTTTGGCTGTATTTTGGGATATGTTTTGGCTGTATTTAAGGTGTATTTTGGGATATATTTTGGCTGTATTTTGGCTGTATTTTGGGATATATTTTGTGTATATTTTGTGTGTATTTCAGGCGTATTTTGGGATATATTTTGGGGTTATTTTAGCTGTTTTTTGGCCACATTTTTCCAGGTTTTGGTGCTGTACAACCTGCACAACCCGGGCGGCATATGGGGATATTTTGGGATATATTTTGGGTGTATTTCAGGTGTATTTTGGGATATATTTTGGGTGTATTTTGGGATATATTTTGGGTGTATTTCAGGTGTATTTTGGGATATATTTTGGCTGTATTTTGGGGTTATTTTGGCTGTATTTTGGGATATAGTTTGGCCATATTTTGGCTGTATTTTAGCTGTATTTTGGCTATATTTTAGGATATATTTTGGCTGTATTTTGGCCATGTTTTGGCTGTATTTCAGCTGTTTTTTGGCCGCATTTTTCCAGGTTTTGGCGCTGTACAACCTGCACAACCCGGGCGGCATTTGGGGATATTTTGGGATATATTTTGGGTGTATTTCAGGCGTATTTTGGGATATATTTTGGGTGTATTTCAGGTGTATTTTGGGTGTATTTTGTGTGTATTTCAGGTGTATTTTGGGATATAGTCAGGCTGTATTTTGGCTGTATTTTGGGGTTATTTTGGCTGTTTTTTGGCTGTGTTTTGGGATATAGTTTGGCTGTAGTTTGGGATATATTTTGACTGTATTTTAGCTGTATTTTGGGATATATTTTGTGTATATTTCAGGTGTATTTTGGGATATATTTTGGCTGTATTTTAGCTGTATTTTGGGATATATTTTGGGATATATTTTGTGTGTATTTTAGGTGTATTTTGGGATATATTTTGGCTGTATTTTGGCTGTATTTTGGGATATATTTTGGGATATATTTTGTGTGTATTTCAGGTGTATTTTGGGATATATTTTGGCTGTATTTTAGCTGTATTTTGGCTATATTTTGGGATATATTTTGTGTATATTTTGGCAGTGTTTTGTGTGTATTTTGGGATATATTTTGGGATATATTTTGGCTGTATTTTGGGGTTATTTTGGCTGTATTTTGGGATATGTTTTGTGTGTATTTGTGTGTATTTTGTGTTTATTTCAGGTGTATTTTGGGATATATTTTGGCTGTAGTTTGGGTGTATTTTGGGATATATTTTGGCTATATTTTGGGATATAGTTTGGCTGTATTTTAGGTGTATTTTGGCTGTATTTTGGGATATAGTTTGGGAGTATTTTGGCTGTATTTTGGCTGTATTTTGGGATATATTTTGGCTGTATTTTGGAGTTATTTTGGCTGTATTTTGGAGTTATTTTGGCTGTTTTTTGGTTGTGTTTTGGGATATATTTTGGCTGTATTTTGGGATGTATTTTGGCTGTATTTTTGGATATAGTTTGGCTCTATTTTGGGATACAGTTTGGCTGTATTTTGGCTGTATTTTGGGATATATTTTGGGATATATTTTGTGCATATTTTAGCTGTATTTCAGGCGTATTTTGGGATATATTTTGTGTATATTTTGGCTGTATTTTGGGATATAGTTTGTGTGTAGTTCAGGTGTATTTTGGGATATATTTTGGGGTTATTTCAGCTGTTTTTTGACCTCATTTCCCCAGGTGTTGGCGCTGTACAACCTGCACAACCCGGGCGGCATTTGGGGATATTTTGGGATATATTTTGGCTGTATTTTAGCTGTATTTTGGCTATATTTTGGTATATATTTTTTGTATATTTTGGGATATATTTTGTGTATATTTTGGCCATATTTCAGCTGTTTTTTGGCCTCATTTCCCCAGGTTTTGGCGCTGTACAACCTGCACAACCCGGGCGGTTCGGCGGCGCCGTGCTGCGTGCCGCACACTCTGGAGCCGCTGCCCATCGTTTACTACGTGGGGCGAAAGGCGCGCGTGGAGCAGCTCTCGGGGATGGTGGTCAGCTCCTGCAAGTGCAGCTGACCCCCAAAAACCCCCAAATTCACCCCAAAAAAATCCCCAAATTCACCCCATAAATCCCCGCGTTCACCCCAAAAAATTCCGCCTTTGTTCCGCGCTGTTGGACCAATAAATGTTATTTAATTTCTATTTTTTTTTTGCTGGTTTGTGATGCAAAAACACCGAGAATAATCCAAAAATTCTAAAAAATCTAAAAATCTAAAAAGTTCTAAATATCTAAAAAAATCTCTCCTCAAAAAGCCAAAAATCCCCCAAAATAAACCCCAAATCCGCCTAAAATCCACCCCAATAAATGCCAAAAATACCCAAAAATCCACCCCAAATCCACCCCAAATCCACCCCAAAGCTGCGCCAAAACCGCCCCAAAATTGCCCCAAATCCACCCCAAATTCACCCCAAAAAAATCCCCAAATTCACCCCAAAAAAATCCCAAATTCACCCCCAAAAATTCCGCCTTTGTTCCGCGCTGTTGGACCAATAAATGTTATTTAATTTCTATTTTTTTTGCTGTTTTTTTGCTCCAAAAATGCCAAAAATCATTGAGGAAAAGCTCAAAAATTCTCTTAAAAAAACCTCCGCTCAAAAAGCCAAAAATAAACCCCAAAAATAAACCCCAAATTCCCCTAAAATCCCCCAAAATCCACCCCAATAAATGCCAAAAATACCCAAAAATCCACCCCAAATCCACCCCAAATCTGCACCAAAACTGCCCCAAAACTGCCCCAAATCCACCCCAAATTCACCCCAAAAAATTCCCGAAATTCACCTCAAAAATCCCCAAATTCATCCCAAAAATCCCCAAATTCACCCCAAAAAAATCCCCAAATTCACCCCAAAAAAATCCCCAAATTCACCCCAAAAAAATCCGCAAATTCACCCCAAAAAATTCCCAAATTCACCCCAAAAATCCCCAAATCCACCCCAAAAATCCCCAAACTCACCCCAAAAATCCCCAAATTCACCCCAAAAATCCCCAAATTCCCCCCAAAATTCCCGGCTCTGTTCTGCAGCATTGGACCAATAAATGTTATTTAATTTCTATTTTTTTTGCTGTTTTTTACCCCAAAAATGCCAAAAATCATCGAGGAAAAACTCAAAATCCCCCCCTAAAAAATCCCCCAAAAAATAAACCCCAAATCCTCCTAAAATACCCCAAAAAATGCCAAAAACACCCAAAAATCCACCCCAAAAATTCCCAAAAAACCACCCCAAAACTGCCCCAAAACCACCCCAAAATCCCCCCAAAAAGACACAGAAAATTCCCATTTTTTCCCCCCAAAAAAGCAGAAAATTCCCATTTTTGTAGAATTTTTTTTGTGATATTTTGGGGAATGTTCTGGGGATGTTTTTGGAATTTTTGTGGAATTTTTTGGGGATATTTTGGGAATGTTTTGGGAATATTGTGGGGATATTTTGGGGAATATTTTGTGGATATTTTGGGAATTTTTGGGGATATTCTGCAGATATTTTGGGGATATTTTGGGAATTTTTTGGGATATTCTGGAGATATTTTGAGAATTTTTTGGGATATTTTGGGGACATTTTGGGGACATTCTGGGGCTATTTTGGGGATGTTCTGGGGACATTTTGGGAATGTTCTGGGGATATTCTGGGGAATATTTGGGGAATTTTTGTGGATATTTTGGGGATATTTTGGGGACATTCTGGGGATATTTTGGGGACATTTTGGGGATATTCTGGGGATATTTTGGGAATTTTTGGGGATATTTTGGGGATATTCTGCAGATATTCTGGGGACATTTTGGGGATATTCTGTGGATATTTTGGGGATATTCTGGGGATATTTTGGGGACATTTTGGGGATATTCTGGAGATATTTTGGGAATTTTTGGGGATATTTTGGGGACATTTTGGGGATATTTTGGGAATTTTTGGGGATATTCTGGGGATATTTTGGGAATTTTGGGGGATATTCTGCAGATACTTTGGGAATTTTTTGGGATATTCTGCAGATATTTTGGAGATATTTTGGGGATTTTTGCGGATATTTTGGGGATATTTTGGGAATTTTTGGGGATATTCTGGGGATATATTGTGGATATTCTGGGGATATTTTGGGGAATATTTTGGGGATATTTTGGGGATATTTTGGGAATTTTTGGTGATATTCTGCAGATATTTTGGGGATATTTTGGGGAATATTTTGGGAATTTTTGGGGATATTCTGGGGATATTCTGGGGATATTTTGGGAAATTTTGCAGATATTTTGGGAATTTTTGTGGATATTTTTGGGATATTTTGGGAATTTTGGGGGATATTCTGCAGATATTTTGGGAATGTTCTGGGGATATTTGGGGATATTTTGAGAAGTTTTGGGGATATTCTGCAGATATTTAGGGGATATTCTGGGGATATTTTGGGGATATTCTGGAGATATTTTGGGAATATTTTGGGGACATTTTGGGGACATTTTGGGGACATTCTGGGGCTATTTGGGGGAATATTTTGGGAATTTTTGTGGATATTCTGCAGATATTTTGGGGAATATTTGGGTAATTTTTGTCGATATTTTTGGGATATTTTGGGGGCATTCTGGGGATATTTTGGGGATATTTTGGGGATATTCTGGGGACATTCTGGGGACATTTTGGGGATATTTTGCAGATATTTTGCAGATATTTTGGGAATTTTTGGGGATCTTCTGGGGACATTTTGGGGATATTCTGGGGACATTCTGAGGACATTCTGGGGATATTCTGGGGATATTCTGCAGATATTTTGGGAATATTCTGGGGATATTTTGGGAATTTTTGTGTATATTTTGTGTATATTTTGGGAATTTTTGGGGACATTTTGTGGATATTCTGGGAATATTTTGGGGAATATTTTGGGAATTTTTGCGGATATTTTGGGAATTTTTGGGGATATTTTGGGGATATTCTGCAGATATTTTGGGGACATTCTGTGGCTATTTTGGGGAGGTTTTGGGCCGTTTTTTGGGGATTTGGGGCGCGCCCCTAGAGCAGCGGCGGGGCCGGGCCCGGCTCCTCCTCGTCGAAGTATCGATCCTCCATGTCCTGGGCCAGCAGCTCCAGCGGGTCCCGGCCCGGGTCCTCGTCCACCGCGCTGGGAAAGAGGGAATTACGGGAATTTTTGGGAATTCCGGGAATTTTTGGGAATTTTTTGGGAATTTTTCGGCAATATTTGGGGTTTTTAGGGCGGTATTTGGGGATTTTTGGGGGGATTTCTGGGATTTTTTGGGGAATTTTTTGAGAAATTTTTGGGAATTTTTTGGGAATTTTTCGGCAATATTTGGCATTTTTAGAGCGGTATTTGGGAAGGTTTTGGGGATTTTACGGGACTTTTGGGGGCTTTTCCGGGATTTTTTTGGGAATTTTTTGAGAAATTTTTTGGTAATTTTTTGGGAATTTTTTGGCAATATTTGGGGTTGTTAGAGCGGTATTTGGGAAGGTTTTGGGGATTTTTGGGGATTTTTGGGGGGATTTTTTTGGGATTTTTTTGAGAAATTTTTGGGAATTTTTTGGGAAATTTTTGGGAAATTTTTGGGAATTGTTTGGGAATTTTTTGGGAATTTTTTGGGAATTTTTGGGGTTTTTAGCGCGATATTTGGGAAGGTTTTGGGGATTTTGGGGGATTTTTTTGGGAATTTTTTGGGGATTTTTTTGGGAATTCCGGGAATTTTTTTTGAATTTTTTTTGAATTTTTGGGGAATTTTTTGGGAATTTTTTTGGAATTTTTTCGGGAATTCCGGGAATTTTGGGGAATTTTTGGGAATTTTGGGAATTTTTGGGAATTGTTTGGGAATTTTTTGAAAATTTTTTGGGAATTTTTTGGGAATTATTTGGGGAATTTTTTGGGAATTTTTTGGGAATTTTTCAGCAATATTTGGGATTTTTAGCACAGTATTTGGGAAGGTTTTGGGGATTTTGGGGGATTTTTGGGGGGATTTTTTGGGGAATTTTTTGAGAAATTTTTGGGAATTTTTTGGGAATTTTTCAGCAATATTTGGTGTTTTTAGGGCGATATTTGGGGATTTTGGGGGATTTTGGGGGGATTTTTTGGGGCTTTTCTGGGATTTTTTTGGGAATTTTTTGAGAATTTTTTGGGAATTTTTGGGGAATTTTTTGAGAAATTTTTGGGAAATTTTTGGGAATTTTTGGGGAATTTTTTGGGAATTTTTGGGGAATTTCTGGGGAATTTTTGGGGAATTTTTCAGCAATATTTGGGATTTTTAGCGCTGTATTTGGGATGGTTTGGGGGATTTTGGGGGGATTTTTTTGGGATTTTTTTGAGAAATTTTTGGGAATTTTTTGGGAAATTCTTGGGAATTTTTTGGAAATTTTTTTGGGATTTTTTTGGGAATTTTTCAGCAATATTTGGGGTTTTTAGCGCGGTATTTGGGAAGGTTTTGGGGATTTTTTTGTGGATTTTTGGGCTATTTTGCTAATTTTCTGTCGGATTTTTTCGGGTTTTTTTTAATTTTCACCGTTTAGAGGCCGTTTTGGGGTGAATTTGGGGGATTTTGGGGCACCTGTAGTCGAAGTCGCTGTCCAGCCCCTGCAGGAATCGCTGGTACATGTGGGAGGATTTTTGGGGTATTTTGGGGTATTTTGCTCATTTTTTGATGGATTTCTTTGGGATTTTTAATTATTTTGAATATTTTGGGGTTTATTTGTGAGTTTTGGGGTTTTTTGGGTTGTTTCAGGCATTTTGGGTTTTTTATGAAGGACTTTTTGGTTTTTTTTCTTTTGTTTTATGGGATTTTTTGTCGATTTTTGGGCTATTTTGCTCATTTTTTGTCGGATTTTTTCGGTTTTTTTTAAATTTTCGCCGTTTCGAGGCCGTTTTGGGGTGAATTTGGGGGATTTTGGGGCACCTGTAGTCGAAGTCGCTGTCCAGCCCCTGCAGGAAGCGCTGGCACATAAGGGAGGATTTTTTGTAGATTTTTGGGGTATTTTGCTCATTTTTTGACGGATTTCTCTGGAATTTTTAAACATTTTGAATATTTGGGGTTTATTTGTGAATTTTGGGATTTTTGGGTTATTTCAGGCATTTTGGGTTTTTTATGAGGGACTTTTTTGTGTTTTTTCCTGTGGTTTTATGGGTTTTTTTGTGGATTTTTGGGCTACTTTGCTCATTTTTTGTTGGATTTTTTTCATTTTTTTTTTAATTTTCACCGTTTCGAGGCCGTTTTGGGGTGAATTTGGGGGATTTTGGGGCACCTGTAGTCGAAGTCGCTGTCCAGCCCCTGCAGGAAGCGCTGGTACATGCGGGAGGTGAATTCCAGGCGCAGCAATTCCCGCTCGGCCGCGTCGGGAACGCGCTCCTCATCCTCATCTTCATCCTCATCTTCATCTTCATCCTCCTCCTCCTCCTCCTCCTCGGCCGCTGCGGGAGCAAAAATCACCAAAATCCACAAAAAAATCCCAAAAAAGCCCCCGGAAATCGCAAAGAAATGACAAAAAACGCAACGAAACAGAAAAAAATCTCAATAAAAAATCCCCCAAAAATGTTACAAAATGCTTTAAACTCCCCCAAAATCCCTCAAATCTGTCTAAAATGATGCCAAATGATCTCAAAATCACCTAAAATCCCCAAAATTACCTAAAATTTTCCCAAAATACCCTGAAGTGACCCAAAATACCCTTAAAAATCCCCCAATATCCCCCCGAAATCATCCCTAAATCCTCCAAAAATCCCCCCAAAATCATCCCAAACCCCCCAAAATCCCCCCAAAATCATCCCAAACCCCCAAAATCTCCCAAAATTATCCCAACCCCCCCAAAAATCCTCTTAATCCTCCGAAATCATCCCAAAATCTCCCCAAAATCCCCCCAAAATCCCCCCAAAATCATCCCAAAATCCCCTTAAACCCCCCAAAATCTCCCCAAATCATCCTAAACCCCCCAAAAATGCTCTTAAACCTCCGAAATCATCCCAAATCCCCCCAAAACCCCCAAATCCCCCCAAAATCCCCGTAAACCCCCCCAAATCCCCTCAAACGCCCCAATATCCCCCGAAATCATCCTAACCCCCCCAAAAATCCTCTTAAACCTCCGAAATCATCCCAAAATCCCCCCAAATCCCCCCAAAACTCCCAAATTTCCCCAAAATCATCCCAAAATCTCCCCAAAATCATCCTAAACCTCCCCAAAAATCCTCTTAAACCTCCAAAATCATCCCAAAATCTCCCCAAAATCCCCCCAAAACCCTCAAATTCTCCCAAAATCATCCCAAATCCCCCCAAAATCCCCTAAAACGCTCCAATATCCCCCCAAAATCTCTCCAAAATCCCCTCAAACCTCCCAAAATACCCCCAAAATCCCCTTAAACCGCCCAAAATCCCCCCAAAATCATCCCAAAATCCCCTCAAACCTCCCAAAATCCCCCCAATTTCCCCCAAAATCCCCTTAAACCTCCCTAAATCATCCTAAACCCCCCCAAAAATCCTCTTAAACCTCCAAAATTATCACAAAATCTCCCCAAAATCCCCTCAAACCTCCCAAATTTCCCCAAAATCCCCCCAAAATCATCCCAAAAATCATCCCAAATCCCCCCAAAATCCCCTAAAACCCCCCCAAAATCCCCTTAAACCCCAAAAATCCCCCCAAAATCCCCCCAAACCTCCCAAAATCCCCCCAAAATCATCCCAAAATCCCCTTAAACCCCCAAAATCCCCCCAAAATCCCCCCAAACCTCCCAAAATCCCCCCAAAATCCCCTCAAACCTCCCAAAATCCCCCCAATATCCCCCCAAAATCCCCAAGAACCCCCCAAAATTCCCCCAAAATCATCCTAAACCCCCCAAAAATCCTCTTAAACCTCCAGAATCATCCCAAAATCTCCCCAAAATCCCCCCAAATTCTCCCAAAACCCCCCAAAATCCCCCAAAATCCCCAAAATCCCCTCAAACCTCCAAAAATCCCCCCAATATTCTCCCAAAATCCCCTTAAACCCCCCAAAATCCCCCAAAATCTCCCCAATATCCCCCCAAAATCCCCTTAAACCCCCAAAATCCCCCCAAAATCATCCCAAAATCCCTCAAAATCCCCTCAAACCTCCCAAAATCCCCCAAAATCCCCTCAAACCTTCCAAAATCCTCCCCAATATTCCCCCAAAACCCCCTAAAACCCCCCAAAATCCACCCAAAACTCCCGAATTCCCCCAAAATCATCCCAAAATCCCCTTAAACCCCCCAAAATCCCCCAAAATCATCCCAAAATCTCTCCAAAATCCCCTCAAACCTCCCAAAATCCCCCAAATCCCCCCAAAAATCATCCCAATATCCCCCCAAAATCATCCCAAAATCCCCCCAAACCTCCCAAAATCCCCACAAAATCATCCCAAACCACCCCAAACTCCCCCCAAAATCCCCAAAATTCCCCAAACTGCCCCAAAACCCGACCCGCGCTCTCCTCCAGCGCGCTCAGCAGCAGCTCCCGCAGCTCCCGCGCGGGCCCCGCGTTTTGGGGCAATTTCGGGGCATTTCGGGGCATTTCCGGCCCGGATTTGGGAATTCCGGGGGGATTTTTGGGAATTCCGGGGGGATTTTTGGGAATTCCGGGGGAAATTTTGGGAATTCCCGGCGGATTTTTGGGAATTCCGTCCCGGAAACGGCCGATGTAGCGCTGGAACAGCCCCGGGGCGCGGAGCCGCATCCGCTCCTCGCTGAAGTAATCGCCCTCTGAAATGGGGGAAAAAAGGGGGATTTTGGGAAAATTGGGGAGTTTGGGGGGAAAATTTGGGAAAAATTAGGGGAAATTTGGGAAAATTTGGGGACATTTGGGGGAAAATTGGAAGAAATTGGGAAAAGTGGGGAGGAAATGGGGGGGAAGGGGAAAATTTTGGGGGAAAATTGGGGAAATTTTGGGGGAAATTGGGGGAATTTGGGGAAATTGGGGGAAATTTGGGGAGAAATTTGGGGAAAAATTGGGGAAAGTTGGGGGAAAATTGGGGAAATTGGGGTGAAATGAGGAGAAAGGGGAAATTTGGGAAAATTTGGGGGGGAAATTGTGGAATTTGGTGGAAAATTGGGGAGATTTGGGGGAAATTCGGAGAAATTTTTGAAAATTGGGGGAAAATTGGGGAAATTTGGGGAAAATTGGGGGAAAATTGGGGGAAAATTGGGGGAAAATTGGGGAAAATTGGGGAAATTTGGGGGGAAATGGCGGGGAAAGGGGAAATTTGGGAAAATTTGGGGGGAAATTGTGGAATTTGGGGGAAATTGGGGAAATTTTTTGGAAAATTTGGGGAAATTGGGGAAATTTGGGGGAAAATTGGGGGAATTTTTGAAAATTGGGAAAAAATTGGGGAAATTTGGGGGAAATTGGGGGAAAATTGGGGAGAAATTTGGGAAAATTTGGGGGAAATTTGGGGGAAATTGGGGGAAAATTGGGGGAAAATTTTGGAAAATTGGGGGGAAATTGGGGGAAATTTGTGGGAAAATTGGGGAAATTTGGCGGAAAATTGGGGAAATTGGGGGAAAAATTGGGGGGAAATTGGGGGAAATTGGGGAAAATTTGGTGGGAAATTTGGGGAAAATTGGGGAAATTTGGGGGGACATTGAGGAGATTTGGGTGAAAATTGGGGAATTTGGTGGGAAATTTGGGGGAATTAGGGAGATTTGGGGGGAAATTGGGGGAAATTTGGGAAAATTGGGGGAAATTTGGGGGAAATTTGAGGGAAAATTGGGGGGAAATTGCAGAAAATTGGGGGGAAATTCGGGAAATTTGGGGGAAATTTGGGGGGAAATTGGGGAAATTTGGGGGAAAACTGGGGGAAATTGGGGGAAATTGGGGAAATTGGGGGAAAATTGGGGAAATTTGGGGTAAAATTGGGGAAAATTGGGGGGAAATTGGGGAAATTTGGGGGAAATTTGGGGGAAATTTGGGGAAAGTGGGGTGGAAATGGGAGGAAGGGGGAAATTTTGGGGGAAAATTGGGGGAAAATTGGGGGAAATTTGGTGGGAAATTTGGGAGAATTCGGGGGAAATGCAAGAAAAATTGGGAAAAACTGGGGGGAAATTAAGACATTTTGGGGAAAATTGGGGAAATTGGGGGAATTTGGGGGAAAATTGGGGAAATTGGGGGTGAAATGGCGGGGAAAGGGGAAATTTGGGAAAATTTGGGGGGAAATTGTGGAATTTGGTGGAAAATTGGGGAGATTTGGGGGAAATTCAGAGAAATTTTTGAAAATTGGTGGAAAATAGGGGGAAATTTGGGGGAAATTGGGGGAAATTGGAGAAATTTGGGGGGAAATTGGGGGGAAATTGGGGGATTTGGGGGAAAACTGGGGAAATTGGTGAAATTTGGGGAAAATTGGGGAAAGTGGGGAAATTTGGGGGGAAATTGGGGGGAAATTGGGGGAAAATTGGGGAAATTTTTGCGGAAAATTGGGGGAAATTGGGGAAAATTGGGGGGAAATTTGGGGGAAAATTGGGGGAAAATGGGGGAAATTTGGGGGAAAATTGGGGAAATTTGGGGGGAAATTGGGGAAAGTTGGGGAAAATTGGGGGAAAATTGGGGAAATTTGGGGGAAATTGGGGGGAAATTGGGGAAAATAATGGGGGAAATTCGGGGGGACATTGAGGAGATTTGGGTGAAAATTGAGGAATTTGGGGTAAATTTGGGGGGAATTTTGGGGAAAATTGGGAGAAAATTGGGGGGAAATGGGGGTGAAATGGGGGGAAAGGGGAAATTTGGGGGGAAATTTTGGAATTTGGTGGAAAATGGGGAAATTTTGTGGAAAATTGGGGAGATTTGGGGGAAATTCGGAGAAATTTTTGAAAATTGGGGAAAATTGGGGAAATTTGGGGGAAATTGGGGGAAAATTGGGGAAATTTGGGGGAAATGGGGGGAAAATTGGGGAAATTTGGGGGAAATTGGGGAAATTTGGGGGAAATTGGGGAAATTTGGGGGGAAAATTGGGGAAAAACTGGGGGAATATGGGGGAAAATTGGGGAAAATTGGGGAAATGTGGGGGGAAATTGGGGGAAATTGGGGGAAACTTGAGAGAATTTGGTGGGAAATTTGGGGGGGAATTGGGGAAAATTGGGGAGATTTGGGGGAAATTCGTAGAAATTTTTGAAAATTGGGGGAAAATTGGGGAAAATTGGGGAAAATTGGGGGAAATTTGGGGGGAAAATTGGGGGGAAATTGGGGAAATTTGGGGGGAAATTGGGGAAAGGGGAAATTTGGGAAAATTTGGGGGGAAATTGTGGAATTTGGTGGAAAATTGGGAAATTTTGTGGAAAATTTTTGGGGAAATTCAGAGAAATGTCAGAAAATTGGGGAAATTTGGGGAAATTGGGGGGAAATTGGGGGGAAATTGGGGGGAAATTGGGGGAAATTTGGGGGAAATTTCGGGGAAAATTAGGGGGAAATTGGGGAAATTTGGAGGAAAATTGGGGGAAATTGGGGGAAAAATGGGGGGAATTGGTGGGAAATTGGGGAAATTTGGGGAAACTGGGGAGGAAATGGGGAGAAAGGGGAAAATTTTTGGGGAAAATTGGGGAAATTTGATGGGAGAATTTGGGGGAAAATTTGGGGGGAAATTTGGGGGAATTTGGGGGAAATGTGAAGAAAATTGGGGGGTTTGGAGGAATTAAGAAATTTGGGGGAAAATGGGGAATTTGGAGGAAAATTGAGAGAATTTGGTGGGAAATTTGGGGGGAATTGGGGAAATTTGGGGGGAAAATGGGGGAAATTGGGGGAAAATTGGGGAAAATTGGGGAAAATTGGGGGGAAATTATGGAATTTGGTAGAAAATTGGGGAGATTTGGGGGAAATTCGGAGAAATTTTTGAAAATTGGGGAAAATTGGGGGGAAATTGGAGAGATTTGGGGAAAATTGGGGGAAAATTGGGGGAAATTGGGGAAATTTAGGGGAAAATTGGGGGAAAAATTTGGGAGAAATTGGGGGAAATTGGGGGGAAATTGGGGAAATTTGGGGAAATTTGGTGGGAAATTTGGGGGAAATTGGGGGAAAATTGGGGGAAAATTATGGGGAAATTGGGGGAAAATTGGCGGAAAATGGGGAAATTTGGGGGGAAATTTGGGGGAAAATTGGGGGAAAATTGGGGAAATTGGGTGAAATTGGGGGGAATTTCCTGACCTGTTCCTGACCTGGGTGTGGCTGGATTGATCCACATTGATTATCGATCACTTACTGATAACTAATCCATATTTATCAATACCTAATCAATAACCGATAGCTAATCAATAACTGTACCTCGGATCAGCTCCCTCATGGCCATGTAGCGCCGGTTCCTGACCTGGGTGTGCCTGGATTGATCCACATTGATTATCGATCATTTATCGATCATTTACCAATATTTATCAACAATTATTAATATTTAATTAATATTATCAATAACTAATCAATAACTAATCAATATTTGTACTCGGATCAGCTCCCTCATGGCCGTGTACCTCCGGTTCCTGACCTGAGTGTGGCTCAGATTGATCCACATTGATTATCGATCACTTATTGATAACTAATCTATATTTATCAATACCTAATCAATAACCGATAGCTAATCAATATCTGTACCTCGGATCAGCTCCCTCATGGCCATGTAGCGCCGGTTCCTGACCTGGGTGTGGCTGGATTGATCCACATTGATTATCGATCACTTATTGATAACTAATCAATATTTACCAATACCTAATCAATACCTAATCAATAACCAATAACTAATCAATAGTTTTACCTCGGATCAGCTCCCTCATGGCCATGTAGCGCCGGTTCCTGACCTGGCTGTGGCTGGATTGATCCACATCGATTATCGATTATTTATTGATAACAAATATATTTACTAATAACCAATCAATACCTAATCAATAACCAATAACTAATCAATATCTGCAGCTCAGATCAGCTCCCTCATGGCCATGTAGCGCCGGTTCCTGACCTGGGTGTGGCTCAGATTGATCCACATTGATTATCGATCATTTATTGATAACTAATCCACATTTACCAATACCTAATCAATAACCGATAGCTAATCAATAACTGTACCTCGGATCAGCTCCCTCATGGCCATGTAGCGCCGGTTCCTGACCTGGGTGTGGCTCAGATTGATCCACATTGATTATCGATCATTTATTGATAACCAATCCATATTTACCAATAACCAATCAATACCTAATCAATAACCGATAGCTAATCAATAGTTTTACCTCGGATCAGCTCCCTCATGGCCATGTAGCGCCGGTTCCTGACCTGGGTGTGGCTGGATTGATCCACATTGATTATCGATCACTTATTGATAACTAATCAATATTTATCAATACCTAATCAATAACCGATAGCTAATCAATAACTGTACCTCGGATCAGCTCCCTCATGGCCATGTAGCGCCGGTTCCTGACCTGAGTGTGGCTGGATTGATCCACATTGATTATCGATCATTTATCGATCATTTACCAATATTTATCAATAATTATTAATATTTAATTAATATTATCAATATCTAATCAATAACTAATCAATATTTGTACCTCGGATCAGCTCCCTCATGGCCATGTACCGCCGGTTCCTGACCTGGCTGTGGCTGCATTGATCCACATTGATTATCGATCACTTATTGATAACTAATCCATATTTACCAATACCTAATCAATAACCGATAACTAATCAATAGTTTTACCTCGGATCAGCTCCCTCATGGCCATGTAGCGCCGGTTCCTGACCTGGGTGTGCCGCGGGTTTTTTTGGGGCCGTTTCCGGGGAATTTGGGGCTCCGGGGGGTCCATGGGGGGTCCCAAAAAATGGGGGAGGGGCCAAAAAATGGGGGAGGGGCTTCAAAAAATGGGGGAGGGGCTTAAAAAATGGGGGAGGGGCTCCAAAAAATGGGGGCGGGGCTTCGAAAATGGGGGGGCTTTAAAAAATGGGGGAGGGGCTTCAAAAATGGGGGCGGGGCTTAAAGAAATGGGGAGGGGCTTCAAAAATGGGGGAGGGGCTTAAAAATGGGGGCGGGGCTTCAAAAAATCCCCAAAATCTCCTCAGGGACCCCAAAATTTCCTTCAGGGACCCCAAAATTTCCTCCGGGACCCCAAAAATCCCCTCAGGGACCCCAAAATTTCCTCAGGGACCCCAAAATTCCCCTCAGGGACCCCAAAATTTTCCCCGGGACCCCAAAATTCCCTCAGAGACCCCAAAATTCCCTCAGGGACCCCAAAATTTCCTCAGGGACCCCAAAATTCCCTCAGGGACCCCAAAATTCAGTCAAAGAGCCCCAAAATTCAGTCAAGGATCCCCAAAATTTCCTCAGGGACCCCAAAATTTCCTCAGAGACCCCAAAATTCCCTCAGGGACCCCAAAATCCCCTCAGAGACCCCAAAATTCCCTCAGGGACCCCAAAATTCCCTCAGGGACCCCAAAATCCCCTCAGGGACCCCAAAATTCAGTCAAAGAGCCCCAAAATTTCCTCAGGGACCCCAAAATTTCCTCAGGGACCCCAAAATCCCCTCAGAGACCCCAAAATTTCCTCAGGGACCCCAAAATTCCATCAGGGACCCCAAAATCCCCTCAGGGACCCCAAATTTTTCCCGGGACCCCCAAAATTCCCTCAGGGACCCCAAAATTCAGTCAAAGAGCCCCAAAATCCCCTCAGGGACCCCAAAATCCCCTCAGGGACCCCAAAATTCAGTCAATGAGCCCCAAAATTCAGTCAAAGAGCCCCAAAATTTCCTCAGGGACCCCCAAAATCCCCTCAGGGACCCCCAAAATCCCCTCAGGGACCCCAAAATCACCTCAGGGACCCCAAATTCAGTCAAAGAGCCCAAAATTCCCTCAGGGACCCCAAAATTCAGTCAAAGAGCCCCAAAATCCCCTCAGGGACCCCAAAAATCCCCTCAGGGACCCCAAAATCCCCTCAGGGACCCCAAAATTCAGTCAAAGAGCCCCAAAATTCCCTCAGGGTCCCCAAAATTCCCTCAGGGACCCCAAAATTCAGTCAAAGAGCCCCAAAATTTCCTCAGGGACCCCAAAATTTCCTCAGGGACCCCAAAATTTCCTCAGGGACCCCAAAATTCAGTCAAAGAGCCCCAAAATTCCTCTCAGGGACCCCAAAATTCAGTCAAGGAACCCCAAAATTTCCTCAGGGACCCCAAAATTTCCTTCAGGAACCCCAAAATTCAGTCAAAGAGCCCCAAAATCCCCTCAGAGACCCCAAATTTTTCCCGGGACCCCCAAAATTCCCTCAGGGACCCCAAAATCTCTTCAGGGACCCCAAAATTCCCTCAGGGACCCCAAAATTCCCTCAGGGACCCCAAAATCCCCTCAGGGACCCCAAAATTTCCTCAGGGACCCCAAAATTCCCTCAGGGACCCCAAAATTTCCCTCAGGGACCCCAAAATCCACTCAGGGACCCCAAAAATCCCCTCAGGGACCCCAAAATCCCCTCAGGGACCCCAAAATTTTCTCCGGGACCCCAAAATTCCCTCAGGGCCCTCAAGGCCCGGGCGGGGCCCGCACCCCAATCCCCCTCAGGGAGCCCCAAAACCGCCCCAAAACCCCTCCAGGACCCCCAAAATCCGCGCGGGGACCCCCAAAATCCACTCAGGGACCCCAAAATCCCCTCAGGGACCCCCAAAATCCGCGCGGGGACCCCAAAATTCAGTCAAAGAGCCCCAAAACTTCCCCGTGGTTCCGTCCGGACCCGTTTCAGTGCGACACCGGCGGCGCTTCGCGGAGCGCGTGCGGCGCGATTTGACGTCACTTCCGGTAAGGGAAGCAGCGGCTTCGCCCGAAGGTTCCGGGAGATGTTGGTTCCGGGAGGACCCAAAAATTCCCAAATTTTTCCAAATTTTTCCCAAATTTTTCCAAAATTTTCCCCAAAATTTTTCCCGGAATGGGATAGAAAAGGCGGGGCTGGGGCAGAGCGCGCGGCTTTCAGCGCTTTTCCCTCGTTTTGTTCTCCCCTCTGTAAAAATCAGCGGCCAAAAAACCCCAAATTCCCCCAAAATTTCCTCAAAAAAATCCCAAATTCCCCCAAAATTTCCTCCAAAAAAACCCAAAATTCCCCCCAAAACCTCCAAGTTCTCCAAATTTCCCCCCAAATTCCAAAATTCCCCAAAAAACCCAAATTCCCTCAAAACTCCACTCCAAAAACCCCCAAAATTCCCCCAAAATCCTCCAAAATTCACCCAAAATTCAACCCAAACCCCTCATTTCCCCCAAAAATTTACCCAAAACCCCAAAATTTGCCCCCAAGAACTCCAGAATTTTCCCCTAAAAAACCCAAATCTTCCCAAAAACCCAAAATTTCCCCCAAAGCCCCAAAATTGGCCACAAAAATCCCGAATTTCCCCCAAAATTTCCCCCAGGATCCCAAAAATTTCCCTCAAAACCCCAAAATTTCCCCCCAAAAAACTCCAAAATTTCCCCCCAAAAACCCAAAATTCATCCAAAACCCCAAATTTCCCCCAAAATCCCAAATTTTCCCCCAAAACCCCAAATTCCCCCAAAATTTCCTCAAAAAACCCCAAAATTCCCCCCAAAACCCCAAAATTCCCCCCAAACCCCTCCAAGTTCCCCAAATTTTCCCCCAAATTCCAAAATTCCCAAAAAAACCCCAAATTCCCTCAAAACTCCACTCCAAAAAACCCCAAAATTCACCCAAAATCCTCCAAAATTCACCCAAAATTCAACCCAAACCCCTCATTTCCCCCCAAAATTTACCCAAAACCCCCAAAATTCACCCAAAACCCCCAAAATTCACCCCAAAAATCCAAATTCCCCCAAAAACCCCAAATCTTCCCAAAATCCCAAATTTCCCCCAAAGCCCCAAAATTGACCCCAAAAAACCCCAAATTTTCCCCCAAAATTTCCCCCAGGACCCCAAAAATTTCCCTCAAAAAATCTCCAAATCCCCCCCAAAAAACCCCAAAATTTCCCCCCAAAAAACCCCAAAATTTCCCCCCAAAAACCCAAAATTCATCCAAAACCCCAAATTTCCCCCAAAATCCCAAATTTCTCCCCAAAATCCCAAATTCCCCCAAAATTTCCTCAAAAAAATCCCAAATTCCCCCAAAATTTCTTCAAAAAAACCCAAAATTCCCCCCAAACCCCTCCAAGTTCCCCAAATTTTCCCCCAAATTCCAAAATTCCAAAAAAAAACCCAAATTCCCTCAAAACTCCACTCCAAAAAACCCAAAATTCACCCAAAATCCTCCAAAATTCACCCAAAATTCAACCCAAACTCCTCATTTCCCCCCAAAATTTACCCAAAACCCCAAAATTTGCACCCAAGAACTCCAGAATTTCCCCCCAAAAAAACCCAAATATTCCCAAAAACCCCAAATTTCCCCCAAAGCCCCAAAATTGGCCACAAAAAAACCCCAAATTTTCCCCCCAAATTTCCCCCAGGACCCCAAAAATTTCCCGCAAAACCCCAAAATTTCCCCCCCAAAAAACCCCAAAATTTCCCCCCAAAAACCCAAAATTCATCCAAAACCCCAAATTTTCCCCAAAATCCCAAAATTTCCTCAAAAAAATCCCAAATTCCCCCAAAATTTCCTCAAAAAAAACCCAAAACTCCACTCCAAAAAACCCCAAAATTTCCCCCAAAATCCCAGATTTCCCCCAAAACCCCAAATTCCCCCAAAATTTCCTCAAAAAAACCCCAAAATTCCCCCCAAACCCCTCCAAGTTCCCCAATTTTTCCCCCAAATTCCCAAAATTCCCCAAAAAAACCCAAATTCCCTCAAAACTCCACTCCAAAAAACCCAAAATTCACCCAAAATCCCCCAAAATTCACCCAAAATTCAACCCAACCCCTCATTTCCCCCCAAAATTTACCCAAAACCCCAAAATTTGTCCCCAAGAACTTCAGAATTTCCCCCCAAAAACCCCAAATCTTCCCAAAAACCCAAAATTTCCCCCAAAGCCCCAAAATTGGCCCCAAAAAAACCCCAAATTTTCCCCCAAAATTTCCCCCAGGACCCCAAAAATTTCCCTCAAAAAATCTCCAAATCCTCCCAAAAAAACCCCAAAATTTCCCCCAAAAACCCAAAATTCATCCAAAAACCCAAAATTCCCCCAAAATCCCAAATTTCCCCCCAAAATCCCAAATTCCCCCAAAATTTCCTCAAAAAAATCCCAAATTCCCCCAAAATTTCCCCCAAAGCCCCAAAATTGGCCCCAAAACCCCGAATTTCCCCCCAAAATTTCCCCCAGGACCCCAAAAATTTCCCTCAAAACCCCAAAATTCCCCTCAAAAAACCCCAAAATTTCCCCCCAAAACCCCAAAATTCATTCAAAACCCAAAATTTCCTCCAAAATCCCAAATTTCCCCCCAAAACCCCAAATTCCCCCAAAATTTCCTCCAAAAAACCCAAAATTCCCCCAAAATTTCCTCCAAAAAACCCCAAATTCCCCCAAAATTTCCTCAAAAAAATCCCAAATTCCCCCAAAATTTCCTCAAAAAAACCCCAAAATTCCCCCCAAAACCTCCAAGTTCCCCAAATTTTCCCCCAAATTCCAAAATTCCCCAAAAAAACCCCAAATTCCCTCAAAACTCCACTCCAAAAAACCCAAAATTCACCCAAAATCCCCCAAAATTCACCCAAAATTCAACCCAAACCCCTCATTTCCCCCCAAATTTTACCAAAACCCCAAAATTTGCCCCCAAGAACTCCAGAATTTCCCCCCAAAAAAACCCCAAATATTCCCAAAACCCCAAAATTTCCCCCAAAGCCCCAAAATTGGCCCCAAAAAAACCCAAATTTTCCCCCAAAATTTCCCCCAGGACCCCAAAAATTTCCCTCAAAACCCCAAAATTTCCCCCCAAAAAACCCCAAAATTTCCCCCCAAAAACCCAAAATTCATCCAAAACCCCAAATTTCCCCCAAAATCCCAAAATTTCCTCAAAAAACCCCAAATTCCCCCAAAATTTCCTCAAAAAAACCCCAAAATTCCCCCCAAAACCTCCAAGTTCCCCAAATTTTCCCCCAAATTCCAAAATTCCCCAAAAAAACCCAAATTCCCTCAAAACTCCACCCAAAAACCCCAAAATTCACCCAAAATCCCCCAAAATTCACCCAAAATTCAACCCAAACTCCTCATTTCCCCCCATAATTTACCCAAAACCCCCAAAATTCACCCCAAGAACTCCAGAATTTCCCCCCAAAAACCCCAAATCTTCCCAAAAACCCAAAATTTTCCCCAAAGCCCCAAAATTGGCCACAAAAAAACCCAAATTTTCCCCCAAAATTTCCCCCAGGACCCCAAAAATTTCCCTCAAAACCCCAAAAATTCCCCCCAAAAAACCCCAAAATTTCCCCAAAAAAACCCAAAATTCATCCAAAACCCCAAATTTCCCCCAAAATCCCAAAATTTCCTCAAAAAAATCCAAAATCCCCCAAAATTTCCTCCAAAAAAACCCAAAATCCGTCCAAAAAACCCAAAATTTCCCCCAAAATCCAAAATTTCCCCCCAAAACCCCAAATCCCCCCAAAATTTCCTCCAAAAAAACCAAAATTTCCCCCAAAAAACCCCAAAATACCCCTCCAAGTTCCCCAAATTTTCCCCCAAATTCCAAAATTCCCCAAAAAAACCCAAATTCCCTCAAAACTTCACTCCAAAAAACCCAAAATTCACCCAAAATCCCCCAAAATTCACCCAAAATTCAACCCAAACCCCCAAAATTCACCCCAAAATTTACCCAAAACCCCAAAATTTGCCCCCAAGAACTCCAGAATTTCCCCCCAAAAACCCCCAAATATTCCCAAAAACCCCAAATTTCCCCCAAAGCCTCAAAATTGGCCACAAAAAAACCCCAAATTTTCCCCCAAAATTTCCCCCAGGATCCCAAAAATTTCCCTCAAAACCCCAAAACCCCCCCCAAAAAAACCCAAAATTTCCCCCAAAATCCCAAAATTCATCCAAAACCCCAAATTTCCCCCAAAATCCCAAATTTCCCCCCAAAACCCCAAATCCCCCAAAATTTCCTCCAAAAAACCCCAAAATTCCCCTCAAACCCCTCCAAGTTCCCCAAATTTTCCCCCAAATTCCAAAATTCCCAAAAAACCCCAAATTCCCTCAAAACTCCACTCCAAAAAAACCCAAAATTCCCCCAAAATCCCCCAAAATTCACCCAAAATTCAACCCAAACTCCTCATTTCCCCAAAAAATTTACCCAAAACCCCCAAAATTCACCCCAAAAAATCCAAATTCCCCCAAAAACCCCAAATATTCCCAAAACCCCAAAATTTCCCCCAAAGCCCCAAAATTGGCCACAAAAAACCCCAAATTTTCCCCAAAATTTCCCCCAGGAGCCCAAAAATTTCCCTCAAAACCCCAAAATTTCCCCCCAAAAAACCCCAAAATTTCCCCCAAAAACCCAAAATTCATCCAAAACCCCAAAATTTCCCCCAAAATCCCAAAATTTCCTCAAAAAAATCCCAAATTCCCCCAAAATTTCCTCAAAAAAATCCCAAAATTCATCCAAAAAACCCCAAAATTTCCCCCAAAATCCCAAATTTCCTCCCAAAACCCCAAATTCCCCCAAAATTTCCTCAAAAAAACCCCAAAATTTCCCTCAAACCCCTCCAAGTTTTCAAAATTTTCCCCCGAATTCCAAAATTCCCCAAAAAACCCCAAATTCCCTCAAAACTCCACTCCAAAAAAAACCAAAATTCACCCAAAATCCTCCAAAATTCACCCAAAATTCAACCCAAACTCCTCATTTCCCCCAAAATTTACCCAAAACCCCAAAATTTGCACCCAAGAACTCCAGAATTTCCCCCCAAAAAAACCCCAAATCTTCCCAAAACCCCAAATTTCCCCCAAAGCCCCAAAATTGGCCCCAAAAAAACCCAAATTTTCCCCCCAAATTTCCCCCAGGACCCCAAAAATTTCCCTCAAAACCCCAAAATTTCCCCCCAAAAAAACCCAAAATTTCCCCCAAAAAAACCCAAAATTCATCCAAAACCCCAAAATTTCCCTCAAAATCCCAAATTTCCCCCCAAAATCCCAAATTCCCCCAAAACTCCACCCCAAAAACCCCAAAATTTTGCCCTAAAAATCCCAAAATTTTGCCCTAAAAATCCCAAAATTCACCCCAAATCCCCCAAAATTCACCCCAAAATTCGCGTCAGAGGGGAGACCCCAAAAAACCCTCCCCAAAATCCCCCCAAAAATCCCCCCAAAAATTCCCCAAAAAAGCTGAAAACGTAAATTTTTTTATTTCACATTTTTCACACCTTCGGTTTGGGGAAAACCCCAAAATTCCCGAGATTTTTCCGGGATTTTTTGTTATTTTTTGGGGGGTTTCCCCATTTTTTCCACCCCCCTCCCCAAAATTCCCTCCCCCCCCTCCCCAAATTAAGTGCAAATAAATAAAAAGTGGAAAAAATGGGAAAAATGGTTAAAAATGGGAAAAAATGGGGAAAAAATGGGAAAAAAATGGGAAAAATGACCCCCCCAATTTGGGGGGGGGAGGGGGACGGAGGAAAAATTGGGGGAGGGGCGACCCCCAACCCCCCCCCAAAAAAATTGGGGGGATCCCCAAAAAAAAAGAGCCAAAAATGGCAAAAAAAGGAAAAAAAAAAGGCAAAAAAAAGGCAAAAAAAAGGAAAAAAAAAAAAAGAAAAAAAAAGGAAAAAAAAGGAAAAAAAAAGGAAAAAAAATGGAAAAAAAAGGGAAAAAAAGGAAAAAAAAAGGAAAAAAAAAGGAAAAAAAAAGGAAAAAAAAAGGAAAAAAAAAGGAAAAAAAAAAGAAAAAAAAAAGAAAAAAAAAGGAAAAAAAAGGGAAAAAAAGGAAAAAAAAAAGGAAAAAAAAAGGCAAAAAAGGAAAAAAAAAGGCAAAAAAAGGCAAATTTTAAAAAATGGGGGAGGGTCCCCAAATTTTGGGCGACCCCCCCCAAAAACCGCGTGAAAAATTGGGGGGACCCCCCCCAAAATAATTTGGGGACCCCCCCAGACCCCGAAGGGGTTTTGGGGTTTTTTTTGTGTTTTTTGCCCAAAAGCCGCAGATTTGGACCCAAAATTTGGGGTTTTTTTGGGGGGGTGGGGGAGGGGAGCCCCCCCAAAAATTTGGGTTTTTGGGGACCCCCCCCCCAAAATTCCTGCGGGGTCCCCGAGGTCGGGCAGAGGCACCTGGTCCTGGAAGGGAAGGAAAGGGTTAAATTTTGGGGCAAATTTTGGGGATTTTGGGGCATTTTAGGGTTAAATTTTGGGGGAAATTTCGGGGATTTTGGGGCATTTTAGGGTTAAATTTTGGGGGAAATTTTGGGGCATTTTAGGGTTAAATTTTGGGGGAAATTTGGGGGTTTTGGAGCATTTTAGGGTTAAATTTTGGGGGAAATTTTGGGGGAATTTGGATTAATTTTGGGGTTAAATTTGGGGGGAAATTTGGGGGTTTTGGGGCATTTTAGGGTTAAATTTTGGGGGAAATTTGGGGATTTTGGGGCATTTTAGGGTTAAATTTTGGGGTTAAATTTTGGGGGAATTTGGGGTATTTTAGGGTTAAATTTGGGGTTAAATTTGGGGGGAAATTTGGGGATTTTGGGGCATTTTAGGGTTAAATTTGGGGGCAAATTTGGGGGTTTTGGGGCATTTTAGGGTTAAATTTTTGGGGGGTTTGGGGCATTTTAGGGTTAAATTTTGGGGTTAAATTTTGGGGGAATTTGGGGTATTTTAGGGTTAAATTTTGGGGGAATTTGGGGGGTCTTGGATTAATTTTCGGGTTAAATTTGGGGTGAAATTTGGGGGTTTTGGGGCATTTTAGGGTTAAATTTCGGGTTAAATTTGGGGGTTTTGGAGCATTTTAGGGTTAAATTTTGGGGGAAATTTTGGGGTTTCGGGGCATTTTAGGGTTAAATTTGGGGGGAAATTTGGGGTGTTTTGGATTAATTTTGGGGTTAAATTTTGGGGGTTTTGGATTAATTTTGGGGCATTTTAGGGTTAAATTTGGGGGGAAATTTTGGGGGAATTTGGATTAATTTTGGGGTTAAATTTGGGGTGAAATTTGGGGGGTTTTGGATTAATTTTGGGGTTAAATTTTGGGGGAAATTTGGGGGGTTTTGGATTAATTTTGGGGTTAAATTTGGGGTGAAATTTGGGGATTTTGGGGCATTTTAGGGTTAAATTTGGGGGGAAATTTTGGGGGTTTTGGGGCATTTTAGGGTTAAATTTTGGGGGAAATTTCGGGGGTTTTGGGGCATTTTAGGGTTAAATTTTGGGGGGAAATTTGGGGGTTTTGGGGCATTTTAGGGTTAAATTTGGGGGGAAATTTGGGGGTTTTGGGGCATTTTAAGGTTAAATTTGGGAGGAAATTTGGGGGTTTTGGGGCATTTTAGGGTTAAATTTTGGGGGAAATTTGGGGGTTTTGGGGCATTTTAGGGTTAAATTTTGGGGAAAATTTTGGGGGTTTTGTGGCATTTTAGGGTTAAATTTTGGGGGGAAATTTGGGGGATTTTGGATTAATTTTGGGGTTAAATTTTGGGGGAAATTTGGGGGTTTTGGGGCATTTTAGGGTTAAATTTTGGGGGAAATTTGGGGATTTTGGATTAATTTTAGGGTTAAATTTGGGGGGAAATTTGGGGGTTTTGGGGCATTTTAGGGTTAAATTTTGGGGGAAATTTTGGGGGTTTTGGGGCATTTTAGGGTTAAATTTTAAGGGGAAATTTCGGGGGTTTTGGGGCATTTTAGGGTTAAATTTTGGGGGAAATTTTGGGGGTTTTGGGGCATTTTAGGGTTAAATTTGGGGGGAAATTTGGGGGATTTTGGGGCATTTTAGGGTTAAATTTGGGGGAAATTTGGGGGTTTTGGGGTATTTTAGGGTTAAATTTGGGGTGAAATTTGGGGGTTTTGGGGCATTTTAGGGTTAAATTTTGGGGGAAATTTTGGGGGTTTTGGGGCATTTTAAGGTTAAATTTTGGGGGAAATTTGGGGGTTTTGGGGCATTTTAGGGTTAAATTTTGGGGAAAATTTGGGGGTTTTGGGGCATTTTAGGGTTAAATTTTGGGGGAAATTTTGGGGGTTTTGGGGCATTTTAGGGTTAAATTTTGGGGGAAATTTTGGGGGTTTTGGATTAATTTTGGGGTTAAATTTTTGGGGAGTTTGGGGCATTTTAGGGTTCAGTTTTGGGAATTTTAGGAATTTTTAAGGGAATTTAGGGGTTAAATTTTGGGGGTATTTGGCGGATTTTGGGTTAAATTTTGGGGGTATTTGGCGGATTTTGGGGGAATTCAGGGATTAAATTTGGCGGATTTTGGGGGATTTAAGGGGTTAAATTTGGGGAATTTTGGGAAATTTTGTGGTTAAATTTTGTGGGGTCTCACCTGGATTTTTGGGATATTTTTGGGGGATCTCACCTGGATTTTTGGGATATTTTTGGGGGAATCTCACCTGGATTTTTGGGATATTTTTGGGGGGTCTCACCTGGATTTTTGAGGGATTTTGGGGGGATCTCACCTGGATTTTTTGGGATATTTTTGGGGGGTCTCACCTGGATTTTTTGGGATATTTTTGGGGGATCTCACCTGGATTTTTTGGGATATTTTTGGGGGGTCTCACCTGGATTTTTTGGGGCTATTTTGGGGTGTCTCACCTGGATTTTCTGGGATATTTTTGGGCGGTCTCACCTGGATTTTTGGGATATTTTTGGGGGGTCTCACCTGGATTTTTGGGATATTTTTGGGTGTCTCACCTGGATTTTTGGGGGGATTTTGGGGGGGTCTCCGGTGGGATTTTTGGGGAATCTCAGGTGGATTTTTTGGGATATTTTTCGGGTGTCTCACCTGGATTTTTTGGGATATTTTTGGGTGTCTCAGGTGGGATTTTTGGGGAATTTCAGGTGGATTTTTTGGGATATTTTTGGGGTGTCTTACCTGGATTTTTTGGGATATTTTTGGGGGGGTCTCACCTGGATTTTTTGGGGGTTGTCACCTGGATTTTTTGGGGCTATTTTGGGGCTATTTTGGGGTATCTCACCTGGATTTTCGGGATATTTTTGGGGGATCTCACCTGGGATTTTGGGGGGATCTAAGCTGGGATTTTTTGGGATATTTTTGGGGTGTCTCACCTGGATTTTGGGGATATTTTTGGGGGGTCTCACCTGGATTTTTTGGGATATTTTTGGGGGGTCTCACCTGGATTTTTGGGGGGATTTTGGGGGGTCTCAGGTGGGATTTTTGGGGAATCTCAGGTGGATTTTTTGGGATATTTCTGGGGGATCTCACCTGGATTTTCAGGATATTTTTGGGGAATCTCACCTGGGTTTTTTGGGATATTTTTGGGGGTCTCACCTGGATTTTTTGGGATATTTTTGGGGAATCTCACCTGGATTTTGGGGATATTTTTGGGGGGGTCTCACCTGGATTTTTGGGGGTGTCTCACCTGGATTTTTTGGGGCTATTTTGGTGTGTCTCACCTGGATTTTTGGGATATTTTTGGGGGGTCTCACCTGGATTTTTGGGATATTTTTGGGGGGGGTTTAGCTGGGATTTTTGGGATATTTTTGGGGTGTCTCACCTGGATTTTTTGGGGCTATTTTAGGGGAATCTCACCTGGATTTTTTGGGATATTTTTGGGGGATCTCACCTGGACTTTTTGGGATATTTTTGGGGGATCTCACCTGGATTTTTTGGGGCTATTTTGGGGGGGGTCGCAGGTGGGATTTTTGGGGAATTTCAGGTGGATTTTTTGGGATATTTTTGGGGGGTCTCACTTGGATTTTTGGGATATTTTTGGGGGTCTCAGGTGGGATTTTTGGGGAATCTCAGGTGGATTTTTTGGGATATTTTTGGGGGGTCTCACCTGGATTTTTTGGGATATTTTTGGGGGGTCTCACCTGGATTTTTTGGGATATTTTTGGGGTGTCTCACCTGGACTTTTTGGGATATTTTTGGGGTATCTCACCTGGATTTTCTGGATATTTTTGGGGGTCTCAGGTGGGATTTTTGGGGGTTGTCACCTGGATTTTTTGGGGCTATTTTGGGGGGTCTCAGCTGGGATTTTTGGAGGGGATCTCACCTGGATTTTTTGGGGTGTCTCACCTGGATTTTTTGGGATATTTTTGGGGGGATCTCACCTGGATTTTTGGGATATTTTTGGGGGGTCTCACCTGGAATTTTTGGGATATTTTTGGGGTGTCTCACCTGGATTTTTTGGGGCTATTTTGGGGGGATCTCAGGTGGGATTTTTGGGGAATCTCAGGTGGATTTTTTGGGATATTTTTTGGGTGTCTCACATGGATTTTTGGGATATTTTTGGGGTGTCTCACCTGGATTTTTTGGAGGGTCTCACCTGGATTTTTTGGGGCTATTTTGGGGTGTTCTCACCTGGATTTTTTGGGATATTTTTGGGTGACTCACCTGGATTTTTTGGGATATTTTTGGGGGGTCTCACCTGGATTTTTGGGATATTTTTGGGGGGGTCTCACCTGGATTTTTGAGGGGATTTTGGAGGGTCTCAGGTGGGATTTTTGGGGAATCTCAGGTGGATTTTTTGGGATATTTTTGGGGTGCCTCACCTGGATTTTTTGGGGCTATTTTGGGGGGTCTCAGGTGGGATTTTTGGGATATTTTTCGGGTGTCTAATATGGTTTTTTGGGATATTTTTGGGGTGTCTCACCTGGATTATTTGGGGCTATTTTGGGGGTTCTCACCTGGATTTTTGGAGGGATTTTGGGAGGGTCTCAGGTGGGATTTTTGGTATATTTTTGGGGTGTCTCACCTGGATTTTTTGGATATTTTTTGGGGTGTCTCACCTGGATTTTTTGGGATATTTTTGGGGGGTCTCAGCTGGATTTTTGGGGGGATTTTGGGGGGGTCTTAGCTGCGATTTTTGGGGGATCTCACCTGGATTTTTTGGGATATTTTTCGGGTGTCTAATATGGATTTTTGAGGGATTTTGGGGGTCTCACCTGGATTTTTGGGATATTTTTGGGGGTGTCTCACCCGGATTTTTGGGATATTTTTTGGGTGTCTAATATGGATTTTTGGGATATTTTTGGGGAATCTCACCTGGATTTTTTGGGATATTTTTGGGGTGTCTCACCTGGATTTTTTGGGATATTTTTGGGGTGTCTCACCTGGATTTTTGGGATTTTTTGGGGGTCTCAGCAGCCGCAGCTCTGCCGGTTCGGGGCCGGAGCCCCCCGGGGCTGCCGGAGCTGCCGGAGCGACGCGTCCCCGTACTGGATCCCCGACCCCATCCGCTCGGGATCCAGCTCCCCTGGCAGGGAAAAATGGGAATTTTGGGATCACAGAATCCAGAAAAATCCCCCCCAAATTCCCCCAAATCCCCTAAAAAAAACCCGGGGTTCTGGGGCCCCAAAATCCCCTAAAATCCCCCAAAATCCTCCCAAATCCCCTAAAAAAACCCGGGGTTCTGGGGCCCAAAATTCCCCCAAAATCCCCTAAAATCCCCCCAAAATCCCTGATCCCATCCGCTCGGGATCCAGCTCCCCTGGGAGGGAAAAAAATGGGAATTTTGGGGTCCCAAATCCCCCGAAATCCCTGGGAAAAAATTGGGAATTTTGGGGTCCCAAATCCCCCCAAATTCCTGGGAAAAAAAAAAAAAAAAAGGGAATTTTGGGGTCCCAGATCCCCATACTGGATCCCAAATCCAAATTCCAAATCCCCAAATCCCAAATCCCAAATCCCAAATCCCAAATCCCAAATCCCAAATCCCAAATCCCCAAATCCCAAATCCCCAAATCCCAAATCCCCAAATCCCGATCCCAAATCCCAAATCCCAAATTCCCAAATCCCAAATCCCAAATCCCAAATCCCAAATCCCAAATCCCCAAATCCCAAATCCCAAATCCCCAAATCCCAAATCCCCAAATCCCAAATCCCAAATCCCCAAATCCCCAAATCTGAAATCCCAAATTCCCAAATCCCAAATCCCAAACCCCAAATCCCAAATCCCCAATCCCAAACCCCAAATCCCCAATCCCCAAATCCCAAATCCCAAATCCCAAATCCCAAATTCCCATATCCCAAATCCCCAAAATTCCCAAATCCCAAATTCCGGCGGTACCGGAGTCGATCTTGTTGAGGATGGTTCTGGCGCACTTGAGGAACGCCAAAATTCCCCAAATTCCTCATTCCCAGGGATCCATCCCTTCACCCCCTGGATCCCAAATTCCCGATCCCAAATCCCAAATCCCAAATCCCAAAATTCCCAAAATCCCAAATTCCGGCAGTACCGGAGTCGATCTTGTTGAGGATGGTTCTGGCGCACTTGAGGAACCCCAAAATTCCCCAAATTCCTCATTCCCATGGATCCATCCCCTCCATCCCTGGATCCCAAATCCCAAATCCCAAATCCCAAAATCCCAAATCCCAAATCTTCAATCCCAAATTCCCAAAATTCCCAAATCCCAAATTCCGGCGGTACCGGAGTCAATCTTGTTGAGGATGGTCCTGGCGCACTTGAGGAACGGCAAAATTCCCGATTTCCCCAAAATTCCCGTTCCCCCAATCCCAAATCCCAAATCCCCAAATCCCAAACCCTCCATCCCAAATCCCAAATCCCAAATCCCAAATCCCAAATCCCAAAATTCCCAAATTCCGGCGGTACCGGAGTCGATCTTGTTGAGGATGGTTCTGGCGCACTTGAGGAACGCCTCCTCCACGTTCTCGCCCGTCAGCGCGCTCGTCTCCAGGAACATCAGCTCTGAATCCCGGAATTCCCAAAATTCCAATCGGGAATTCCCGAAATTCCCATCGGGAATATTCCCAGGATCCCGTTATTCCCCCAAAATCCCGTTATTTCCTCCAGGAATGCCCCAAAATCCCGTTATTCCCCCAGGATCCCGTTATTCCCATGGGAATATTCCCAAAATCCCGTTATTCCCACTGGGAATATTCCCAAAATCCCGTTATTCCCATGGGAATATTCCCAAAATCCCGTTATTCCCATGGGAATATTCCCAAAATCCTGTTATTCCCCCAGGATCCCGTTATTTCCTCCAGAAATCCCCCAAAATCCCGTTATTCCCACTGGGAATATTCCCAAAATCCCGTTATTCCCACTGGGAATATTCCCCAAATCCCGTTATTCCCACTGGGAATATTCCCAAAATCCCGTTATTCCCATTGGGAATATTCCCAATATCCCGTTATTCCCATGGGAATATTCCCAATATCCCGTTATTCCCCCAGGATCCCGTTATTCCCATGGTAATATTCCCAAAATCCCGTTATTCCCATGGGAATATTCCCAATATCCCGTTATTCCCATGGGAATATTCCCAAAATCCCGTTATTCCCATTGGGAATATTCCCAAAATCCCGTTACTCCCATGGGAATATTCCCAGAATCCCGTTATTCCCATGGGAATATTCCCAACATTCCCGTTATTCCCATGGGAATATTCCCAAAATCCCGTTATTCCCATGGGAATATTCCCAAAATCCCGTTATTCCCATGGGAATATTCCCAAAATCCCGTTATTCCCATGGGAATATTCCCAGGATCCCGTTATTCCCATGGGAATATTCCCAAAATCCCGTTATTCCCCCAAAATCCCGTTATTCCATCTGGGAATATTCCCAGGATCCCGTTATTCCATCTGGGAATATTCCCAGGATCCCGTTATTCCCATGGGAATATTCCCAAAATCCCGTTATTCCCATGGGAATATTCCCCCATTATCCCGTTATTCCCATGGGAATATTCCCAACATTCCCGTTATTCCCATGGGAATATTCCCAAAATCCCGTTATTCCCATGGGAATATTCCCAGGATCCCGTTAATCCCGTTATTCCATCCAGGAATTTTCCCCAAAAATTATTCCCCCAAAATCCCATTTTTCCCCCAAAATCCCTCAATCCCAAATCCCATTTTCCCCCATTATTTCCCATTATTCCCCCATTAATTCCCATTATTTTCCCATTATCCCACAATCCTAAATCCCCATTTTTCCCCAAAATCCCTCAATCCCAAATCCCATTTTTCCCCCATTATTTCCCATTATTCTCCCATTAATTCCCATTATTTTCCCATTATCCCACAATCCTAAATCCCCTTTTTGCCCCAAAATCCCTCAATCCCAAATCCCATTTTCCCCCATTTTTCCCCAAATTCCCACAATCCCAAATCCCATTTTTACCCATTATTTCCCATTTTCTCCCCATTTTTTCCAATTTTCTCCTGTTTTTTTCCCATTTTTTCCCATTTTTTCCATTTTTTCCCCATTTTGTCCCGTTTTCCCCGTTTTTCTGACCATTTTCCCGGGCAAAGCACAAGACCTCCAGGAATGTCACCTCCCATGATCCCAAACCCCTTTTACCCCATTTTTTCCCATTTTCTCCCCATTTTTTCCCGTTTTTTTTCCATTTTTTTTGCATTTTTTCCCATTTTAACCCATTTTTCCCTGTTTTGCCCATTTTTTCCCATTTTCCCCATTTTTCACACCATTTTCTTGGGCGAATCTCGAGGCCTCCAGGAACGTCACCTCCACACGATCCCAAACCCCTTTTATCCCATTTTTTCCCACTTTCCCCCCATTTTTTCCAGTTTTTTTCCATTTTTCTCCCATTTTTTCCCGTTTTTTCCCATTTTTTCCCATTTTTTTCCCATTTTTTCCCATTTTCCCCGTTTTTCGGACCATTTTCCCAGGCGAATCTCAAGGCCTCCAGGAACGTCACCTCCCCACGATCCCAAACCCCTTTTACCCCATTTTTTCCCATTTTTTCCCATTTTTTCCAGTTTTTTTCCCATTTTTTTCCCGTTTTTTTCCATTTTTTTCCATTTTTCCCCGTTTTGCCCATTTTTTCCCATTTTCCCTTTTTTTTTGACCATTATCCCGGACGAAGCCCAAGACCTCCAGGAATGTCACCTCCCCACAATCCCAAACCCCTTTTACCCCATTTCTTCCCATTTTCTCCCCATTTTTTCCCCATTTATTCCCATTTTTCCCATTTTTTCCCCGTTTTTCCCCATTTTGCCCATTTTTTCCCATTTTCCCCATTTTTCAGACCGTTTTCCTTGGCAAAGCGCGAGGCCTCTGGGCAGGTCACCTCCCCATGATCCCAAACCCCTTTTATCCCATTTTATCCCATTTTATCCCAATTTTTTCCCATTTTTTCCCCTTTTTTCCCATTTTTTTCCCATTTTTTCCCCGTTTTTCCCCTTTTTGCCCATTTTTCCCATTTTCCCCGTTTTTCGCACCGTTTTCCTGTGCGAATCTCGAGGCCTCCAGCAATGTTACCTGCCCACGATCCCAAACCCCTTTTACCCCATTTTCTCCCATTTTCTCCCCATTTTTTCCCCTTTTTTTCCATTTTTTTCCCATTTTTGCCCATTTTTGCCCATTTTTTCCCATTTTCCCGGTTTTTCGCACCGTTTTCCTGTGCGAATCTCGAGGCCTCCAGGAATGTCACCTCCCCACGATCCCAAACCCCTTTTACCCCATTTTCTCCCATTTTCTCCCCGTTTCTCCCATTTTTTTTGCATTTTTTCCCATTTTTTCCCATTTTTCCATTTTTTTCCCATTTTTTCACGTTTTCCCCGTTTTTCTGACCGTTTTCCTGGGCGAATCTCGAGGCCTCCAAGAACGTCACCTCCCATGATCCCAAACCCCTTTTACCCCATTTTCTCCCCATTTTTTCCTTTTTTTCCCATTTTTTCCCATTTTTTCCCCATTTTTCCCCATTTTGCCCATTTTTTCCCATTTTCCCCGTTTTTCTGACCATTTTCCTGGGCAAAGCACAAGACCTACAGGCAGGTCACCTCCCCACGATCCCAAACCCCTTTTACCCCATTATTTCCCATTTTCTCCCCATTTTTTCCATATTTTTCCCTTTTTTTCCCATTTTTTCCCCGTTTTCCCCATTTTTTCCCATTTTCCCTGTTTTTCTGACCGTTTTTCCGGACAAATCTCGAGGCCTCCAGGAATGTCACCTCCCATGATCCCAAACCCCTTTTACCGCATTTTATCCCATTTTCTCCCCATTTTTTCCCGTTTTTTTTCCATTTTTTTCCGTTTTTTCCCATTTTTTCCCCGTTTTTCCCCGTTTTGCCCATTTTTTCCCATTTTCCCCATTTTTCTGACCATTTTCTCAGGCAAATCTCGAGGCCTCCAGGAATGTCACCTCCCACGATCCCAAACCCGTTTACCCCATTATTTCCCATTTTCTCCCCATTTTTTCCCATTTTATCCCTATTTTTCCCCTTTTTTTCCATTTTTTTTCCCATTTTTTCCCCGTTTTTCCCCATTTTGCCCATTTTTTCCCATTTTCCCCATTTTCCGGACCATTTTCCTGGGCGAATCTCGAGGCCTCCAGGAACGTCACCTCCCCACGATCCCAAACCCATTTTCCCCCATTTTTTCCCATTTTTCCCATTTTTTTCCATTTTTTCCCATTTTTCCCCATTTTTCCCCGTTTTGCCCATTTTTTCCCGTTTTCCCTGTTTTTCTGACCGTTTTCCTGTGCGAATCTCGAGGCCTCCAGGAACATCACCTCCCCACGATCCCAAACCCCTTTTACCCCATTTTTTCCCATTTTTTCCCCATTTATTCCCATTTTTCCCATTTTTTCCCATTTTTCCCCATTTTCCCCATTTTTTCCCATTTTCCCCGTTTTTCTGACCATTTTCCCGGGCAAAGCACAAGACCTCCAGGAATGTCACTTCCCCACAATCCCAAACCCCTTTTACCCCATTATTTCCCATTTTCTCCCCATTTTTTTTCAGTTTTTTTTCCATTTTTTTTCCATTTTTCCCCATTTTTCCCCGTTTTTCCCCATTTTGCCCATTTTTTCCCATTTTCCCCGTTTTTCAGACCGTTTTCCTGGGCGAATCTCGAGGCCTCCAGGAACGTCACCTCCCATGATCCCAAACCCCTTTTACCCCATTTTTTCCCATTTCTCCCCATTTTTTCCCCATTTATTCTCATTTTTTCCCATTTTTTCCCCGTTTTTGCCCATTTTCCCCATTTTTTCCCATTTTCCCCGTTTTTCTCACCATTTTCCTGGGCGAATCTCGAGGCCTCCAGGAACGTCACCTCCCCACAAACCCAAACCCCTTTTACCCCATTTTCTCCCATTTTCTCCCCATTTTTTCCTATTTTTTTTCCATTTTTCTCCCATTTTTCCCCATTTTTTCCCCGTTTTTCCCCGTTTTTCCCATTTTTTCCCATTTTCCCCGTTTTTCGCACCATTTTCCTGTGCGAATCTCGAGGCCTCCAGGAATGTCACCTCCCATGATCCCAAACCCCTTTTACCCCATTTTCTCCCCATTTTTTTTTCAGTTTTTTTCCATTTTTTTTGCATTTTTTCCCATTTTTTCCCCATTTTTCCCTGTTTTCCCCATTTTTTCCCATTTTCCCCGTTTTTCACACCGTTTTCCTGTGCGAATCTCGAGGCCTCCAGGAACGTCACCTCCCGTTCCCCCTCCAGGTCCTTCTTGTTGCCGCAGAGGATGATGACGATGTTGGGGCTGGCCAAGGTCCGCGCGTCCGTCAGCCACTGCGCCAGCGCGTTGGACGTCTCCCGGCTGGGAAATGGGGAAAAAAATGGCAGAAACGGGAAAAAACGGGAGAAAAATGTGAAAAACCGGAAAAAAACCAAAAAAAAACGAGAGAAAAACGTGAAAAATGGAAGAAAATGGCAAAAAAATGGGACCAAAAAGTCATAAATTCACATGTTGACCTCACAGACACTGCACCAGAGCGTTGGACATCTCCTGGCTGGAAATTGGGGACAGAAACGGCAGAAATGGGAAAAAACAAGAGAAAAATGTGAAAAAATGGGAAAAAATGGGAAAAAATGGGAAAAAAATTGGGGAAAAAATGGAAGAAAATGGGATAAAAAAGTCATAAATTCACATGATGATGTCACAGGCACTGCGCCAGAGCGTTGTACGTCTCCCGGCTGGGAAATGGGGACAGAAACGACAGAAATGGGAAAAAATGGGAGAAAAATGTGAAAAAATTGGGAAAAATGGGAAAAAACGGCTCCAAAGTGTCATAAATTCACATGATGACGTCATAAATTCATAGGATGACATCACAGCCATTGCGCCCGTGCATTGGACGTGTCCTGGCTGGGAAACGGGGTCAGAAATGCCAGAAATGGGAAAAAATGGGAAAAAAATGTGAAAAAATGGGGGAAAACCTGAGAAAATGGGAAAAAACGGCTCCAAAATGTCATAAATTCACTTGATGACGTCATAAATTCATAGGATGACGTCACAGCCACTGTGTCTGTGCATTGGACGTGTCCTGGCTGGGAAATGGGGTCAGAAATGCCAGAAATGGGAAAAAATGGGAAAAAACCGTGAAAAAATTGGGAAAAATGGGAAAAAACTGCTCCAAAGTGTCATAAATTCACATGATGACGTCATAAATTCATAGGATGACGTCACAGCCACTGCGCCATTGAATTGGACGTCTCCTGGCTGGGAAACGGGGTCAGAAATGCCAGAAATGGGAAAAAATGGGTGAAAAATGTGAAAAAACGGGAAAAAAATGGGGGAAAACCTGAGAAAATGGGAAAAAACGGCTCCAAAGTGTCCTAAATTCACATGATGATGTCATAAATTCACATGATGACGTCATAAGTGCGCGTGGTGATGTCACTCTCAGCCGGGGAAATGAAGGAAGAAATGGGAAAAAATTGGAAAAAAAGACAGAAATGCCCCAAAATGCCCCCGAAGGTCAGAAATCGGCAGCGGTGACGTCATCGCCCCCCCCCCGATGATGTCACCCGCGCGTTGATGACGTCACAGGCCACGCCCTCACCTGGTGATGTCATAGACGAGCAGCGCCCCGGCGGCCCCGCGGTAATAACTGCGCGTCACCGACCTGCGGGAATTGGGGGAAATTTGGGGGAATTTGGTAAATTTGGGGAAATTGGGAGAAATTTGGGGGAAAATTGGGAGAAATCTGGGGGAAATTGGGAAAATTTGTGGGAAAATTGGGGCAAAATGGGGGGAAATTGGGGAAATATGGGGGAAAATTTGGGGGGAATTAGGGAAATTTGGGGGGAAATTGGGGGAATTGGGGAAAATTGGAAAAAATTTGGGGGAAACTGGGGAAATTTGGGGGGAAATTGGGGAAATTTGTGGGAAAATTGGGGCAAAATGGGGGGAAATTGGGGAAATTTGGGTGAAAATTTGGGTGAAAATTTGGGAGGAATTAGGGAAATTTGGGGGGAAATTGGGGGAAATTGGGGGAATTGGGGAAAATTGGGGAAATTTTGGGGAAATTTGGGGAAATTTGGGGGAAATTGGGAAAATTTGGGGGGAAATCAGGGGGAAAATTGGGGAAATTTGGGGGAAATTGGGAAAATTTGGGGGGAAATCAGGGGGAATTTGGGGAAATTTGGGGGAAAATTGGGGGAAAATTGGGGAAATTTGGGGGGAAATTTGGGGGAAAATTGGAAGAAATTTGGGGAAAATTGGAAGAAATTGGGAGAAATTGGAAGAAATTTGGGGGAAAATTGGGGGGAAATTGGAGAAAATAATGGGGGAAAATCAGGAAAAATGTGAGGAAAATGGGGAAAAATTGGGGAAATTGGGGAATTTAGGGAAAATTAGGGGAAAATTTGGGGGGAAATTGGGGGAATTTGGGGAAATTGTGAAAAATAACGTGGAAATAATGGGGGAAAATTTGGGAAAAATGCGGGAAATTGGGGGGAAAATTGAGGGAATTGGGGAAAATAACAGAGAATAATGGGGGGAAATTGGGTAAAAATGTGAGAAAAATGGGGGAAATTTTGCGGGAATTTGGGAAAATTGGGGGGAATTTGGGAGAAAATTTGGGGAGAAATTAGGGAAATAGTGGGGGAAATTGGGGCAAATTTGAGAAAATAATGGGGGGAAATTGAGGAAAAATTGGGAGAATTTGGGGAAAATAACGGGGAAAATAATGGGGGGAAATTGGGGAAAAATTGGAGAAATTGGGGGAAAATTGAGAAAAATTGGAAAAAAATGTGAGGAAAATGGGGAAATTTGGGGGAATTCGGGGAAATTGGGGGAAATAATGGGGAAAATAATGGGGGAAAATTGGGGGGAAATTGGGGGAAAATTGGGAAAATAATGGGGGGAAATTGGGGGAAAATGTGAGAAAATGGGCAAAAATTTGGGGGAAACTGGCGAGATGGGAGAAAAATTGGAGGGAAATGTTGGGAAATTGGGAAAAATGGGGGGAATTAGGGGAAAAGTGGGGAAATTAATGGGGGAAATTGGGGAATTTTGGGGAATTTGGGGAAATTTGGGGAAAATGGGGGGAAAATTAGGGAAGTTAGGTAAAATTGGAAGAACTTAGGGGGAAAATTGGAAGAAATTTGGGGTGAAAGTAGGGGGAAATTGGGGGAAAATTGGGGGAAAATGTGAGGAAAATGGGGAAAAATTGGGGAAATAATGTGGAAATTGGGGGAAATAATGGGAAAAATAAATGGGGAGAAATTGGGGAAAATTCGGGGGGAATTTGGGGGAAAATGGGAAAATAACGGGGGGAAATGGGGGGAAATTGAGAGAAAATTGGGGAATTTGGAAAAAATAATGTGGGAAAATAATGGGGGGAAATTGGAGAAAAAAGGGAAAATAATGGGGGGAAATGGGGAAAATAATGGGGGGGGAATGTGGGAAAAATAGGGGAAAATTGGGGGGAAATTGGGGAATAATGGGAAAATAATGGGGGAAAATAATGGGAGAAAATGGGGGGGATGGGGGAAAATTTGGGGGAATTGGGGAAAATAATGGGGGAAAAATTGGGGAAAAATGGGGGGAAATTTGGGGTGAAATTGGGGGGAAATGGGAAAATAATTGGAGAAAATGGGGGGAATTTGGGGGAAATTAGGGAAAATATCAGGGAAAATAATGTCTGGGAATTGGGGGAAATGTGGGGAAAATTGGAAGAAATTTGGGGGGAAATTGGGGAAATAATGGGGGAAATTGGGGAAAATGGGAAAAATTGGGGGAAATTGGGAAGAATTGGGGGGAATGGAGAAAATGGGAAAAATGGCAGGAAATGGGGGAAAATAGGGTAAAATGAGGAAAAACTGGAGACAAAACTGGAAAAAAGAGAAGAAAAACATGAAACATTAGGAAAAATTATAGAAAAATGACAAATAAAAGAGGGAAAAAAGAAAAAAACAGGAAAAATCTGGAAAATCAGGAAAAATCAGAAAAAAACAGGGAAAAAAGAGGAAAAAAGTCAGGGAAAATCAGGAAAAATGAGGAAAAAATGAGCAAAAATCAGGAAAACGAGGAAAAACAACAGGAAAAATGAGGAAAAAATGAGGTAAAATGAGGAAAAATTATGAAAAAATCAGGAAAAATCAGGAAAAACTATGAAAAAAAGAAGGAAAAAATATTGAAAAAATTAGGAAAAAATGAGGAAAAATTAGGAAAAATGAAGAAAAAAGAAGGAAAAGAATCAGGGAAAAGTCAGGAAAAATCAGAAAAAATCAGGACAAATCAGGGAAAAAAGAAGGAAGAAATAATGAAAAAAATGAGGAAAAAAAATGAGGAAAAATTAGGAAAAATGAAGAAAAAAGGAGGAAAAAATCAGGGAAAAATCAGAAAAAAAATCAGGAAAAATCAGGAAAAATCAGAAAAAATCAGGGAAAATCAGGGAAAAAAGAAGGAAAAATAATGAAAAAAATAAGGAAAAAATGAGGAAAAATTTGGAAAAACGAAGAAAAAAGGAGGAAAAAATCAGGGAAAAATCAGAAAAAAAATCAGGAAAAATCAGGAAAAAATCAGAAAAAATCAGGAAAAATCAGGAAAAAAGAAGGAAGAAATAATGAAAAAAAATGAGGGAAAAAAATGAGGAAAAATTAGGAAAAATGAAGAAAAAAGGAGGAAAAAATCAGGGAAAAATCAGAAAAAAAAATCAGGAAAAATCAGGAAAAAAATCAGAAAAAATCAGGAAAAATCAGGGAAAAAAGAAGGAAGAAATAATGAAAAAAATGAGGGAAAAAAAAGAGGTTAAAATTAGGAAAAATGAAGAAAAAAAGGAGGAAAAAATCAGGGAAAAATCAGGAAAAAATCAGGAAAAATCAGGAAAAATCAGAAAAAATCAGGAAAAATCATGGAAAAAAGAAGGAAGAAATAATGAAAAAAATGAGGGAAAAAATGAGGAAAAATGAGGAAAAATAAAAAAGGAGGAAAAAATCAGGGAAAAGTCAGGGAAAAAATCAGGAAAAATCAGGAAAAAATCAGAAAAAATCAGGGAAAAAAGAGGAAAAAAATCTGGGAAAATCAGGAAAAATGAGGAAAAAATGTGCAAAATCAGGAAAATGAGGAAAACAACAGGAAAAATGAGAAAAAAATGAGGTAAAATGAGGTAAAATGAGGAAAAATGATGAAAAATGATGGAAAAATCAGGAAAAATCAGGAAAAAGAGAAGGAAGAAATAATGAAAAAATTGAGGAAAAAAAATGGGGAAAAATTAGGAAAAATGAAAAAAAAAGGAGGAAAAAATCAGGGAAAAGTCAGAAAAAAATCAGGAAAAATCAGAAAAAAAATCAGAAAAAATCAGGAAAAATCAGGGAAAATCAGGGAAAAAAGAAGGAAAAAATAATGAAAAAATGAGGAAAAAATGAGGAAAAATCAGGAAAAAAATCAGAAAAAATCAGGAAAAATCAGGGAAAAAAAAAGGGAAAAAAGGGAAAAAAGAGGAAAAAAGTGGGAAAAATGAGGGAAAAGTGGGATAAGAAGGGAAAAAGTAGAAAAAAAGGAATTTTGGACCTGAAGCGTTCCTGGCCGGCCGTGTCCCAGATCTGCAGTTTGACGCTTTTGCCGCCCACGTTGACGACTTTGGAGCCAAATTCCACCCCGATGGTGTGGTTGGAATCCTGCTTGACTGGAAAATGGGGAAAATTAGGGAAAAATTGGGAAAAATGAGAAAAAATGAGAAAAAAAAGGGGGAAAAATGGGGGGAAAAAGGGGAATAATGGGGGGAAAATGGGGGGAAATGGGGGGAAAATGGGGAGAAATGGGGGGAAATGGGGAAAGTGGGGAAAAATGGGAAAAAATGGGGAAAATTAGGGGAAAAAGGGGGGAAATGGGAGAAATTGGGAAAAAATTGGAAAAATAGGGAAAAATAGGGGGAAATGGAGAATAATGGGGAAAATGGGGAAAAATGGGGAAAAATGGGAAAAAAGAAAAAAAATGGGGAAAATGGGAAAAAACAGGGAAAAGGGCAAAAATGGGCAAAAATGGGCAAAAATGGGGGAAAAATGGGGAAAAAAGGAAAAATGGGGAAAAAAAGGAAAAATGGGGAAAATGGGGAGAAATGGGGAAAAATGGGGGAGAAATGGGGAAAATGGGGGGAAATGGGGAAAAATGGGAAAAAATGGGAAAAAATGGGAAAAAATGGGAAAAAAATGGAAAAAAAGGGTATTATTGGGAAAAATGGGAAAAATTGGGAAAATGGGGGAAATGGGGGAAACGGGGGAAAATGGGGAAAGTTGGGAAAAAATGGGGAAAAAATTGGGAAAGAAGTAAAAAATGGCAAAAAACGGAAAAAAAACCCCACAAATATTCCCAAAACTTCCCCCAAATTCCCCCAAAATGCAAAGATATTCACAAAAATTACCCAAAAATGCATAAAAATTCCCCAAAATGCCAAAAATCCTCAAAAATTTCCCAAATTAAAAAAAATCGCCAAAAATTCAAAAAAATAAAAAAAATTCCTCAGAAAATGCAAAAAAAAAATCTAAAAAATCCAGAAAAAGGCAAAAAAAATCTCAAAAAATGCAAAAAAATCCCCAAAAATTAAAAAAAATCCCAAAAAATTCCCAAATAACCCCAAGTAATGCCCAAAATTCCCTAAAATCCCCAGAATTCCCCCAAATTCCCCAAAAATGCCAAAAAACGGCAAAAAATTCACTAATATTCCCAAAACTTCCCCAAAATTCCCCAAAAATGCAAAAATATTCACAAAAATGGCAAAAAAATGCCCCAAAATGCAAAAAATCCTCAAAAATCCCCCAAATTAAAAAAAAATCCCCAAAAATTAAAAAAAACCTTTAAAAATCCTCAGAAAATGCCAAAAAAAAAATCAAAAAATTCCAGAAAAAAGCAAAAAAAATCTCAAAAAATGCTAAAAAATTCCCAAACATTAAAAAAAAATCCCCAAAAATTCCCAAATAACCCTAAGTAATGCCCAAAATTCCCTAAAATCCCCAGAATTCCCCCAAATTCTGCAAAAATGCCAAAAAACAGCAAAAAATTAACAAATATTCCCAAAACTTCCCCAAAATTCCCAAAAAATGCAAAAACATTCAAAAAAATCACCCAAAAATGGCAAAAAAATTCCCCAAAATACAAAAAATCCTCAAAAATTCCGCAAATTAAAAAAAAAACCCCAAAAATTCAAAAAAAAATTTAAAAAATCCTCAGAAAATGCCCCAAAAAAATCAAAAAAATCCAGAAAAAAGCAAGAAAAATCTCAAAAAATGCCAAAAAATCCCCCAAAAAATTGCCAAAAAATCCGCCAAATTCCCCAAAATCCCCCAAAATTCCCCAAAATCCCCAAGATTCCCCAAAATTCCCCAAAATTGCCCCAAATCCGGGCCCTACACTTGCTCTCGATGAAGTGGTGCAGCAGGCAGGATTTGCCGGTGCCGGCGCTGCCGATCACCAGGAACTTGAAGAGGAAATCTGGGAAAAAATTCCCAAAAAAATCCCAAATTTAGACACAAAATAATTCCCAAATTTAGACACAAAATAATTCCCAAATTCAGACCCAAAATCCCCAAATTTTGACCCAAAATTCCTAAATTTAGGCACAAAATTCCCAAATTTAGACGCAAAATTCCCATAGTTAGACCCAAAATTCCCAAATTCAGACATAAAATACCCCAAAATCCCCAAATTTAGACCCAAAATTCCCAAATTTAGTCCCCAAATTCCCCAAAAATCCCCAAAACTCCCACATTTAGACCCAAAAATCCCTAAAATTCCCAAATTTAGACCCAAAATCCCCAAATTTAGACCCCCAGATTCCCCAAAATTCCCCAGAATTCCCCAAAATTCCCAATTTTAGACACAAAATTCCCAAATTTAGACCCAAAATTCCCAAATTTAGATACAAAATCCCCCAACATTCCCTAATTTAGTCACAAAAATCCCAAATTTAGACCCAAAATTCCCCACATTCAGACCCAAAATCCCCAAATTTAGACCCCAAATTCCCCAAAATTCCCAAATTTCCCAAATTTAGACAGAAAATCCCCAAATTTAGACATTAAATTCCCAAATTTAGACCCAAAATTCCCAAATTTAGATCCAAAATAATTCCCAAATTCAGACCCAAAATTCCCAAATTTAGACACAAAATTCCCAAATTTAGACCCAAAATTCCCAAATTCAGACATAAAATACCCCAAATCCCCAAATTTAGACCCAAAATTCCCCAATTTAGACCCAAAATTCCCAAATTTTGACCCAAAATTACGTAGACCCCTATAGACTCCCCCCCCCCCAATTCCCTATAGGGACCCCCAAACTCCTACAGATCCCCTATAGGGACCCCAAATCCCCCATAGAGACCCCAAATCCCCTATAGAGAGCCCAAATCCCCCATAGAGACCCCAAATCCCCTATAGAGACCCCAAATCCCCTATAGATCCCCTATAGGGACCCCAAATCCCCCATAGAGACCCCAAATCCCCTATAGAGACCCCAAATCCCCTATAGAGACCCCAAATCCCCTATAGATCCCCTATAGGGACCCCAAATCCCCCATAGAGACCCCAAATCCCCCATAGAGACCCCAAATCCCCTATAGAGACCCCAAATCCCCTATAGATCCCCTATAGGGACCCCAAATCCCCCATAGAGACCCCAAATCCCCTATAGAGACCCCAAATCCCCTATAGAGACCCCAAATCCCCTATAGATCCCCTATAGGGACCCCAAATCCCCTATAGAGACCCCAAATCCCCTATAGAGACCCCAAATCCCCTATAGAGACCCCAAATCCCCCATAGAGACCCCAAATCCCCTATAGGGACCCCAAATCCCCCATAGAGACCCCAAATCCCCTATAGAGACCCCAAATCCCCTATAGAGACCCCAAATCCCCCATAGAGACCCCAAATCCCCTATAGAGACCCCAAATCCCCCATAGAGCCCCATAGAGACCCCAAATCCCCCATAGAGACCCCAAACCCCCTATAGAGACCCCAAATCCCCTATAGAGACCCCAAATCCCCCATAGAGACCCCAAATCCCCCATAGAGACCCCAAATCCCCCATAGAGACCCCAAATCCCCTATAGAGACCCCAAACCCCCTATAGAGACTCCAAATCCCCCATAGAGACCCCAAATCCCCCATAGAGACCCCAAATCCCCCATAGAGACCCCAAATCCCCCATAGAGACCCCAAATCCCCTATAGAGACCCCAAATCCCCTATAGAGACCCCAAATCCCCTATAGATCCCCTATAGAGACCCCAAATCCCCCATAGAGACCCCAAATCCCCTATAGAGACCCCAAATCCCCTATAGAGACCCCAAATCCCCTATAGGGACCCCAAATCCCCTATAGAGACCCCAAATCCCCTATAGAGACCCCAAATCCCCTATAGAGACCCCAAATCCCCTATAGAGACCCCAAATCCCCCATAGGGACCCCAAATCCCCCATAGAGACCCCAAATCCCCTATAGAGACCCCAAATCCCCTATAGATCCCCTATAGAGACCCCAAATCCCCCATAGAGACCCCAAATCCCCTATAGAGACCCCAAATCCCCTATAGAGACCCCAAATCCCCTATAGATCCCCTATAGGGACCCCAAATCCCCCATAGAGACCCCAAATCCCCTATAGAGACCCCAAATCCCCTATAGAGACCCCAAATCCCCTATAGATCCCCTATAGGGACCCCAAATCCCCTATAGAGACCCCAAATCCCCTATAGAGACCCCAAATCCCCTATAGAGACCCCAAATCCCCCATAGGGACCCCAAATCCCCCATAGAGACCCCAAATCCCCTATAGAGCCCTATAGAGACCCCAAATCCCCTATAGAGACCCTAAATCCCCTATAGAGACCCCAAATCCCCTATAGAGACCCCAAATCCCCTATAGAGCCCTATAGAGACCCCAAATCCCCTATAGAGACCCCAAATCCCCCATAGAGACCCCAAATCCCCTATAGAGACCCCAAATCCCCCATAGAGACCCCAAATCCCCTATAGAGACCCCAAATCCCCCATAGAGACCCCAAATCCCCTATAGAGACCCCAAATCCCCTATAGATCCCCTATAGAGACCCCAAATCCCCCATAGAGCCCTATAGAGACCCCAAATCCCCTATAGATCCCCTATAGAGAACCCAAATCCCCTATAGAGACCCCAAATCCCCCATAGAGACCCCAAATCCCCTATAGAGACCCCAAATCCCCTATAGAGACCCCCAGAATCCCCTCGAGGGACACCCACATCCCCCCAGACCCCCCCAGATCCCCTATAGCCCCTCCAAATCCCCTATAGAGACCCTATAGAGCCCCCAGACCCCTATAGATCCCCTATAGATCCCCCATAGCCACCCCCAATCCCCTATAGAGCCCCCCAGACCCCCATAGAGGCCCCTCCAATCCCCTATAGACACCCCCGGACCCCCACAGAACCCCTATAGATCCCCTATAGACACCCCCAGACCCTCCACAGCCCCCCCTAACCCTATAGATCCCCTATAGCCCCCCTATAGCTCCCCCCATAGACCCCCCAGAGCCACCCCCCATCCCCTACAGAGACCCCCAGACGCCTCCAGCCCCAAAACCGCCACAGTTTCCCCCCGGAGCCCCTATAGATCCCCTATAGATCCCCTATAGATCCCCTATGGCCGCACCGTAGGTCTCCGACATGCTGGAGCCGGGCCGGGGGACCGGGAACAAAGATGGCGGCGCCCACGGCAGACACTTCCGGGTATACTGCGCATGCGCTGATACAACGCGCCAGGAGATGGGCGGGGCCAAGGTGGAAAAGGGGGCGTGGTCAAATAAAGGGCGGGACCGTGAGGGGAAAGGGGCGAGGAAAGGGCGGGACCGTGAGGGGAAAGGGGCGAGGAAAGGGCGGGACCGTGAGGGGAAAGGACCAGGACCAGGACCGGGACCGGGACCGGGACCGGGACCGGGACCGGGATTGGAATCGGCACCGGAATCGGAACTGGGAGTGCTTCGGAACCGGGACCGGGATCGGCACCGGGGCCGGCGCCGGGAACCTCTGGAACCGGGGCTGTAATCGGGACCGGGATCGGAACCGGGACTGGGATCAGAACTGGCACCGACACCGGGAGCGCTTTGGAATCGGGGCCGGGATCGGAACCGGGAGTGCTTCAGAACCGGGACTGGGATCGGAACCGGGGCCGGCACTGGCACCGGGAACCTCTGGAAGTGGGGCTGTAATCGGAACCGGGACCGGGACCGGGAACGCCTCAGAACCGGGACCGGGAGCCTCTGGAACCGGGATCGGAACCATGACCGGGAACGCTTTGGAATCCTGATCGGAACCGAAACCCCAAAAACATCTCAAAAAAACCCATTTATTTAATGTGGGGAGGGGTCTCCAGGGGGGTTGTTAACTTGGGGAGGGGCTGCAGGGTCATTGGCGGCCGCGAGCGCCCTCAGAGACCCCCGAGACCCCCCCAAAAAATCCTCAAAATTTCCCTAAAAATCCCCCAAAACCTCCCCAAAATCCGCCTAAGACCACCCAAACTCCCCCCTAAACCCTCCAAGACCTCCTCAAAATCCCCCCAAAAAACCCCAAAAATGCCCCCAAATCCCCCTCAAATCTCCTCAAGACCCCCCAAAACCCCCTAAATCAACCCAAAACCTCCCCCAAAAATCCCAGGACCCCCAAAACCCCCCAAAATCCTCCCCAAATCCCCCCAAAACCGCCTCAGATCTTCCCCTAAACCCTCCAAGACCTCCCCAAAATCCCCCCAAAACCTCCCCAAGACCACCCCAAAGTTCCCCCAGAACCTCCCCAAATCCCCTTAAAACCTCTGCAAAAGTCCTCTCCAAGAGCCCCCCAAAAATCCCCTCCAAAATCCCAAATTCTCCCAAAACCCCCTCAAATCTCCTCAAAATCCTCCCCCAAACCCCAAAAATCCCTCCAAAAACCCCAAAAATCCCCCCAAAACGTCCCAAAAATACCCCAAAAATCACCCAAAGACCCCCAAAATCCTCCCTGAAACCGCCCCAAATCCTCCGCTAAACACGCCGAGACCTCCGCAAAATCCCCCCAAAACCCCCAAAAATCCCACAAAAACCACAAAAAACCCCAAAAAAACCAACAAAATCCTTCCAAAAACCCCAAAACCTCCCAAAATCATCCCCAAAATCACCCGAACACCCCCAAAATCCCCCCAAATCCTCCCTGAAACCGCCTCAAATCCTCCGCTAAACCCTCCAAGACCTCCCAAAAATCCCCCCAAAAATCCCAAATTCTCCCAAAACCCCCTCAAATCTCAAAAAAAACCCTTCAAATCTCCTTAAAATCCTCCCCCAAACCCCAAAAATCCCCTCAAAAACATCATCAAAATCACCCGAAGACCCCCAAATCCCCCCAGATCCTCCCTGAAACCGCCCCAAATCCTCCGCTAAACACTGCAAGGGCTCCCCAAAATCTCCCCAAAAAAACCCCATAATCCCACAAAAAATCCTCAAAAACCCCAAAAAACCCAACAAAATCCTTCCAAAAACCCCAAAACCTCACAAAAACATCCTCAAAATCACCCGAAGACCCCCAAAATCCCCACAAACCCTTCCTGAAACCGCCGTAAATCCTCCATTAAACACTGCAAGGCCTCCCAAAAATCCCCCAAAAAACCCCAAAAATCCCCCCAAAATACCCAAAAATCCCTCAAAAAACCCAAAAATCCCACAAAAAATCCTCAAAAACCCAAAAAAACCACAAAATCCCCTCAGAAAGGCCGTTTATTTGCTGAGGGGGTGCAGGAGCACGGCGCGGCCGCGCAGTCCCGCGCTGAGGCCGCCAGGGGGCAGCAGGAAGTGGGCGGGGCAGCGGCGCGGGCTCAGCTCCCGCAGCTGCGCGTTGCTGACCGCGAGCGCCCCAAAATCCTCAAAAGTTCCCCCAAATCCTCCGAACCACACCCAAATCCCCCAAATTCTCCAAAACCCACCCAAATCTCCCAAAACCCACACAAAGGCCCCCAGAACATCCCCAAAATCCCCCCAAGACCTCCACAAAATCCCCCCAAGACCACCTCAAAGTTCCCTCAGAACCTCCTCAAATCCCCCTAAAACCTCTGCAAAACTCCTCTCCAAGAGCCCCCAGAAAGTCCCAAATTCTCCCATAATCCCCTCAAATCTTCTCAAAATCCTCCCCCAAACCTCAAAAATCCCCCCAAAACCTCCCAAAAACCTCCGAAAAATCCTTCCAAGACCCCGAAAATCCCCCCAGATCCTCCCCGAAACCGCCCCAAATCCTCCCCTAAACCCTCCAAGACCTCCCCAAAAACCCCAAAAATCCCACAAAAAATACTCAAAAAACCCCAAAAAACCCAACAAAATCCTTCCAAAAACCCCAAAACCTCCCAAAAACATCTCCAAAGTCACCGGAAGACCCCCAAATCCTCCCCAAAAGCGCCCCAAATCCTCCGCTAAACACTGCAAGACCTCCCAAAAATCCCCCGAAAAAACCCCCCCAAAACCCCAAAAATCCCACAAAAAACCCAAAAATCCCACAAAAAACCACAAAAAAAACCCAAAAAAACCCAAAAAACCAAAAAAACCCCACAAAATCCCCTCAGAAAGGCCGTTTATTTGCTGAGGGGGTGCAGGAGCACGGCGCGGCCGCGCAGTCCCGCGCTGAGGCCGCCAGGGGGCAGCAGGAAGTGGGCGGGGCAGCGGCGCGGGCTCAGCTCCCGCAGCTGCGCGTTGCTGACCGCGAGCGCCCCAAAATCCTCAAAAGTTCCCCCAAATCCTCCGAAACCCACCCAAATCCCCCAAATCCTCCGAAACCCACCCAAATCCCCCTAAACCCAGACAAAGCCCCCCAGAAAATCCCCAAAATCTCCGCAAGACCTCCACAAAATCCCCCCAAGACCACCCCGAAGTTCCCTCAAAACCTCCCCAAATCCCCCTAAAACCTCTGAAGAACTCCTCCAACAGACCCCCAAAAATCCCCCTAAAAATCCCAAATTCTCCCAAAATCCCCTCAAATCTCCTCAGAAGCCTCTCCCAAACCCCAAAAATCCCTACAAAAACCCCAAAAATCCCTCCAAAACCTCACAAAAACCTCCCTAAAATCACCCGAAGACTGCCAAATTCCCCCCAAATCCTCCCTGAAACCGCCGTAAATCCTCCGCTTAACAGTCCAAGACCTCCTCAAGATCCCCCCAAAAAACCCCAAAAATCCCTCAAAAAACTACAAAAAAACCCCAAAAAACTCAACAAAATCCCTCCAAAAACCCTAAAACATCCCAAAAACCTACCCAAAATCACCCGAAGACCCCCAAAATCTCCCCAGATCCTGCCCGAAACCGCCCCAAATCCTCCCCTAAACCATCCAAGACCTCCCCAAAATCCCCCCAGAACCTCCCCAAATCCCCTAAAACCTCTGCAAAACTCCTCCAAGAGCCCCCCAAAATCCCAAATTCTCCCAAAACCCCCTCAAATCTCCTCAGAATCCTCCCCCAAACCCCAAAAATCCCTCCAAAAACCCCAAAAATCCCTCCAAAACCTCACAAAAACCTCCCAAAAATCACCCGAAGACCCCCCAAAATCCCCCTAAATCCTCGCTGAAACCGCCTCAGATCTATCCCTAAACCCTCCAAGACCTCCCTAAATCCCCGTAAAAACCCCAAAAATCCCCCCAAAATACCCAAAAATCCCACAAAAAAACCCCAAAATCCCACAAAAAAATCCTCAAAACCCACAAAAACCAACAAAATCCCCTCAGAAAGGCCGTTTATTTGCTGAGGGGGTGCAGGAGCACGGCGCGGCCGCGCAGTCCCGCGCTGAGGCCGCCAGGGGGCAGCAGGAAGTGGGCGGGGCAGCGGCGCGGGCTCAGCTCCCGCAGCTGCGCGTTGCTGACCGCGAGCGCCCCAAAATCCTCAAAAGTTCCCCCAAATCCTCCGAAACCCACACAAATCCACCAAAACCCACACAAAGCCCCCCATAACCTCCTCAAAATACCGCCAAGACCTCCTCAAAACCACGCCAAGACCACCTCAAAGTTCCCGCAGAACCTCCCCAAATCCTCCTAAAACCTCTGCAAAACTCCTCTCCAAGAGCCCCCCAAAAGTGCCAAATTCTCCCAAAATCCCCTCAAATCTCCTCAGAATCCTCCCCCAAACCTCAAAAATTTCCCCAAAACCTCACAAAAACCTCCCAAAAATCCCCCCAAGACCCCGAAAATCACCCCAGATCCTCCCCGAAACCGCCGTAACTCCTCCGCTAAACACTCCAAGGCCTCCCAAAAATTCCGCCTAAAAACCCCAAAAATCCCACAAAAAACCCCCAAAAATCCCTCAAAAAACCCCAAAAAAACCAAAAAAACCAAAAAAACCCACAAAATCCCCTCAGAAAGGCCGTTTATTTGCTGAGGGGGTGCAGGAGCACGGCGCGGCCGCGCAGTCCCGCGCTGAGGCCGCCAGGGGGCAGCAGGAAGTGGGCGGGGCAGCGGCGCGGGCTCAGCTCCCGCAGCTGCGCGTTGCTGACCGCGAGCGCCCCAAAATCCTCTAAAGTTCCCCCAAATCCTCCGAAACCCACACAAATACCCCAAATCCTCCGAAACCCACCCAAATCTCCCAAAACCCACACAAAGCCCGCCATAACCTCCTCAAAACCCCACCAAAACCTCCACAAAACCCCCCCAAGACCACCCCAAAGTTCCCTCAGAACCTCCCCAAATCCCCCTAAAACCTCTGCAAAACTCCCCCAAGAGCCCCCCAAAAGTGCCAAATTCTCCCAAAACCCCCTCAAAATCCCCCCAAAACCTCACAAAAACTTCCCAAAATCACCCAAAGACCCTCAAAATCCCCTCAAATCCTCCGTGAAACCGCCCCAAATCCTCCACTGAACACTGCAAGACCTCTCCAAAATCCCCCCAAAAACCCCCAAAAACCCCAAAAAACCACAAAAAAACCCAAAAAACCCACAAAAACCCAAAAAAACCCAAAAAACCCCCAAAAAGCCACAAAATCACCTCAGAAAGGCCGTTTATTTGCTGAGGGGGTGCAGGAGCACGGCGCGGCCGCGCAGTCCCGCGCTGAGGCCGCCAGGGGGCAGCAGGAAGTGGGCGGGGCAGCGGCGCGGGCTCAGCTCCCGCAGCTGCGCGTTGCTGACCGCGAGCGCCCCAAAATCCTCAAAAGTTCCCCCAAATCCTCCGAGACCCACCCAAATCCCCCAAATCCTCCGAAACACACCCAAATCCCACAAAAATTTCCCAAAATCCCACCATAACCTCCTCAAAATAGCCTCAAGACCTCCACAAAACCCCCCCAAGATCACCCCAAAGTTCCCTCAGAACCTCCCCAAATCCCTCTGAAACCTCTGCAAAACTCCTCTCCAAGAGCCCCTCAAAAGTGCCAAATTCTCCCAAAACCCCCTCAAATCTCCCAAAACCCCCTCAAATCTCCTCAAATTCCTCTTGAAAACCCCAAAAATCCCCCCAAAAACCTCCCAAAAATCCCCCCAAAATCCTCCGTGAAACTGCCCCAAATCCTCCGCTAAACACTGCAAGACCTCCCCAAAATCTCCCCAAAAAACCCCAAAAATCCTCCCAAAATACCCAAAAATCCCACAAAAAAAACCCCAAAATCCCACAAAAAAATCCTCAAAACCCACAAAAACCCACAAAATCCCCTCAGAAAGGCCGTTTATTTGCTGAGGGGGTGCAGGAGCACGGCGCGGCCGCGCAGTCCCGCGCTGAGGCCGCCAGGGGGCAGCAGGAAGTGGGCGGGGCAGCGGCGCGGGCTCAGCTCCCGCAGCTGCGCGTTGCTGACCGCGAGCGCGCGCAGCGGCCACAGCTGCGGCCGGGGGCTGCGGCCCTGCAGAGCCACGACCCGCGGGGACCCCAGACCCAATTCCCGGGACCCCAGACCCAATTCCGGGTACCCCAGACCCAATTCCGCCGACCCCAGACCCAATTCCGGGGACCCCAGACCCAATTCCGGGGACCCCAGACCCAATTCCCGGGACCCCAGACCCAATTCCGGGGACCCCAGACCCAATTCCGGGCAACAACGGGACCCCAGACCCAATTCCCGGGACCCCAGACCCAATTCCGGATCTGAGGGGGACCCCAGACCCAATTCCGGGCACCCCAGACCCAATTCCGCCGACCCCAGACCCAATTCCGGGGACCCCAGACCAAATTCCGCCGACCCCAGACCCAATTCCGGGGACCCCAGACCCAATTCCGGGCAACAACGGGACCCCAGACCCAATTCCCGGGACCCCAGACCCAATTCAGGGCACCCCAGACCCAATTCCGGAGACCCCAGACCCAATTCCGGATCTGAAACCCCAGACCCCAGACCCAATTCCGGGGACCCCAGACCCAATTCTGGGTCTGAGGGAGACCCCAGACCCAATTCCGGGCGCGAGGGAGACCCCAGACCCAATTTCTGATCCGGGACCTCCGACCCCAGACCCAATTCCGGCTCTGAGACCCCCGACTCAATTCGGGACCCCAGACCCAATTCCCGGCTCCGGGGGGACCCCAGACCCAATTCCCGGTCCCGGGGGGACCCCAGACCCAATTCCGGATCTGAAACCCCCGACTCAATTCGGGACCCCAGACCCAATTCCGCCTCTGAGACCCTCAACTCAATTCGGGACCCCAGACCCAATTCCTGATCCGGGACCCCTGACTCACTTTGGGTCCCCAGACCAAATTTTTCCTCCAGGACCCCAGACTCAAATTGGGAGCCCACCTTGGTCTGAGACCCCTCCCCAAATTGGGAACCCCCAGACTCAAAATGGGAGCCCCCAGACTCAAATTGTGACCCCAGACCCAATTTGGGATCACTGAGCCCGTTCGAGACCCCAGACCCAATTTGGGAACCCCCAGACTCAATTTGGGAGCCCCCAGACCCAATTTGGGAACCCCCAGACCCAATTTGGGAACCCCCAGACCCAAATTGGGAACCCCCAAACTCAATTTGGGAACCCCCAGACCCAATTTGGAAACCCCCAGACCCAATTTGGGAACCCCCAGACTCAATTTGGGAGTCCCCAGACCCAATTTGGGAATCCCCAGACCCAATTTGAGAACCCCCAGACCCAATTTGGGAGCCCCCAGACCCAATTTGGGAACCCCCAGACCCAATTTGGGAACCCCCAGACTCAATTTGGGAACCCCCAGACTCAAATTGGGAACCCCCAGACGCAATTTGGGAGTCCCCAGACTCAAATTGGGAACCCCCAGACCCAATTTGGGAGTCCCCAGACCCAATTTGGGAGTCCCCAGACCCAAATTGGGAGCCCCCAGACCCAATTTGGGAGTCCCCAGACCCAATTTGGGAGTCCCCAGACCCAATTTGAGAACCCCCAGACCCAATTTGGGAGTCCCCAGACTCAATTTGGGAGCCCCCAGACCCAATTTGGGAACCCCCAGACCCAATTTGGGAACCCCCAGACTCAATTTGGGAACCCCCAGACCCAATTTGGGAGCCCCCAGACCCAATTTGGGAGCCCCCAGACCCAATTTGGGAACCCCCAGACCCCAAATCCCGCAGCCCCTCCTGGCACTGAGCCCCCTCCCCAAACGGAGCCCCCTCCTCAAATAAGAACCCCAAAACTCCGAGCTCCCCCTGGCCCTGAGCCCCCTCCCCAGGCTGGAAGCCCCCAGACCCAAATCCGCGGGCGTGGAAGACGTTGGGGACGTGGGGGTCCCTCTGGAACCGGGGGTCCAGCGGGGTCTGGGGGGGCACGGCCAGCAGCAGCCCTGAAATGGGGAGGGGGCTTCAGGGGGGACCCCCAAATGGGGAGGGGGTTCAGAGACCCCCAATTGGGGAGGGGGTTCAGTAATGGACCCCCCCGATTGGGGAGGGGGCTTCAGAGATTGGGGAGGGGGCTCAGGAAGGGACCCCCAATTGGGGAGGGGGCTTCAGGGAGGGACCCCCGACTGGGGAGGGGGCTCAATGACCCCCTATTGGGGAGGGGGTTCAGGAGGGACCCCCAATTGGGGAGGGGGTTCAGAGATTGGGGAGGGGGCTCAGAGAGAGACCCCCCAATTGGGGAGGGGGCTCAGAGACCCCCAATTGAGGAGGGGGCTTCAGAGATTGGGGAGGGGGCTCAGAGAGCCCCAAATTGGGGAGGGGGCTTCAGGAGGGACCCTCAATTGGGGAGGGGGCTCAGAGAGAAACCCCCAATTGGGGAGGGGGCTCAGAGAGGGACCCTCAATTGGGGAGGGGTCTCAGAGAGCCCCAATTGGGGAGGGGGTTCAGGAATGGACCCCCCAATTGGGGAGGGGGCTCACGGACCTTGGGAATTGGGGAGGGGGCTCAGAGACCCTCCAATTGGGGAGGGGGTTCAGGAGGGACCCCCCAATTGGGGAGGGGGTTCAAGGAGGGACCCCCCAATTGGGGAGGGGGTTCAAGGAGGGACCCCCCAATTGGGGAGGGGGCTTCAGAGATTGGGGAGGGGGTTCAGAGAGAGACCC